>CP137668.1:40767872-40822302 GCA_037976565.1 Mesocentrotus franciscanus | reverse complement strand
ATGTGAGCTGCCATTTTGGATTGTAATGACAGGGGGGTAGGAATGTGTGCTCACAAAAAAGGGCTTAAATTTTACAAGATTTTTGTAATCCAATATTCAGAAGCATGCATGAACAGTATACCTGGGATTATTTTGTCCTTTGGAGTTGTCATAGACCATGTTTGTTGATGTTTAGTGCCTGTTCATGCCTCTGAAAGCATGCTATGTAGCTGCCATTTTGGATTATAATGACATTATTTAAGCCTCTCCAACTGTTAGAGTATCTCTAACCTTTGTTGTGTAGTAAAAAAAAATCATAAATTTTCACCTTTTATTTCATTTAAGAAATAATAATATCTGCACCTAAGATCTATTATAGAAGACATGTTTCTCTCATCACTGAGAAATGGTCTACATGTAGTTTTTCACCAACAACACTGAAAATGGAAATTTATGGAGTTGTCAGTAGACTCAGACACTCAGTACAAAGTAAATAGGACATGTGCATGTACTGTATGTCACAGAGTTGCCAATTTGCACTTGACTGATTAAACTTTGATATTTTTTAAGTCGGGAGTTCAACTTGGGAAGCCCATTTGTACGAGACCCCTGTTACATGTCAAGCCCTGAGTATAGAGAAGAATTAGAGTGATAATCTTTGGGGGTAATTGAGGCCCCCTATGAATAAACAGTGCAAAGTGGATGGTCGGTCATGAGTCTTACAACACAGGAGATGCCCAGTGATTCCTGACATAGGGTATAGATTGTACATGTCATTGCTTATTTGCAATAAGGGAAATAATTTTAAATTTTACAAATTCTGCTACATACTGTACTATTTACATGTATCTGCCTATAGTGTCATATAATCATGACATTTTATTAACCCAAAAGCTACAAAAAAGAGTCGTGTGTCGTGCTTGCATGATTAAGGCAAAAAAATCAAATGAATTAATGAGAGGTGTTAGGAAGATGCTATCGTTCATGTGGGAGATTTAGATTGATACGTCTTGGCAGGGACTTCAGGCATAATTTAAGAGATATGGGATGGCTGTACAGAATTTGGGATTTATTTAGCCCACTTGACTGGACCAGTCATTTGCTTAATGTTTTTTCAATTTTGATTTGTAGTGTACCGGTAATTAAAGTGTGTGTTTAGGAATAGGCCTAAATTGATAATAATCAGTAGATGTCCCAGTTACGCCCAACCCATGCCATTTTTACCAGGGCCCTACATGTATTTTTAGTGCTCACTACCCCTTGAGCAAAAAAAAGAGGAAGGTAAAATTGTGGTTACCAACGGTTTAGCGGGAGGTTTTTTTAATAAACCAGGAGATTCTACATGTACATCGAAGTGGGAGAGCGGGAGGAAGGGCGTGGTGGCGGGAGTCTCCCGCTACGAGCTGATGGGACAGCGGGAGAATGAGTGTGGTGGCGTTAGACTCCCTCCAAATGCGGGAGGGTTGACAGCCCTGTTTTTACCTTGATGACATGTATGATGTTAAACTTAGACCCCGTTCTCATTCACTTCGTTGGAGCGGTCTAACTAAGACCCGTTCCTCAGGAGCGGTTCTTAGGTGAGTGAGAACGGTCAAAGTGGTCCAGGAAGTGGACTTCTGGACCGCTCAGAAGACCACCTCGGGAGGTGGTCTTGAGGAACGGGTCTTATTAAGAGCGGTTTGGAGCGCTCTAACGTGCGAGTGTGAACGGAAGCGTACTTTGAACGGAAGTGGTCTAGTGACGTTTGCGCGAAACATGTAGTACGGTACATACGCTTAGTATTCCGCGAAAAAATTTACCCGCTGACCTGAGCTGCCATAGCAACAAGACCACTTTGACTCGTGGAGCGGTTTGAGCCATAAAAACTGCTCGGAGTGTGAACGCCGCAAACCGTTCCTCAAGACCCGTTCCTCTGGAGCAGTCTAACTAAGACCACTTTCAAAGTGAGTGAGAACGGGTCTTCGTAACAAATAGATTAGTAAGTTTGTATTAAAAATGAATAACCCCACTCATTTAAAAAAAAATCCTCTGCCTTTTGGGGTAAATGGTTAATGAGTTTAAAGAAAATCAAGGATTTAAGGTTTGACAAAGTAAAAATAACAAATAATGATGAAATTAAAAAAACCTCACAGACAAAACAAAACAAAAAACTTGCACAGAACACTAGCTGGACAAGTTCTGTGTAGCTTTTTGAAGTATAAAGAATGAAAATCTAACAACTTCTGGGTGTTTTTTTTCTTCACTTTGCAGTGCAATTGTCGAAACATGCACTTCAGCAACTGATGCAGTTGTTAGAGTTTGTGTAAAGCAGGACACACAATGAAAGTACAATGATCAAGCATTTATTCTAGTGTGGAAAGCGGAATATTTATTTTGGGCGTGAGTCACAGTATGTTCTGCATGGAATATATTCATCATGCTAGAATGCATGTGAAGAGTCCATACATACATTGTACATGTACTATGATGTAGGGTACATGCATATTGTATACGTCAACATACCCAAGGCTACACACAGATACTTGTTGTGCATACTGTACACAGACAATGTACGATAAGGACCCGTTACATTATTATTATTATTAAGGGCACATCCATGTGCCTGAAGTATATGAACCTGACCACTAGGGTAGAGTGTTTTACATGTACATGTACATGTATGTATTGTATGCAGTGTATGCAGAAAAATAGCCAAATGACATACATGTACATGTTTAATGAGACCTGCATAATGTACATTACAGTTGTATACAAGTTGGCCTGCATACTATTGCCTACCTGTAGATTGGTGATTGATCTCAGTGCAATAATATGTATTGTGTGTGCACATGTACCCTACCTACACATACATGTATGAGGCATGGCAATGATTGTTTCCATTGGGTCACAGTGATTTAGTGTAAACTTCTACTTGGACACCATGATTAGTGCTTCATGCTATTTTTCTATGATTTCAATCAAGAGATACACCCTAAATCTACCAATCCCACTGCACAAGTGTAAATTTATAAATACAAAAAGGTAGGATACATCCCATGTTCCCATGTTCTGTGTGCTGATAGAAACAGTAATGGGAGTTAAATCCACATGGACAGAAACATACAATCACTAAATTGCATATGTAGAAATTGTTTAGAAATGTTATGCTCTAAATTACGAACATGTTTGCTGTACACATGCTTCATGTTCATGTCCATGAATATTGTTTAAGGCTTAAAAGTCTGCTATTTTTTTTATTTCTTTTGCTCATAGATTGCCATGCATGGCCGCTTTAACTTTCCTGCTTGTGTTTTTCTTCTTCTGATTGTGTGATTCCTGCATGTATGTTATAATTGTTGATGTTCATTTTTCGCAATTGGTCATAACTTCATTAGTTGTACATTCTTAAGACTGTACTATGATCACTCTTACAATCGTGGGAAGATCATGCATGGCATACATAAACACTATAGATATGTTTTTGTTGGCTGTACATGTAATGTACTTGTAATGTATTTGTAGAGCCTAAACATCACAGACTCCATGTATGCAGTCTGTAGGCTAACTGAATCCAGGATGTTATGGTATATATTTAAACCTAAAGTTTCAAAACACTTATTAAAAGAATTGAGGGGGTGGGGGAGAAGAATAATTGTTAGGATTTGTAGTTCTAGTCAAGACTCCTCTATGGTTTTTATTTGATATTTCCTTTGAATTGATCAAAAGTGGTGGTTTAAATTAAAATCTCCTACATGTAGTACTAATAGTATCGGCATTTCTACAAGGCTAAATAAAGTGCATTCATGTCCTCAACATACAGCGTGTTTCTATTAGAAGCCATTATCCGGTTAATAGCCGATAAGGGATTAATTTCACCTAATAGAAACTGACCTTCTCCGCTATTATCTGGATAATGCCTGTGAGAGCTGTGATGCGTTCACGGGCAAAATTATCCTTCTTTTAGAAGGATAATTCAAGGGAAGCTAACCGGATAACTTAAGTAGAAACTCGCGCCGTTCTGATAGAGTGCACATAACGGAGAGAAACCGGTGATCGGAATATTTGACCCCGACACTAAAATCCCAGGTTGACCTAGCAGTTCCACAATACTTTGCGGTGACCTTAGCCAAAGTTCTTTGTTCAAAGTTCAATGAACTTTTATTTACGGCCTTTTAACCGGCTCAATCGAAGCGGTGTATTTATCCGGATAATACATGACACGTAGATAGAAACGGCCCATTCCCTGGTATTATACGCTATTTTCCAGAAAAATATTAACCGGATAATTTCAGTATAACTAATAGAAACACGCTGAAAGATAGTACTGTGCATGATTATTCTAAGATGTGAAAGACAAGAAGCAGTGACTGATATGGCTGACAGCTATTGTGGTTTGTACACTGTACTGTATACATGTTTATGCGGTGTACTTGTACAGCACTGACATGTGTTGTATGCATGCTGCATCAATCCCCAGTGCACTGATTTGACAATATGCACCATGTTCCCACGCATAACTTGGGCCTGTCTGCACTGACACACATAATCTAGTCCAATTGGTAGTGAGACGTTGATGGAAATGAAGATGGTTATGTTAAATACAAGATATTATTACATGTACCATATGTGTAGTTGTGAAAAAACATAAATTGAAGTAGATATGTAGAAAATATGTAGGTTTGAAACATGTCCATTAGTTGTGATAGTGTGGATACATGTAAGGTTGCCAGGGTACCTACCATGGGCCTCTCTCGTGCTCTGTGGTCTGAATGATTATGTGATGGTAGGTTACAAATCTGCCTTCATACAGAGGATAGAAAGAGATGAGGAAAAAACACTATCAAGTGTGCTTTCCTTTAGTTCACATGCCTCATGGTATTTTCATTAACTCATTGAATACTCAGGCTTGACTCTGGATAATGCATGTTATACATGTACACAGGGGCTAAATTATAACTCCTTTATACATGTATAAATAGAAAGCTACTAATATTCAGTCCTGTAATGCCTCTGCTATATCTAGAATTTGAGTGACACACTTGCATACAATGCATATGATGTACATGTACATGTACATGTACAGTGTATACAAAAGCAAGTACATGTAGATGTGTTTGTCCAGAAATTCATAAAAAAGTGACTTCCAGAGCAAAACCAAGAATTAAGTTTTCTGTGTACAATGTAAATGTGAGCAGGCTGCATTTAAGTATAATTTTTTTATTCATTTTCACAATGCTTCATGTTCATGTACATGTACAGTACGTATCAGTGGAGCCGGTTTTGAAGGGGGAAATTTCAAAGAGAACTAAAAATCTCACAAACTGTAATAAAGTGCTTCACATATTAAAGCCCCACTGCACTACTTGCGCCACTTGCACCTCTACAGTATATAGCAAACAATGCCTAATCGGTGACCGTTGGTCCCTCCATGGTCCCCTTTTTCTTATGTTAATTGAGAGCTGATTTGATGAGATAACCACCTGTCAGTGACCATGCAGGGAGGTCTAATCCTTCCTGGCCAAACTAGTGCAAATACATGTAGGCTAAAAAAGCAGGAAAATCTGATGCCAAGATCTGTGAAAATACAAAAAAAATAAGGACAATTATAAGAAAGTTTTGGATTAATTTGCAAATGTCTTTGGCAAGTGTATGCTCTTGAAAGTACACTACTACACTTTAGGTTGAGAGTTCGTAAAAATACCACTTTTGAAAGCATAAAAGTGTTGGTTGTGTAAATTGAGGACGATCATTTTTCCTTTGATGTGTATACGTGGGTCCACTTTTAACATCCTATATTCTTGTGCTTATTTACCATACATACATGTACATGTACATCATGATACATGAACTGTATGTTGAAATACAATATTTATTGTCCACCCTGATATCAAGTTGGTTTCAATAGAAGCAGGAAAAAATGAGAGGAACAGGTTAGTGGAAGTTTTAGCAAATTCTGATTAAAGATAGGACAGTTATGAATTTTCAAATTGGCAACTCTGTGACGTATCTTTACGTATGTTTATTTTCCCTCAAGAAAGCATCCAATCATACATGCACCCTAAATGAAATTACTGCAAATACAGTATGTTTCTATGCAACCTATGTATGGGAAAATTCTATTCCATCAATGAAGAAAATTAAAATTTATGAAATTTTTGTACAGAGCAAATAGGAAGGGAGCCGCAAGATACATCTCAGAGTTGCCAATTTGTGTTTCATTGATCGCAACTTTAAAAATGTAAAACTTTCTTATTTTTAATTGGAATGTGCTCAACCTTTCACTGACCTGTTCCTCTCATTTTTCTGCTTCAAAAGCAACTTCATATCAGGGTGGACTCCTCCTTTAAGTTAAATGGTCATGTCATTTATACATACAAAAGGCCACGCTGTACTTGAGTAGTTAATAGATTTTGTTTCTATTCTATGGTAGTACTTGAGTATACAGTTTTACACTTTTAAAAATAAGTTATTTGTCATTTTATCTCTATTCCTATCTATAGCTGCATTCCTGACACAGACAGTTTGTCTTGATGACACAACAGTAAAGTTTGAAATCTGGGACACAGCTGGACAAGAGCGTTACCACAGCTTGGCACCTATGTACTACCGAGGAGCACAAGCAGCAATTGTAGTTTATGATATCACAAATCAAGTAAGTGTAATTTGAAGGGGAAAAAATTGTGATATATTCGTTTTGGGGCCATAGTTGACAATTCTTGTTCAGATATTTTCTGTGAATACATACTATCCTTTTTAAAACTCCTGTAAATTAATTAAGATGATTTCTGGGATGGGGCTGTTATATTGCTATATACATGTGTTGCAATTCTGCACTTCTTTACCATTTCCCTTCTTTTTTATTCATTTTTAGTGGGGGCATTTTCCCTTTAATCCACATTGAAGTGAGTGGGTCCAATTCGGTTATTCCACTTGTTTACACTGACATTTTAGGATGCATGCATTGTGAAATGAGAACCTGCAGGTTTTGGAGCATGTAGGCAATGCATGCTTGTAAGAGTAGACAGAAAGACACGTATTTTAAGGACGTGAGTCACCATTTGAACCCTTTGAAGGGAAACTAGTGTCATGTGACAGCTGTTTTCAGGGTTATATTTTGCATACTCTGGTGTCTATGACAGCCAGCACAGGACTTAAAATGCTGTTTTGTGTATCAGCCAATAGTTATATGATTATAATCAGAGGTGCAGGGTTTGGTACTTGTAAACAATTCAAAATCAAGGTAAAATACAAAATAGTTTGATTGACTGTACAGTGGTAGCTTGCCACAAGTGTGATTACATTGTAGATGTCAAGCTTAATGAGGCCTTTGTATGTGTGGCATTGTGTGCACATGCCCTTCAAAAATGTATTATTTGTGGGTGTGTTGTGTAAGCCGCTAAACGTGGCACATGTACATTAAGTCTTGCCAAGGGCCCACCTACCAGAACAGAAAAACAACCCAATTTGAAACCAGATTTCTTTTTTCCATTTCTATATCATTGAAAATCCCCTTTCATTTAATTTTGAGTGTGTGTAATGTAGCAGAGGAAGTGTGTAATGTAAGAGAGGAAGGGATATCAAATACTCTACTTTCAATACTGAGTTACTGACATACAGTACTAGTGTTTTAGGCACCTGTAAATGGGTTAGGCCTATTTCATGCATCCTAGGGCAGCCATGTAACCAATAATGATGTAAAATAACTTATGAGACACATTTTAAATGGAAAGATCAAATTCTGTACTCTTCAAGATTTTGCACTGAGGAGCATCTGATTATCTTTGTACAGTTGTAAATGTTCTATGTACTATGTGTCCAGGGTAGCTGTCATTTGCACAGATTGCTTGCAGGCAATCATGGCAAATTTGCAACCACAGCTTTCTCTTTTTACACAATTTGTTTTTGTATGAATTGCATAATCAATGGATCACTAATTGTTGGGATTCACTTCTGATTAAATTACATTTTAAGTGATAGTTCATTTACATGTACATGAATTTGCAAATTACATTTATATGTCTTGGATTCCCTCTTTGTGTACAAGTTCATAAGTTGTTGAATTAATTAAATCAGTGCAATTTTCTGAGCATGCTTGCTATCACAATTGGAAAAGAATTATTTTTTTAACAAGTGATACCCTCTTTGTATTGTGAAGTACCTCTCTCAGCAGCTATTGCACTTTTCCTGTTTTAAATTCAAGCATGACTTTGTTGAGCATAATTAAAGTTTTTAATTCACATACCCCCACCCCTCTCTCTCTCTCTCCCTCTTCTTTCTATTTTTATCTTTATGTAGGAGACCTTTGGAAGGGCCAAAACGTGGGTAAAAGAACTGCAAAGACAAGCCAGTCCCAACATTGTCATAGCACTAGCAGGAAACAAGGCAGATCTTGCCAACAAGAGAATGGTTGAATTTGAGGTGAGTTTCCTTCCCTGTTGTGATCGATAATCATGAATGCCCTCAAAAGTTATTGAAAACAATAATCCCCCCCCCCCTCAACAAAAAGAAGGTAAAGAAAGAAGAATACAAATTATGAGAACAAAACCGGAAATCATATCACATATTGCACCATTATCTTTGCACACCGAAATATCCACATCTAAACAGGGTTTTAGACTGTGCAAGAGTTCATATACCATGGAGCAAGGTTGGGTGAAATCCAAATATAAGTTGATTCCAGTTGATGTGCAGGGCTGCATACAACTCATATTTTGGAAAATCGTGTTGAAAATTACCATACTGAAGCCTTTTTTCTTGCACTCATCAGAGTAAAATGCAAGAATGAATAGAAAGCGAAATCATAACAATATAAACGGAAACTAAAAAGAACAAGGCGCGAAATATAACGAGCTCTGATTGGCTGTCTAAGCTAAGGTAGCGGTAAATTAGGCTTATTGCCAGCTGGTTATTATGGGATAATCGCTAAAATAATACAAGCGTCGAACAAACTCTTTCTGTCTGCATAGAAGAGGGTTGGTCAACTGAATATATGTGGCTTGAGCATGCGCAGATGAGTAAAGTTTCTCGCTCGTACTTTGAACCAAGATGAACAGTATTGTTCAGCGCAATCTTGGTTGTTTTGTTATTCAAACATCTAAATATATTTCATAGATTTTTAAATTTTGTTTAAAATAATTTTCTCAGACCTGCTAAGCTCCACCCTAAAAAAACTCCAGATCTCATTCATCTTGTGACATCACCTGTCAATCAGTAGTGAGCTAACAAGAGACAGTATTATGTAACTTCCCCCAGCTCAGCACATGCTCACAAAAGAATTGCATTCTTTCATACAATACCTCCACATTACCTTTCTTTTCCTGGTGATGCTACAGCACGTCTGACATAGCAACTCCTATGTTGGTATTGCATGGTCTATTGTAAACAGGTGGTCAGCTCCGGTGAAGCTATATACCACTGTCTCTTGTTAGCTCACTAATGATTGACAGATGATGTCACAAGATGAATGAGATCTGGAGCATTTTTTAGGGTGGAGCTTAGCAGGTCTGAGAAAATTATTTTAAAGAATATTTAAAAATCTATGAAATATATTTAGATGTTTGAATAACCAAATATGAGTTGTATGCAGCCCTGCACATCAACAGGAATCAACTTATATTTGGATGTCACCCGACCTTTAACTCTCATCAGATTTGATATAATTGAAGGATAATCAATCTTGACAAAGCATATGAAAGTAACATTTTATTGCTATTAATTAGTTCTCGAAACTGAGAACTTTTATTCTTTATTTAAACCTGTACATATTTCAAGGCTCCTTTCAAAGATCCTTGTTTATTTATAAATTTATTTGATTTTTTAAAAAACCAAAATATTTCAAATGTCTTTTTATCAAATTTATCAAATCTAATGCATTCATGTAAAAAAAAAAAAATTGTACCCACTGTTAATTAAAACAGTAACATTTCAATGTTAGTGTAACACAGATTAAGATATCTAATGGCATTGAGTTGCTCTAATTTACAGGAGGCCCAAGCATACGCAGAAGAGAACAGCTTATTGTTTATGGAGACATCAGCTAAGACTGCCATGAACGTCAATGATATATTCCTGGCAATAGGTGAGTGAGAAAGATCAAAAGCCCGACTGAGTACAAACTATTTTATTGGAGAAATAGTTTGTGTGGTTCCTCACTTTCTGGGTAGGCTTTTCACAATTTTTAGAGTTTGGATTACAAAGCCAAAGGAAAACAAGGCAATAGGAATCTGTTTGTTTTTTTAAATTTTGAATGTACAGGTAGGCATGGAAGTACTTCTTACAGTGTTTGTGATTTTGATAGATCCATATTTAATTCATGGTTTGGGGGTTTGGGGGATTGTTGCATTTTTTGCTATTTGTGAAAATTGAGAAATTTTACACTCTTAACATGAGCTTGTTACAATTTTATCTAAATACCACTTTTTAACTACATGGGATTACAGCTATTTCTTATTGAAGCAGGAATTTCCAAGTCTAAAAAAATGTATTGTAGTCTTATTATTGACTTTCCTTTTGGAACAGGGTGATTACTCTGGAACACAAATCTTCCCTTTCATTTTACTGGTTTAGTCATGTTATGGAAATTGGTTAGTGGTATCAGTTTTTCACCTTTCACATATCTATTGTTCTCTGTTTCTTTACAACAGCCAAGAAGCTTCCAAAGAATGACCAAGTTGGAGGACCTAGCAGTGGACAGAGGGGCACAAACAGGGGCGTGGACCTGACAGAGAGTAACCAACAATCGTCAGGGGATGTTGCAAAACTAACGAAGGCTGCCGGTCTGAAAAATGTTGCATTTTATTTTGAAAGACAGAAAGAGATAAAGAAGGGGGCAGCCAAAGGTCTTGCCCTAGCGCCGAAGCTTGAGTCGTACCTTAAAAAAAAAACCTAGACATTCATTTAATCAGAACACAGTCGGCACAGATGCTTAGGCTGTTCCCACTGTTTTGCTTTAAAGTTCCTTCCTGCAGCTATCTAGACCTTCCTTGCTGGTACACACATGCAGTGTAGCATGACAACAGTTAGCAGTGAGAACAGCCTTGTATAGCATGGGTTCCAACCTAGTGCTCTATCAGTAAGGTTTATATTATGAAGTCTTCAGACCTGAAAGTGGTCATGAAATATGTAAATCCTTCTTTCTGTATCCAGGGCTCAACACAAAAATATATCAGGGTTATTTTCAGGATATGAAAAATAATTAAAAGGGTCAAGCAATAGCTCTTTAGGGTGATTCTTTGCGCTGTGTCTCCAATGACATGAGGTTTATAACCGTTTATTTCATCCATAAATGGATAATTTTGATAGGACTCTCGTTGGTAATGATAACAAAATGATCCAAAGGTCAATGGTCATCTTAGGCTGATTTTCATTTTTGGTGAAATAAATGGAGAAAAGACTTGTATTGTGTGGGACACAATTCATAGAATCCTCCTTTGATGTAACAATTGTTTAATTAGTGAGACATCTCGAATTTTGAGAACCGTTTACCCATGGAGCCCAAATATATTAGGAGTTGAGCCTTGCTTTGTGTTAATTGCAAATACTAGAGAGAAGTTGTAGGTCTTACTGATGGAAAACTGTTTACTTTTTAATATTCCTCGCTGTTGCTTCATTCCTGCAGACTATTGAACACAAATAAATTAACCAAGATATAATGATCATGATTTTCATATCGTTCAAATAGGAGTTGGAGTTCATGAATGCCTCTGAATTGCAGTGATAAAAATAAATTGTCTCTTCTCATTCAAGGATATTTGCATTTTCATATTTAGGGTAGGAAGCTGAAGGGATTACTTATAGAGAAATTTGGCCTGCAGTGTACCATTTCACTTGCTCGGCGACCTTGGTCCTTCAAATTACCATGTAAGCCTAATTAGCCTACCAGTGTGAAGCACAGTAAACCCAGTTCATATAACCACATTCATGTATGTACATATGGATACTGTGATGTACATTCACACAAATCCATCCACGCATCAATTTTATCCTTTTATTATGAAAAAAATGAAAAAATATTATGTTCATGAAAACAACTTGTATGATAAGAAAAACTAACTATTGTAATGGTTGTGAATTATAAATAAGTGAATAAAGAAGCTAAGTAAATGTTATTGTAAATATGGATTATATGCTTATTATTTGTTATCATGTGTTCCAACATTTTTGTTAATCCTGTCTCTTTCATAGTTTGACTTATCCAACCAAGGTGTCTAGTTTTTTCTCCAATATATTGTTTCACATGTTGTACGTAGTCCATAACGGAAGGCAACTCGTTTATATAGCGCTTATTTTATAGTTCTCTAGTTATTTTACAGGAAATGTGCCCCAGTGACAGCTAATTGCTTTGAAGTCATATATGAGACATGAATCACTATATGAAACGTTTGTGATAGCTTGTAGAGCATGCCAAACTTGAGTTTCTTATGTTTATGTTGAGGGATATTTATTTCCCCTTTTATCCCTTCAAGGGGTACGTCCTTTCACAAAGCAATTTATTAGCATGTAGATGTAAAGCTCATCCTTGCATCTAATGAATAATAAGCAGGACGATACAAATCAGTTGCCATAGCAATCAAATATGGTCACAATACATGAATTAGATTCAAATTTGCCCAACTGAGCAAGCAAAACAAACTAATCTTTTCCTTAGAATTCTGGAAAGTAAAATTGTTTTCAGGGTAATAAAAAGGGCTGTAGCACCATGGAGAATTCAACAAAGTCCTATTCTTGCACTGGTATTAGAAACCTGCACTTGATACAGAATCAAACTTGCACATATAACCCTAAATATTTAGCCATCTTTATCCTCTTTCCTAAATATAAACATGTTCATCACAGGACCACATGTAAATTTCTTTATCATTAAATTTAGCTAATACCCTGAACATCTAACCAAGTTTGAGCAATATTAAGTTCTTATATATAAACATGTATTCATTTGACTTGACAATAGTTAGCTAAATCATATGATCAATGTTTATATAATGTGAATACAGCTGTACACCTATTTGATTGCGTGCACTTTGTTTCAGTCAAGTCGGGATACATGATTGGTATGAATTTTGAAATCATGATTATTTGCTATATTTCTTTTTCCACATCTTTTTTTAAAGATAAAGATGTAAGAAATAGCTATAGAAACACAACCATTATTGCATCAAGTACAAAACTTGAAATGTGAATTTAGTCTATTGTATGTAGTTTTCTTGATGACTTTTAATACTCCTGTAATCTAGAACTATGACTTTGTTATGAATGTCATTTTATGTGATCTCTGTGAAAGGGGCACAAATTTGAACGTATCTTTTTCTATTCTTTTTGAAGTTCTTCTATTTTGCATTATTGCTTGAATTGCTTCATAAACTAGTTTTGTTTCTGCAGAGGAATTGTACAAGATTGCACAGGTACATGATACTAATAGCAACGTATTTATTAATACCAGACTTATCTTGACATATCAAAACTTGTTTTGTTTCTGCAGAGGAATTGTACAAGATTGCACAGGTACATGATACTAATAGCAACGTATTTATTAATACCAGACTTATCTTGACATATCAAAACTTGTTTTAGAATGAAGTAATGACTCACCAATATACATTGTATTTCCTTCTTTTTATTGTTTATACAAGATTACTTGTTTTTGCATGGTATACTCAAGTACATGTAAATGCTTGTTTAGTGTTAATTTCAATACTTTTCAACAGCTAGCTGAATTTCTACAAAGTGTTCAGACTATTCTTGCAAGAGGTGGGCCTTCTTTTCCATTTTAAAATTAATTGTTAGACCGATATTAGTAAAAATGAAGCTCTTTGACAAGATACTGTGTCCACCTCAACCACTGAAATATGATGTGATTACAGGGCAATATGTACTTTCTACTTGCACTATCAGCTTAGAGACAAAAGGGTTCTTTATCTGTACAAATCTATTGCATTAGTGCCCTTTTGCCTCTGAACTCAGTACAAGACACACTTCAGCAAATTAATCTCCAGTTGAAATGGCAGGACATCGTCTGAATAGAATCTACTTTGGTTAGAAACTCAATTATCTAGCAGAGGGTTTTACAAATTTGGCATAAATCTAGGAAGGTATGAATTCCTTATACATGTAGTTGTAGGAATGGCTTTGTATTTGCTCGATGTGAAAGGCCTTTTGAAACAATTGTCACTGTGCCGTCCTCGGTCTATTTGACAGTGTGTGTTAAATGCCCACATCTTGTTTCCTTTATCGTATACTAGTAGGTGGAGTCGAATCCAATATTGTTGGTAAGCGATGTAAATATGTGAACAACAGTCTTGTAATTCTCAGATGTTTATACATCTGTAATATTCATGGAAAAAAAAGCTTAATATATTTTAAACCTTAATTTGGGATCGTGTGGCAGTCATGAAAATCATTGGCTCAATGTTTTATAAAGCTGTACAAAGTCAAATTCCTTTTCTTTTTTCAAGGAGATGGTGAGAGTTTGAAACAAGACCAACATTTTGACCGTCGTATAAAACAGCTAGTTGTAAAGAATATATATTGTATATGTGGGACTACTGATATCATGCGATACAGTAATACATGTCGAGCATGTAGAAGTAAGTGATTGGTTAGAATAGGCAGTGCTGCTGCTGGAAAGGTACTTGCCTTTGGAATGGTGTATATGGCTTTGGTTTTTCTTCGTTTTCAACTAAGAAGGTGATGTTGCCCAAGTTTAGCTTAATAAAAAAATTCAAAGCCAAAATTGTAGGAATGCTTAAAAACGATGTATTATGACTTAATGAAAAGCATGGGCAATCTCTATAGATTCCTTTATTGAGCAGAAGTAAACATTTCCAACTTTGAAATTATACAATGTATTAGTCTTGTGTATTGTTCCTAGAGCTGTGTAGCTTATCTCTACAACTGGAATAACTGGGTATACTTTCAGTTTATATCATATATCAAGTATAGACAAAGGTTGTTATTCTGGTTATAATTTTTATTATTTTGTTCTTGTGTAAAGTTGATGATCATGCCTGTTTTATCCCTAAAGATGAAGAAAAAATGTAATTAAAGAAAATGGATGAATAAGTAATATCTGTATACTATTTACCATGTACAATGGCATATGTGTACTCTATTCACAGTGCAAAAATAAAATAAAACAATTTTGCTATGGAATGATTTCATTGTTTGGGTTTTTGTATGTTTTTAATGTGCATTTTTTGGTGATAATCTTGGGGACATTGGTAACCGTATCTCGAGACAGAGCCGTCTATGTACAAACTCACAGAGTATGGCCAACTTCCTTTCTGTTGGTCAGGACATGCCAAATATTTTTCTTTTATGCTTTCCCAGCTAAGCAGTACATGTATTTGCCATTTTGTAACCAACTAGAACTGGGTTGGCCAAACTCTGTATATTGATGACTTGGTCTCATATCTTTTAAATGTAGTAACTGTAATGAAATATACACCAGCGTTGGCAACTTTCTTGAAATTTCATATTTATTCAAATACAGACAACAAATCTTCAATCCACAAATTATCATTTTTTAAACTATAGATTATAATTTCAACTGATAGAAAAATAAGTTTATTAATTAGGGGAAAAAGAGGGGATTTAAGCAATTGAATGGATTGTAAAACAAAATATAATACATTTTAATGCAATTCAGAGAGAGATCACACTTCCAAGCCACAATATAACCGGAACATACATACTATGTTATACACACCATAATCACATACATGTACCTGTATTAATAGCCACTCTCAGCGGTATATCTGTAATAAGTAGAGAGAAAAATGAAAATATCACTCTTGAAATCTATCGCGGTTGATGCTTGAATTGGATAAAACATTTATAATTGATGTAGTTAAAATGTATGGAATGTATGCATGTATACATCTTGTTTGCATATGGGAAATGTACAATAAATCTAAACAAAATCTGTAAAATTCTATACACATGTCAAATGGTACATTACAATGGAGAAAACATGTAAGCATGTCAACAAGAAACTTTCTGGATGAAGTTTGCCTCATTAAAGACAGTTAAAAAGAAATATATTCTGACAAAGGATACATTAAAAAAAAAAAAAACTTGTGATCAACCAAAGTTGACAAGCATCACTGATTTGTACTTACTAGATAACATACAAATAGATGATCAACCCCTCATTTACTGATACAAACATAAGAGTCTTTCCTAAACCTTGAATATAGAATGATTCTGTAATAAAGGACATGTAAAAGTCCATTAAATATAATGCAAAAGCTTGTTCTCTCTCTGCTTGTCTATGAAACATACATGTTGCCATGTAAGCCATGTAGCACAGTGAGCCTAGTTCATATAGCCACATCTTATTTACTCTGATGATGTGTTTTATTTTCACAAACACACCCCCCCCCCATAAAAAAATAAAAAATAAAACCCTTTTTTCAAGCATTTGTATGTTGAAGCATGTAGACCTATGCCTCCTGAAAAATACTGGCAATGACTGACCATGTTGAGCCCCTTAACTGGCATTTTATGTGATGCATGATTTTTCTCCTTACATACATGAAATTTCAATTAATTGTTGTTACTTTAACAGTAAACCCACGCTCTAGTTTTTGATGATGCATCAGGATAGAGGGTGCCACTATAAAGCACTGTCCACCTACATGTAACTTACAAGTAATATCTGATTATTTTAAGGTACATACAGCTTTATAGTTTATATTTGGAATATAACATATGGTAAAATGACAAGAATCCTTGTTAATACTTTTTCAATTATTCTAATTAAGAATTCAATTTTAGGATTATTGTTTGAAAACAGAATATCAAACATTAAGGTGGACTCTTGATTTAATTTCAAAAGATGTAAAATGGATGTCGTTTTAATATCAAAATCATTAGCAACAAACTGATTAATAAAAAAAAAAATCTGGGCTAGTAAAAATAGAAAATCTATGCATTTGAACATACACAGAATGTACAATAATCTACAAAAATGGAAATTACAAAGTTCAATAAATAGATATGTGAATATAAATCTTTTTGGCTAACTTTATAACTTGCATATTTTCATAATTTACAAATAATCATAAATTTGCACATCAAAGTCAAACACATGAAAGTCATGGAATGACATGAATACAGATAATACTACGGACGGAAATTCACGGAATACAATAAACTTGTGTACCAACGGCTGCATATGAGCTAAATCAACACATTCATGTTCCTCTGTCTACCTAAGTGTAATTTCACCATTCAGGAGTGGTATTCTGAAAACAGTGTTATCTGTTATATTAGTACATTTACAACAATTTAATTTGTCAAAACAAAATTAGGACAAGTCTGCGCAAAGCTGGCTGCGTTTGCGTAAAGTTGAAAGATCTATCTGCTCAAGCACAAATGTTAAGTGTTTGTTCTGTGCAGTTTCATTTTGTTATGACAACTGACGTCGTTTTTCCTAACATCAAAGATAACATCGTGTTCAGAAAACGAACCCAGGAGTTCAGAAATTTAAACCCGAAATTGCATTTCAGAATCTGTGTGCACATACCATTACTATTAGATACACACGACCTAAACCTGCGGTATCATATACACGTAGGCATCTGTCTGCCTGTTCATAGCACATCTCCAACAATCTAATCCTTGGTGTTTAAGAGGAACTTATTCAACTTCATTGCAACACTTTACCTTTGTCATGACCGTTTCATTACATTTCCTCATAAAATGTAATAATTTGACATGCATCATATACTGTACATGTATAGGAATGCTACAGTACAATACAAGTACAAATTATGAATGCACTCAATGCAGCTACACGTCTTAGGTCTATCAGCTATATTGAATTAAAACCAACTATTCTAAATATATCGTCTGAATTCATGCAACATATAGATATATCTGTACAATCATATTTAATCTTCTGTGTATACTATATATACAAATTCGTTTTGCCTTTCATGGATTTAAAACAAAACCTGATAATGTACATTGGAAATTTTCTTATAAGGTCAAAATACCTTTTTGAGAAAGACTTCATAGTTTTGAATATTTCACAGCTGGCAGCCATGAAGCAGAATGACCATAGCAGTGATATTATCCCTAGAGCCAGCCATCAATGCACTCTGAACTAGTCTCTCACTGATCATTTCAGCAGCTAATCTATACTCCTCCTTCTTATCCACAATGCCCAGTCCTTCTGACAGACGAGACTTTGCATAAAAGGTGTGCAGCTCTGTCAGTGTTTCGATGTCTGCCTCGTTCCCATCGTCACATAGCGCTGACAGCATGCTCTCAAAGTCTGTCTTTGTGCTTGCATTGTCATTGAACTCTTCCTTGTAATTTTTCATGTC
Source organism: Mesocentrotus franciscanus (assembly GCA_037976565.1). Taxonomy (NCBI): domain Eukaryota; kingdom Metazoa; phylum Echinodermata; class Echinoidea; order Camarodonta; family Strongylocentrotidae; genus Mesocentrotus; species Mesocentrotus franciscanus. The sequence goes on along the minus strand of CP137668.1, from coordinate 40,804,015 downwards.
TGACACCATCTCCGTTTCACTCTCTGCTTTTGCATCTTCAGCAACCCCTTTGACCCGGATACCGTTATTCTGGCTATTCCCTTCATTAGATGGTGCTTTCTGTTGATTCTCAGCACCTTTGTCAGTGAGAGGTTCAATCCAGGTTATCTGGGATTTGCTGTTGGCTTCATCATCGCCATCATCTTCGTCATCAGCATCCTCTTTTAATGACTGAAGGGGATTTAGAAACTGTTTTTTCTGTAAATTAGCCTCATCTTCCTGAGCTGCATCTATGTCAATGACAGATGTTACTGTGTTGTCAAATCCTGTCTGACTATAACTGGTACCCAGTCCTGTCGGATACGACTCACCAAGGAAATCCTCACCATATGTTGTAACATCTGACGCACTGTAGCCACCAAATCCGTCAGGAACATTTTCTGCCTCTGTCCGTGACTGGCGGATGACAAGGGTCTGCTTGACCAATGAGATGACCTCATCATCGGTCAGTACATCCCACAAGCCACAGGATGCCATGACAATGAACTGAGCATGCTGGTCAATCTTGACACTGGTTGTGTACGGATCAGGGATGACTGCTTTCTTGAGGTGGGGGTCTCCATAGTTACCTAGACCCCTTGTAGTGTCCAGGATGCCATTGACACGCCCATTTGGACCCCCTGCATGGATTGATGAGCCTGCCTTCTCTACACGTGTTCTCTCCTGTGGGTTTCCAGAGGTGTGATTTCTGGATAGATGATATGCTTTTCCAGCTCTACAGAGGACTGCTTGGGTATTGCCTGTTAAGTTAAAAGGAAAATAATCATAATATTAAACAGAGTACTTTTTGCTCCAAAAAAAAATTGTACATGTCTTGACATCACATATACAGGTATTGTTAAATATTTTACTATACAGTTGTAGAACAAGTTGGTCAAGAAAAAAAAGAAAAAAAGAAAACCATTTTCATTTATGAGGTATATCATATTTCATCTTTAAAGCATATTCTATATAGTTAACAAGGGAAATACATGAAATTTGTTGGAGAAGAGCTTGAATACTTTAATACTATTGTTGATTCAAGATACTCTACTCTCCTCGTGTTCCTGGGTTACATTGGAAACAATCGAGTATGTGTAGGTTTGCACTTACCTACATTATTTCAAGTACAGAAATCCTTAGCTATCCTTAGCTAACTTGACAGAAGATCATATCTTGATAATGCATATTAGGTTGACCCAAGTGTGCTTTAAGAGCTCTGTTGATAAAATTGACCATTTCTTTCACTCACCAGCATTAGCAATGTGCAAGACACCAAGCTCTTCCAATTGAACTTCACTCCCGTTGGTCTCTTTTTCCTGACCCTCTTCTGCATCTTCTTTCTCTTCTTTCCCAGTAGCCTCCGTCTCTCCATCTTTCTTTTCTTCTTTTGCCTCATCATCAGTTTGAGTTTTTCTATCTTTATTTCCTGGATTTTCAGCCTCCTCACCAACTTGTTCCTTGCTATTGATGAGGAGAGACAGGGCTGAACAGCCACTCCAGCGAACCAGTGAAGTTTCATTAATTCCATAGGAAAGATACCGGTCAAGGTAAAGATATGTCTTGTGGTATGCCTGGGAAACCTTCTCAAACTCTGGATCTCTATTTTTCTTTTTTCGCATTGGCCAATCACCGACTGGTTCCTGAGATACACTGTCGCTCATCTTCATCAGATTACTCTCGCAGGTATGCATGATCTGTTGAATGATGTTGATGCTCTCTTCATGCAATATGTGGCGGATGCTATCACTCCGTACGATAGGAGATCCTCTCTCAAGCTGATAGTCTGTCAGATCATTCTTATCGGCAAGATTTACAGCGCAAGTACAGGAAACTTGTTCATCCACCTTCTGGAGCTCACTAAGGAAGACATGATGGAGGTCATTGGCAGCTATGTCTGCTGCAAACCTACCATTATATCCATCATAAATACCAAAGAAGCATTTGTTGACATCATTGCCATAGTAATCTTGGAATACTCGCGTATCCTCCATCTTTGATTTCCAACGACTATTATCATCAGAGCAAATGCCTACTGCTCGTACGCAAGGAGCACTACAGTTCAGCGATATTCCTTTGCAGTCATAGACAAAGTTTTCTTTGCTGTGGATCAATTCTTCATAGGTTTCCTCAAGATGGGTTTTCACTAGCTCAAAAGCCTCATTGATCTTCTGTAATCTGTTCAAGGATACAGGCTTTTGGGGATTGCGGTTCTTGTTCAGATACTTCATGAGCTCTTGTCTTTTTTTGAGGAGCCCCTTCACACCTTCAGGTTGTTCCTTGCCGCTATATCCAAGCACGAGAGCATTGTGGAAGCTCCTGTGTTCTTGAGTGGCTCTTACATTGATGAATTCATGGCACTTCTCACAGAATATGCTGACATCTGGGTCATTAGGTCGATCAGTTATCATTGTCTCCGGGGTTGGAGGTCGATTGAGATGACGAGACTTGATCTGAAGGACAGAAGGGGCTACACCCCCTGCCCCGGACACAGAGGAAATATCACTGCTCATCCTGATCCCAAGCTAAGGTATCTAAACAAAGAAAAATCATGGAAAGCTCTATATAATGAAGGCTACATATTATACAATATACATAACCAAAAAAAGTAATAATTCAACATTCTATGCTACTGGTCAATGGGCATGGATATGGGATTAATTCTAAAAGGGGGTGGACGTCTATGAGATTAGTTCATTTACATATGCGCAGTACATGATCTGTGATGGATTTTAGTGTAAATATCTCATAGTGAAAGGATCTAAACTCACAGCTTCTGCATGACAACTAGATGATAAAGATCCTAATTTAAGTCAGAGAGGTTTGTATGATGGGGTATCTAAACATCACACACATTTAATTTTCAAGTTTTCAGGAACCTATTACTTATTAGGGTCTAGAATCTAGAAAGGGTCTAGATCTAGGCCTACTACTTACTAGACTAATTTAGTAATTAGATCCATGTTTTTTTTAATTTATAGATTTATTAAACATATTATTTAGACAGATCAATAAGAAACAGATACCAAATATTAGTAAACTAAACATTGGCGCGAGTAGAAAATAGAATCTTAAAAAAACTGTTAGATTTAACGTACATATCAACAAAGATGCATTCTGTAATCTGCAGATATTCACAGCATCCTTCGGCTTCGACTACGACTTCGCTCACTACAAAATAAAGAATCTGATTAATAAAATAAAAGCTTATTAATCGCATTTCTCACCAAAACTAGAAGTATACTGGGGGGTCTAACGTCAAGTTGGAAATGTGCTTTTGAACCGTAGACTTTTTTCTCCAAATTAGCCAAATTGTTGACAAGGAAATTTGACTCGATGATGGTAGCAGTGCATGCAGGGGCTGCAGCTTGAGTCTGAACTGCAACGGGCAGCGAACAGCCGACTGGCCCGGCCTGGCGGCGTAGGAAAGTACCAACAGGTCGGATCGGAGGAGCAGTAATCAGCAGTTCTTCGACTCAACAAAATAACGTAGATGACAAAAACGATAGAGGGCGCACCATCAAACAATTTTGTTTCCATAACTACGAATTCGATATTTAGGGCTCCGCCTACTCCTATAGATCCTCCTAAACTAAAGCCAGTCTACTTTCGAGAATGAATTGTGTTTGTTTACTACTTTATTTGCTCTATTCGTGAAATAATAATCAGTAATATCTTAAGTTAAAGTAAGTACTATTCTACGAGCATTTACATGGCTGCAAATGGAATGTTGAATGTTCCTTTATTTTTGTTCTCACTTTCTCCATCTCTTATGTCATCTCATTTTCATCATTTTCATCATGTATCCTATTAAGTGGAATCTCGTTAAAACAACTTTGACTGAAATTACCTTGTATACAAGGACGAAAAATAAGAGATAAAAAAAAGTGGAACCGTAAAAACTACCTTGTGATATAGGTTTCCCTCCCTTTGCTCCCTGCCCCCAGCTCGCACGCTCTCTCTCTCTCCCTCTCTCTCTGGAATTCCCTCCCACTCTCTCTCTTTCTTTCTCTTCCCTTTTCTCACCTCTCGTTTCTCTCTTCCCTTATCCCACCTCTCGTCTCTCTCTTCCCTTCTCTCACATCTTGTCTCTTTCTCTTCCCTCAGTCTCTCACCTCTTGTCTCTCTCTTCCTTTCTCCCACATCTCGTCTCTCTCTCTCTCTTCCCTTCTCTCACCTTTCGTCTCTCTTTTTCCCTTCTCTCACCTTTCGTCTCTCTTTTTCCCTTCTCTCACATCTCGTCTCTCTCGATCTTCCCTTCTCTCACCCCTCGTCTCTCTCGTCCTTCTCTCATCTCAGGCTCTCTCTCTCTCTCTTCCCTTCTCTCATCTCTCTCTCTTTCCTTCTCTCACATCTCGTCTCTCACTCTTCCAATCTCTCACCTCTCGTCTCTCTCTTCCCTTCTCTCATCTCTCTCTCTCTTCCCTCTCTTTCCTTCTCTCACCTCTCGTCTCTCTCTTCCCTTCTCTCACCATTCGTCTCTCTTTCTTCCCTTCTCTCACATCTCGTCTCTCTCGATCTTCCCTTCTCTCACCTCTCGTCTCTCTCTTCTCCCCTCTCTCTCTCTTTCCTTCTCTCACCTCTCGTCTCTCTCTCTTCCGATCTCTCACCTCTCGTCTCCCTCTTTCCTTTTCTTACCTCTCGCCTCTCTCTCTCTTTGATTATTCATTCCTCAAGTGTTCCAGATTATTCATAATGTGGCAAAATTTTCATTTTATTTGACGGACATGTGTCACTCAAAGATGAATTTCCATGTGTCTTAATGATATCACTTCGGCACCGAAACTGAGGAAAGACACAGCTTGAATCTTTACCGGAATGGATGTCCAAGGCTAGAACATCCAGATTAATATCATTCCATATTTGGAAGTGTTGAGCTTGACATATCTACATTTTGTTATGGTTACTTTAACAGTTTGACAGCCCCTATAAAATATTATTGACTACTGGGTGCCATCCAACTTTTTATTATCATTAATTTTAAGTAGTTGAAAGTTTATCAATTTCGCTTTGAATGCAATAAATGACATTCATTTTTTAAAAAGAAAATTGGAGAACATTTAATTAGGGAAATCTATGTTTATTGGCAATAATAATGATAGTTTGATTTGTACCAAGTTATTGAGTCATAAATATCATAACTTGAGATGGATGTTTATACATGTACTTTTGTTGCCACGTACATAATACATGCATTGCTTTCCTTCTTTTGGATGACTTTTTATTCTTTCAAAAGTACTTTCAAAAGTTAAATAGTACCTTATTATCCCCAACCCAATGTCATCAAGTCATCAAGGTGTTCACAATTTGATGTTTTATAATGCTACTGCTGTTTGGATAACTCTTAAAGTGGGACTGCACTACTTGTAGCTACTTGCGCACTCTATATAGCAAACAATGCCTAAGCTGTACCCATTGATCCACCATGATCCCCTTTTTCTTATGTTAACTGAGAGCTGATTTGATGAGATAACCACCTGTCAGTGACCACGCTGGGAGGTCTAATCCCTCCTGGCCAAACTAGTGCAGACAGGCTCTAATACTGAGCACATCCTGACCAGTAACACCATGCATGATGCAAATAATATCTATTTTAAACCTTGTCATATTAATCAAGCACAAAATAAAGAAGCACTAACTCTCAATCTGTTTTCTTCTCTTGTAATTGCTTCCATAGTTCGCATCAATGAAGGAAAAAAAATATTAAAGGAAGTAAAACAATACAAACATAAAATGTAAAATTAACAAAACATTACATAACATTGCATAACTTTTATGGACTTTCTGAAACATCATGGCTTTTCTTTTCTCTAGTTAACATGTTCTTGCTATGAAAATAGTATAGACATTTCTATTACAAAAAGCTTCCACATAACTAGTGTTGTATTTGAAACCTTTAATAAAAGCAGTGATTTAGGCATAGATTAGGGTCACACAAACTCCTTGTCATATCGTTGCTTTAGAGCCATAAGGGCGTTAGCTCTGTGTAAAATAAGGAGTTAACGCCCTTCTGGGCCCCGTTTCATCAAACTTGTTATCAATAACAAGATAGGAAAAAACTACTGAAATCCTTACATTTGATTGACTGTGAGCAGATTTGTCATAGATCTGTGGCAGTTGTTTAATATTGATAACAAGTTTTATGAAATGGAGGCCCTGGCTCCAAGAGGATGATGAATGCTTATATGCATATACTGTATGTTCATATACATGACGTCAGTGCAAGACGGTGCTAATCTCATATCTATCTTCACAAAATGATTCCATGTATTAAAAGATCCTAGTCCACTACCTTATAAAATAAAATTATATTCAGATTCAGATTCAACCCAAAAGATGATCAACTGGTGCTAAAACCTTATAATCCTCTATTTTTTGTTGTACTAATCATTTTCATGTCTTTAAGAAGACACACCTGTGAGTTAGCACTATATTGCACTAACCAATTTATATATAGCATTAGAAGCTTGAAATTTGATACCCTGGTTTTGATTTTCCGTGGGTGTATAAAGAAATATTGAATAGCATACAGATAAAATCATTTCCATGTTAATATTTCAACATATAACTAAATAAGACAATAAATGTATGTTTAAAGCACCATGATTGTAGCCTATAATTGACATGAAAGCACTCCCAGGCTTAATATGCCACAGGCACTTGAAATAAAATGATAGAAAATATAAGAAAAAGTTTAAAGCCAAAAAGGAAACATACATAGATAATCATTTCACATTTGAACATAGCTTACTCTCAGAAAGAAATAACAGTTGAGCTTTTAACTGTGGAACCTTGGCTGTCCACTTGATTTCCACTGTCCATACTTTGCAACAACAACAACAAAAAGGGGGAAAACAGTTTTCTTTTTATTCTTAATTTCCAGGTATACTAAATATGTAAAAGTATACTCCCAATTTGTTATTTCCAGAAAGTTATCATCATCATTATCATCCTCGAGAAATGATAAACCTGGTCAATAATCTTTCACAATTTTACATTTTCCTTCCTTTAACAAAATCATGTTTTACCTCATCCTTTGTTATTCTAATGAAATTAAAGATGGAACTAAAACAAAGTATCCAGGACTGACAAACTTCATATCAATAAATTCAAGATCGTTGAATTTGCACATAACAACAACATCCCTTTCAATAGTTAGACTTTTGTATATATCAGTTTTTTAGTTTCTGATCAATTATATACAGATTCATACAAAATATACCAATTTATGTTTTGCCAATATTAACAGATAGGTACAAAGATATACAAGTCAAATTAAATCAATTACATTTTTTATACAAACTTTTTTCCAAAGCAACATTAAGCTATGCATTACCAGAAAAGAAATGCAAGTATAGATTTATATACAAATAGAGAAATTAGGTAGATTTGATATTTCAGAAATTTTCTCTTAATATATATCATATTTTTGTAGAAATATTTCCAATTATAGACTATACATCCAAAAGCACACAATGATTTGTATTTGACAAAATATGATATTTACAATGACCAATGACAAATAGTACCTCATATCAGCTGGATACATACCTTAAGAAAATATTTAGCAATAAATCAGTTGAATGTTAACACCACTGCAGCACACATATACTCTGAGATAAATCATAATCATATGAGATATTTGTTGAGATGTCATTCTTCTCTCTTTCCTCATTTCAAAATAAAAATTGGTGGAACTATTACTCACACTGGTCAGACAATATCAATCATCTGCTGAGAAGTGTAAACTTTACAAATGACAAAATTGAAAGATATTTGATACAAAACATTAAGTATGTGAAGCATGTAGTATACAAATGATGCGCAGGTATGAGTGGGTCGGTAGGAATTGTGTGCACAATTTGTGTGCACAAGGTGAATGTGGGCATGGTTTAAGGATGCATGAAAATAGTCGAGAGTCGCTGCTTTATGCTTACAACTTAACTTTCACTACAGAGTTACAAACTGTTAAATCTAGTTATTTAGGGTCAAATTTTAGTTCTTCATTTTTATTTTAATAACTCAATTTGTTTAAATAATTTTATTTTTGTCTTTATGTTGTTTATCTAACTTATAGGGTCTGACTGACAAGACTATGAGTCTAAAGTTGTTATTAGGTCTATCATTACAATGCTGTACGCGTAGTAAATGTAGATTTACTGCACTGTAGCGAATACATGTATGGCCTGTGACCGGCTGTGACTGGCAAATCTACCTTCTCCTTGAACTGTTTATCATATGTCATCGAGAACAATAGCAGCAAGTTATTTTTAAAATCCAACCCAGGTTTGTATAGAGCTTATCTTAATTATAAGCTTGTTCTTGTAATTTTCTGTCTCCATACCGTCAAATATTGCGGCTGTTTCACAATCACCATATTGACAAGCTATTGTTTTAATTTCGATATCGATTGCTAATATCGCAACTTATTCGTGAATAATTTATGCAGTCAGTAAAATTCAATTCATCAGATTGCAGGGATTTCTCAACCCATTCTATAATAAATAACGACATACTGTACATACAGACCCCTTCTGAGTCTGCTGACAGCATTGTGCACCAAGGGCCTATTGATAAGAATTCAATCTGGAATGCAACTCAAGAAATCAAATACAATCCTAAAAGAATTGTTGGTTTACAAAAATCAAGGTGCCTTGAAATTGTGAGTTGTATTTCAACTGCATAATTTCTATTTAACAGGATGTTATGACAATATGACAGGAGATTTCAGATGGACAAATTTGAGTTTCATTCCAGTTTTGTTGTTCTTGTTGTGATGGTGTTGATAATTTTATCATAATTATGGTAATCCGAATTGAAACCCTAAAACATTGTGACAATAAAAATAATAATGCAGAATAACATAAAAGCAATAATTATTAGTTCAAAATCTTGTCAATAAATGGTAAAATACTTGAAATGTGCTTTGCAGATCTAGTTGAATTTGAGAGTTTGAGCAGATATTCTTTCCATGTGGTTGACATTGTCAGATCAGAGAGATGTCCAAAGACTTGGATTGAAGGAGTGACAATGTCAACCATCTGCTCAAACTGTCATCATAGCAACTAGATCTGCAATGTACTTTTTAAGTAGTTTATCATTTAGTGGCAAGATTTTGATCTAATAATTATTGCTTTAATGTTACTCTGCATTGTTGTCACAATGTTTTAGGTTTTTAATTTGGATTACTATAATTATGATAAAATTATCAACACCAACACAACAATAACAACAAGAAAACCGGATGAATCTAAAGCTTATCAACTGAAATCTCCTGTCATATCGTCATGTTATCCATACTGGCAGTTCTTCTTTATGGACAATCAAAGACAAACTAGAATATCATATATGACTAATGTGTAATCCTTAAACAAAATCTTTTTGATCTGTTTTTCCTTCAAAATAATCCTAAATCAGTATCATTATTAGCTTGATTTTGATACAGATAATACAATACTGAAGTTGGTTATCAGTACATTCCAAGTAATAGTAATACACATTTCGACAGTAATGGATAATTAAGAACTCAAGGTCTCATCAGGGGATGGTCCAATTCAATTTTTCCCCCTTATAGTTGTTTATACTATGATTATAAGAAAACCAAAATATAAGTAGCTTGTATACATTTCTGCCTGCAGAACTGACAGAAGTGAAGCCAACTTTTGAGAATGTGAGAATGTTAACAGCAGTCCAGTGCATTGCTGCTACCATCCATGCTATGTAGGGCTATCAAACTCTCTGATTGGTCTTTATCATCTGATGATGGTAACCTGATAAAGAGGGAGCAATGGAAAGAGATGAAATTAATCAAACCTGCATACAAAGCCTACCCAAAGGAAACTTAAAATGCGCTCTTTACTGATGTACGAGGAACCACTTTTTGACAGTTTGCCATCACTGTTACCACTACATGACATTAAGGATTACTGGAGCAATTATTTATAATAGAAATTCTTGTGGAGTGTGATTCTCTAATTCAAAGTCAATTCATTATAATCAGGTGATAATCCAAGCACCTTCAACAATTCCTTGTGAAGACTGTAAAGGTGCCTACAAAAAAGTTTTAATTTTATAAACTATATAGTACCTATTTTTCAAGTGTTAAAAAAGAAAATGTAAAATCTAAATAATACAACTACAGAGAAAGATTAAATTGTCAAAATGATATAGAAATAACACTGTTGTGATTTAAAAACAAAATCTTGAGCTGAAAGATGCTGTAAATATAGATAGGAATTAGATAGCAATTTCTAGGTCCTTGATAAAACATGAATGAATATATATAATTACATAACGCTCCCTTTGCATAGTAAAGCTTCGTTCTGATACAAGGTGACAAAACCTTGGTATTCTTTAATTTTTTATGATGACAGAAAGTGTAATATGCTTCAAATATCTGTATCTTTTAACAGAGAGAGAGTTCACTGAAGGCCATGGTAACTTTAAAATTGCGTGCAGTTGCCATTCCCTTACACTTAAAGAACTGAAGTGTTCTCCCTCCCCCCGATGATTTACGGCGTCATATTTGAACAAGCCTGAACACATATCAGTACTTACACTGCATGGATCCAACACTAAATTCAATTCTGTAGGAATATCATGGGGGCGGGGGTATAAGACGGAACTTACCTGACATGAGGCGTTTTCCTTCTGCATATGAAACATATCGTGCAGAAGAGGCAGCCTAGTCTATGGAAACAGTAGTAGAGTCTCTTGATGAGAGCCCATGCAGGATCCCAGTCATTGTAATGGGTTAGGATAGCTACCACGATAAACGAAAAAAAGATTGGTACGGTGCCTAGGATGAACATCAGTGAGAAGTCCACCTGAGTAAAAGGAATTTGAATTGAATTGAATTAAAATGGTAAAATGACAAAAAACAAAATGTCCAACAAATTCATACAGGTATCGTAGTCATACAATAATATGAAGGACAGAAACAAAGAGAGAGAGAGAGAGAGAGAGAGAGAGAGAGAGAGAGGGGTAAGAATACAGGATAAGAGATGTAAATACATTGTGATATTATTTAGTGAGAGCTACATAATGATGTAAGACTATTCAATATACACTGCAGGTATGGAATGGCTACAAAGAATACAGAATTCAAATATGAAATAAAAAATACAAATTTAAATACAATTGCATCGGGCAAATCAATACAGAATCGTACATCGTAGCCGTTCGTAGGCCATAATCAAGGAGTTGGTAATGGCGAAATGATGACATAGATATGAGATGAGTGAAGCATGTTCCTCCTAGAAAGGAAAGGGCAAGAAATTACCATTCCCATCCTGCTCTTAAATAGAAAAACATTTTGTAGGGTCTTTTAAAACTAATTTGCAATTCTGCAATATACAGTTTTGTACACATGGTTTTACAATACAAAAATTACTAGGATGGCTTGTTTTCTATTCAATAAATAAGCCTGGCATCCTTTGCCTTATATTTCAAGCAATTTAAAACATGCGTATTTGCACTAAACTGCTTTATAAATGCAAAAGCTACAGTATTTCACGAACCCACTGAGGACAACCTTGCAATCAATGCTCAGTTTACCAGAGAAGAAAATCTCATATCCCTTTGCACAGACATGTAAATCTGAATGGGTACATAACACACTACGCAAACAATGAGTTTGACTTACATTATTATAATATATATCTACAAGGATTGACATTGGGATGGTGAGACTCAGAGAGAGAGTTCCAATCAGTGATGATGTCAAGAAACATCCCCTGTGAATAAAACAAAATGAAAGAATTATTGTGTTGAGTATGGGAATTGAATGGGATAGGTAATTTAAAGGAAGAGTCCATCCTAGCATAAAGTTGATTTAGTGAAAGCAGTTCAAAACAAAAGGAAACACAGGACTGTATGTTTGACCAAAATCTGATTTAAAAAAAAATATTATGAAGTTTTAAAGTTGTGGTAAATCAAATATAATTTGATGATTTTGTAATTCAACTTGTGAGAAGTCCTTTATTTGTTTTGTACAACATTTTTCTCCAAAGAAAATATTTCATGCCTGTACCCTCATTACATTATTGAAGGCATGTTCAACACATTCTCATGATAAAAGCAATCTATTGCTTCATATAGAAGGAAAACATATTCTACTATAAACACTCTCTATACAAAAGAAATGGGGCACTACTTACAAGTGAAATCATAGAGCTGCCATTTTGACATTGATGAAATATGCATTCAAAATGTCCAAACTTTCTTTAATCTTTTTGACTTTCATAAAATATCACTGATCCTTTTGTTTTCTTTTTTTCTTATGTTCCTGCTTTCATTAAAACCAACTTGATATCAGGGTGGACTTCCCTTTAAAATAGTACAGTGCCCTGTTACCCGGAAGTCACTGGGGTACTTCAGGAACAATAGAACACGGTTTACTACACTAGATTATAAGAAGATTAAAGACCTCCATTCTGATGTTAGGCATCTATTGTTCTGGCCCAGAATTAAGTAGCCCTAGTCCACAGCAACAATACAATGGCCTGTCACACCCCTACTACCTCACTACAGGTTGTCCCTAGTATAGTTGAATACACTACACATAATGAATGGTACCTGTGAAGCAAATGCAAATATTCACAGATACCATGACAACAGAACCATAATGCTATACAATAAACTTGAGGTAGTAATTGAAAAAAATATCCTGAAATTTTGAAATCCATTTCATATCCTTTAAAGCTATAGATACAAACATCACACAAGACAAATGAGGCAGTATTGGCAATCACTTACTTTTTCACTTTTGGATATATACTGAATTCTATGATTTTTTTTCCCCCCTCTTGCTATCACATCAAAAGAGCTTTCATCATATTCACATTTAAACTTATCCAGTCATTAAAGGGATAGTTAGTTCTTGTTTAAGGACGCAAATGCCTTCAAAGTGCATGGTTATTGCTCTTATTCTTATTTATGACATTTCTAGTGCCCTATTAGAACCTAAAATTGCTATGAAGGTAATTTTAGACCCCAAAATGTGTGAATTTAGATTGAATACGATCATACCACTTCAGCTCCACTTTCAAAAAAATATGGTGACCGTTAATTAATTAATTAATAATAACAATACACGGGCCGGCTGGTTGTGTGTATTACAACCAACACGAAAAAGCCAACAAAAAGCCAATATTGGCATTGGCTGGAATAAGACGTATAAGGCGCTATCTCGTTTTTCAACGGCTGGTTCAAAATTAATGAATATTTGTGGGGCACCACAAATATTAGCAATGGTTTTATGGATATTTCAGCCGTCTCTGAACCCATTTTGATCAAACAAAGATGATTTTGTCATTTAAATTGTATATTCTTTCAAATTTGACACTCAGTTTTTCATTATCTCACAAAAATTATTTTGTGTAGCGCCCTCTGCAACAAAACTCAACTATCCCTTTAAGCAAGAAGAGGTTCAAACACAAGGAGCTCAACAAAAAAAAGGTCAATATTTCACAAGATCCTCATCCATTCAACTTGCTCTAGTTTAGCTTCCACAAGAATATGCATCTAAATTCCAAGTTCCTGCACAATAATCTCCTCTTTACATAAAAAAGCCAGCAAGATGACACATGCACACAGTACAACATATAGCTCTCATATTGAGCTGATTGTAGTTTCAAGACTTTATCTATCGTTGCAGGATCTATTAATACTGGTCTGTACTACATTCCCATCAGCCAGGTACTGTAGGTAACAGAACTGTTATTGTGCTAATTTGGGTTGGTTTTATCTAACTGAAGTCTGAAGGTACTTGCAAACTACCCTACAGAGGCAACCAGGGACTTGTACATACATGTATGAACCAAGTGCAGATCACATTTTATCAAATTATTAACATTTTCTTCAAAATGTAACAACAAACTCGACAGGATATCTACTCTAACTTTAACTACATTTAATATGACTTACCAGAGCCAGAGAAACTCAGAAAGCACTGTTCCCACGATGCCATTAACAGCAAGGTAGATCCAAACGTTGGATTTGGGAAGTTGGAATGGCTCTATGTTGGTATAATGCAGGATAACTATTCCAGGCCAGATCATTAGGAAATTAAAAAGACCAACAAAACCTGAAAACAAAAAAATAAAGGGGAACAAATTAATGTGCTAATCATAGTTAGAGGTCATGAACATAGTTGACTTTTCAAAACAAACAAATTACATGTTTATAGCTAGAATAACATTTTTTTTTTAAATCCTAAAAAGGTGGTCCAACATTGGCTAATAAAATAAAATTCTGCACCAATAAGCAATCTAAACAGCTCCAGAGACTGGTCTATAAAACATCAAACATTCATTGAATGTAAATGCTATGCTATATTTATTCTAACAGTAGGAGAATAATATATATAAGGGAATATTATGCTTTGTATTTAACTCTTTATGCGTTCTTTTCGCACTGTGCACTGTCGGCCCTGCATTTCGTTCGCATCTGTGCACAAATCACACTACGTGCTATTCATACACTGCAAATTAATGCAACGCACAGGGGGTTTACGGGCAAACGCACAAAGAGTTAAACAAAATGATGTAGGAACTTACCGAAGAACATAGGAATATCAATCTTGTCCTCGTTATCCACTTTTCGTTTGAGAGCAACAAGGTAAACTGCATAGAAGAAAGCACCTGCTAAAGCCCAGAGTGAGCCAAGCTTAAACTGATTATCTTTAGTTCTATCTGAGTAGCTGACAGTAAATATGCCTCCAACACTGCAAGAAAATAAGAGAGATGTGATGTCTTTGATGAATTAAAACATTTGTTCAAGCTTTGTATGAACAATTGTGATATATTCAGTTTGATAAAATATCTGAAAGTTACAAAAATACACAACATATTAATCATCATCAATGGGACAAATCTTCCAGTAACAACTAGATTATTGCCTAGAACATCAAGAGACCATTGCATTTTCATTCTTCATAAAATTATGATTAAGTACACGTTTTTACATAGTTCATGATGACCTTTTTGCCGCATTTGACCAAGGATTCAATTCAGACAATTTAGAGTACATTTAATGCATATTTATCTTCTATGCATACAAATTCATAATTTAAAAAAATATTAAAGTTGGTATGTTGATCATGACTTCAGTACAGACTTACCTTACGAGAACTGCAACTAATTTTGTGAGTGTGAATTTGTCGCCCTGTGAACTAGGAAACAGTGCTGCTAGAATTATTGTGAATAAACCTAATGCAATAAGAGATAGGGATTGAAGAGAAAGAAAATACAAATTAAGAGGAATGTCCAATCATACCTCAAGGAATGTCATTAAAGCAAATGCTGAAATAAAAATCTTCATATTAAAGGGAGTGTAGCATGACGAGACTACGGGTCTTTCAGCGTCTTTCCCGTGGCCTGACTTGGGGCCAATCGGGTATAGTATAACTACAGACGACGCGACCGCAGCAATCACATGCGTGCAACATACGCGAAACCGAAGCGTGAGGAGAACTTCGGTCTGTTTCGCGAATGCTAGCATGCGCTGACCATGTAGAGATTAAGTCGCTGACTACCGTTAATCAAGTCCATTCGTTTACGTGCAGTTGTCCAAAAGAAGACGTAGATGGCGTTAACCAGTATTTGCCATGCTACAGTCCCTTTAACACTAACATAAAGATTGATAAGATTTCTGCTAGCATTAGAAATGGCTATAATTTTGATAACATATTATTTCATAAACTCTTTGAACTCTTTACTTCTCTGACTTTCTTTCCATAATATCAATACACTAGCAGGACCCGTGGAAAATCCACGGGATTCTAGGGAGGGTGGGGGTTGAAAATAGATATGTGCTAACGATTATTATTATCAATATTATTATATATTTTTTTTTATTTTTTTATATGTTTCATAATATTTTTTAAAGATAATTTCATTTTATCATTTTATAATTTTTCTTCTTCTTTTCATTAATATTGTACTCGTTAGAATATCAACCTTTTGTTTGCTGTCCCATGTCATTTTGAATTTTTTTTTTATAAATATGTATCATGTAATAAAACTTGAAAATTGGAAGAAAACAGTGAAATCAATAAGTTGTAATTAAAATTGATGCATATATTTTAGACTAATACTTTCTTTTACTTTCGTTAATTACGATTATTGTCGTCACTTAAATTCGTTCCTACTTTTTCACTATCCCTTTCCGGATCCTCACTCTCGTTATCTATACGAATATTGTTGTCATGCATGCACTGAAAATAATATACAAATATACAAATATAAAATGACACTCGAGGATCTAGCTAAAACTATTCGCATCGAAGGAACATCAAATCGTATTATATTCTCCCGAGGGCCATCGCGGCCGAGGGAGAACAGTACTATTGATGTTCCTGAGTGCGAATAGTTTTAGCTTGTTCGAGAATGAGTCATTGTATATTTGTTTTATATCCCTTCCACCCAGGCGCGGATCAAGGATTCCTTAGGGGGCCCAAATTTGAAGTTATGCGAGCCAAATATTGGTACGTAATGAGCAAAAACTTTTTTTTTTTTTTTGGGGGAGGCGGGGCAGACAAAACATCCGCATCACCCCACTCTTACATGCAAGCCCGCTCAACGTTTTCATAGTGATTCGGGGTCAAGGGCGGAGCCCCAGAAGCTCAGGGTTTTAGGCATTAAATTACGGTCAGATAAGCATCCAGGGTCCGCCTTAGGGCCATTGAGTGGGTCCAGGGGCAGAGCCACCGGAAGTTCAGGGTTTTAGGCATTTAATTACGGTCAGATGAGTATAATTTGATACCTTATTTGTGGCACTGGCAGGTCACTCATTGGCGTGGGGTCCAGGGGCGGAGCCCCAGAAGCTCAGGGTTTTAGGCATTTAATCACGGTCAGATGAGCATATTTTGATACCTCATTATTTTGTGACACTGGCAGGTCACTATTTTTCTTTCTTTCTCTCTTTCTTTCTATTTCTCTTTAATATACTTTTTCCACAAAAAGTGGGAGGGGGGTGGAGCTCGAGCCCCGAGCCCTGCCATTCCGCGGACCCTGACATGTAGGCCTCTAAATAAGTATATTTTTGCCTGACTGTAAATTTGGGAATTTGTCATTTTCCAACAAACGCATCAAAAGTATAATGTACTAAAAATCTCGGAAAATTATGTCATTTCAGCAACATTTGTAAATCACCGGTATCGAATTAGAAATAAACCACGTTTAAATTTCATTTGGGGCAGGCCCCAAGCACCCAAGCCCCGTCAGTATGCAAGCCCCCGATCTACACCTTGTTGGCGGGAAAAATCGCAACTGATCTCCCTACCTTTCTTCTTTCTCTTTTTTTTCTTTCCCTTCCCTTCTTTCTCTCTCTTTAGGTTTGCTGGGGAAGGGAGGCAAGGGCCGATTCACACGTTTTGGCGGGATTAATCGCAACTGATCTCCCTTCTTTTCACCCTTTTCTTTTCTTCTTACTCTTTTTTGTTCCATTTTAGCTCTCTTTTGTTGGCGGGGCGGGGGGAGAGGCAAGGTTTTTGGCCCTCGATTCACAACTTGTTGGCGAGAAAATTGCAACTGATATCCCCTTCTTTTCCTTTCTTCCTCTTTTTTCTTTCTCTTTATCTCCTCTTTTCCTTTTTCTTTCCCTTTCCTTCCTTCTCTCTTATTTTGTTGATGAGGGGGGGGAGGCAACAGCCTGGGAGGCAAGGCCCTTTCGCCCCCCATCTCCTTCTTATTTACACCTTTTCTTTTCTTCTTCCTCTTCTTTCTTTCCCTTTCTCTCCTCTTTCCCTTCTTTTCCTTCTCTCTCTTTTTTTTCTTTGCTGGGAGGGGGACCAAGGCCCCTGCCCCCTGGATCCGCGCCTGCTTCCACCTGTAGGCCTATCATTCCTTGCACACTTCTGTAATAGCATGTACGTACCGTACTCACATTCACATCACATTCAAAAAAGAAATAAAAGAAAACAACAATTGCACGGCTCAAACATGAAACATTGAATGATCTAAATACACGCTATATACAGGTACTACATGCAGTATAGCTAGAGTGCTGCAGTTACTGCATAGGTTAAATTGCATTGTGTGAGCGCCGTGACTGGCCTGACACCGCGGGAGTTGCCCGTGCGGAGGCATGTGATATTACCTAAGCTCGCTGAATTTTTCTTCTCTTCAGTTATATGGTCTCGACATTTACAATCTATTTGCGTTATTATTGTTGTGATTTCAATGTAGTTTTCATGAAAAGACCAATAAAGCAGAAGCTTGGACTATGATTATGTTGGCATGGTCCACAGAATTTGTACAAATATATTCAAAGTAAAGATTTTACGCGAAAAATCGGACTGTTTGTGCCAATATATTGTAACCGTCGCACGAATTATCTCGACTGTGTGTGTACGTGTGTGAGCGTAGAACCACGTATTACGTTGACGTCAGTTTGGCTGATGCGTATATATAGCAAGATGCCTCACACGGGATAGGCCCAACCCATCGCATCATGCATGTGCTACGCTACATGACGTGAGTGGCGTGTCTCTTGATAGTGTATCTCTTTGATTAGACTGCATATAGCAAGATGCCTAACACGGGATAGGCCCGACCCTTTGCGACGTGCATATTTGCTACAACACATCATGGACTGGACCGTCTCTTGATAGTGTGATCTCTTTGATTAGACGTGCAGAGGGCGGGTGCACGCCTCGCCGACTCACTCGCGGGTTCGTCGCCTCCTTGCACGGACGACGCCGGCCGTGCTCGTCCGCCCGACCTCCCGGGACCCCGAAACCACCTTTTAACGACATGGACGGCGACCACGGGTCGACGTGGCACGCGACATGCCCGATCCCATCCATTTGGAATTGTGTCGCCGTTCCCGCGCCACGGCAGAGGCGGGCAGGGTCGAAGAAAGACGGGTTTGATGTCAAGAAATTCACATTGGCAGACCGTTACGCACCCCCCGCGGCGATTTTGCGTATTAATATATAGATGAACTATCTAGTACAGTCAAACCTGCTTTAGTGACCACCTGTCTACAAAGACCACCTGTCTACAAAGACCACATTTTTTGTTTCCCTTGAAAATGGTTTCTCATTGAAACATGTACTAAAGGAACCTGTCTACAAAGACCACTTTTTGTGTTTCCCTTGGGCGGTCGCTATAGACAGGTTTGACTGTACTTGGATATAATAGAAATAGAGGCAAAAACAAAGTTGTGTCAGGATACACGCAAGAATTAGATTTCAAAGTAAGGACTGTATCATAAAATACATGATTGATTGATTAAATGATCGTCCAGTTGTCAGATTGATTGACATTACAAAATTTGATTCAGCAAATTATTTGTCATTGATGTTTCACACAATCTACAGAGTGCTTTCGTCTCAGTACTTGCCCGATGTTGATGAGAGGGTGTTGACAATGGCCATCTGTGAATCGTCCAAGGCCTCTTGATAAGAAAAATTGGCAAGGAACCACTGAAAAACAGAAAATCATATATTTTGAAAGGACATGGCAGTAACATGACAAATAAGACTTGGCAAATCAAACAATTAAAAAATGAATTTCCTTCACCATGGGGTTTGTAAGTTTCTAGGCAAAAGATGAGAAGTGGATGCAACAGTCTTTCAAGATCTGGTTGTTTCATAATTCATTTCTATACTCGCAATTCAGTAAAATATTCAAAAAGAAAAAAAATCATAGTATGTATTATGTAATCTAAAATCATAACCTTGTATCTTACACCTATATCTTATTCTGCTTTGACGAACAATCCTTTGGGACAATTAACCTCGAAAGTCTATGAGTCACGGGACCACAGCACATTCAGAATATTGAAATTTAGGTTTAACAAGTATGTAGACTGGAACAGAAGGAACTAAGTTCTGCAAGAGAACTTGCCTTAGGAAGGCCATCAAATCAGTCAGTTCCAAATAGAAGCATGGCTTCTTACATGTTCAATAACTAAAGTTTCCTAAAGACACAATTTAAAAGATGCTATTTCACAAATTGGTAGAACCCTTTTTGTGACAAATAACCCTTTCTGTTAATTACCGGTAAAGCAGGGCTAAACCTTATTTTGATGAACACCATAAAAGAGGTACATCAAGAAAATATATTTTCTGTGTGTGTGTTTGTAGATAAAAGAACCTAACATGAGCTTACCACTAAACAAAACATGAAGCTAATTTTTGCAACTTGAGGAATGGTGAACTTGTTGGCTTGTTGAAGGTTGTCCTTGGCCCTCTGTGTGGCATTGTAAGATAACCTTGCCATCATGGCTTCATCTGCTACAGTGTCTGCAATACAGAATCAAGAGAATCAAAGATCACACATTAATGCACTTGCACTAACAACTCCTCTACAACAGCATCTACATTCTATTCTACTGTATGCATCAAATCAGTGAATTAAATCATCAGTGTTTGATTTTTTGTTGTTGTTCTTGTTGTAAGGCCGACCTCAGCTGCAAGAAACTTATTCATGCAAATACAAATAATATCAAATTTGTAATGTTTCATTGTTATCCAATTCACTCTATTTATAAACCAGGCATGCAAAATTCACTTGAGAGGATCATCATGACAAATCAATATTTGATTTTTCCTCTGACTATATTTGATCACCCCAACATCTAGTCATTTTGATCTTGTGCAAATAGCTTTTAGCCTGTGGATTCCACATACACTGCCAATCAAACAGATTGTACAGTCAATACAAACACAACTTTTGCTTATAAAGCTCCAAATATAGATGCTTTCACTTACACATGTTTAAAATGCTAAACATATCTTGTAACTTGTGCTTTTAATAAATCAAATTGAAAGAATCTTAAAACTAAAAGAAATGGTAAAATATCCCTTATCCCTCTAACAATGACCAGAATTTATATTATGCAAACATTTTCAGAGATATTCATAATATACATGCTAACCTGACAAGTGTCTGACTTCCATCAAATTACTGAAACGAACTCTTGCATTCAATGTAGCTGCAAAGGGAAAGCAATACATGATCATTTTAAAATCCATTGAAAAGATTATTGTTTCAGTTGGTACATCTCACACCTTGCAGTCCTTGCTTTCACCTACATTAACACTATTGGTGATGGATTTAGAAATGGAATCAATTCTCCACTTTCAAATAGTACACGTACTGAAAGGTTAACATCTAGTGAATATGGATTCAATGTAAATTTGTAGACTCTTAAAAGAATGGATTATACATACACACACACATACATATATATATATATATATATATATATATATATATATATATATATATATAAGGTAAAACATTTGAAAGTTTATTCCGAAGTATTTCTCGTACTAATTTTTGCTATGTTCATGATGCTTGACTATATGATTGAGTGATATTAAGTTTTTATGCCATGTATATCTATCTGTTCATACAATGTATTTGTTTCTGTATGTGTTTGCACTTCAGAACCTGAAGAAGGCCTCACAAGCCGAAAGCTCGTAATAAAATTGTAAAGTACAGCTACGTCTCACGTTCCTAGACCATTTTCTTCACGCCTATATATATATATATATATATATATATATATATATATATATATTTTTTTTTTAATAACACTAGGGAAATGTACTAGAAAAGTCTGGATGGAATCTTATGGGGCGTTGCAATCAAGTGCAAATCCCCAAATCGAGCGTACATCTTGCGATTAATTGCAAATTTGCAATTGATCGCAACTCAACTTTCTTGCAATGCCCCATTGGTAAGAGAGAGAGAGAGAGAGAGAGAGAGAGAGAGGGGGGGGAGATAAAAGTTAGATCTAGTTAACTTAATTTCATTGTTAAAACTTTAATCCTAACAGAATCCTAGGAAATCTATGAGACTAGTGGGGTGTTGCAAGAAAGTTGAGTTGCAATCGATTGCAAATATCAGTTACTTGCAAACTTGCAATCAATCGCAACTTTCTTGCAACGCCCATAAGACTGAAATCCCAGATGGGTCAACAAATGCAAGATTATTAATGTTAAAGAATAATTAATAATTCCTTGAACACCAGCAATGAAGGAAACTCAAGATTTAAATGTTGATTCATTTCATGGATTCAAGTTAATAACTAGACCAACTCAAGACAAACTATATTTCCCCTTTTACATACACTGTACACTCTGTCTGATACAAGAAGTATAAAATGGGCTTACCGGTACTAAAAAACCTAACTGAGTTTATACCTTTAACACAAATCTGTTAAAATCCATTATATCTCATAGCTTTAATAGATAAACTTACAAGAATCATTTGGCTCACTGAAACTGCTACTCCTACTGTTCTCTTTATCACTATCATTGAACTTGACAGGAACATATAAAGGATCACTCTGCAAGAAAGACAAAAAAACACAGATTAAAAGTTTCACAAGAAATTATCACCTTACAAAGTAATTATTATTGATCAAGTATGCATCAAAAGCCTTGTTCTGAAGAGAAGTATGATACGGCCTTGAACCCTAGTCAAACTGAATAATGCCTTTCTTTAAATCTCCATTCAGTGTCTGAGATTGGAGACTACATGTAAGACCCGAGGCAGAAAGAAAATCTTCTGGGTTCCAGCAAATACTGTCAATAATCATGTCAATTATTCCAAGCGTATGCACATTTCTGTAACAAACGGAAAGATAAAGAGTATTTTGAAGAAGTCATGGCCCTCTGGCAGCCCTGGGGTAACGATGTGGCATACATGTAGTGTGAAGGTGTGAGAGACTGTTCACACTATCACTAGCCTCTTCACACTGCTAAATACATCGTCTCTAACTCTCAGCATCATCACTGCTTTATCATAATCTCTATATTTCCCCTTTGAAATGGAGGTGCTGTAATATGTACACAAAGCAATAATTTTCAATTACATGAAACTATTTGAATAGCATCCAAAGGTCTATTCCTGAAACATACAGCACGATTGGTCATAATATACTACACTTCCTCCTTTTTAAACCATTGAATACATTTATTTTTCATGTGCGGTTCTAATTACGTCACCTGGAACCTGCAGGGGTGGGGCGGGGGATAGCACTTGCATTGGGGAATATGCTGCCACTCTAGAAATGATTGTGACCTCTAGTATATAAGCCTGTACTTCTAGCATATGCTAAAGCAATTACGAGAGACAGTTATACTCTCATTGGCTGCCCCTTGGCAATCTTGCCGGTCGTCGGTGATAAACACTGATCATCCAGATTCAACCAAATAAGCCTCTTCCTACATACCTGTCACTAACATATAATTACAGTGATCATTGATTCCATATTGTGCCCTTAATTTCTTGCGACTTGAACTGACTTCAAAATGACCAGCCCCCAATTTATGTTAATTCTGAATTTGGTTAATGATCCTGCCTCAAAACATGTAGTCTGCAAGCACAGACTCTAACGTGACTCTAATTTCGCACTTTACCACAATTCCTAAAGCCTTGAGCAGAGCCTAGATATGCCAGTCTCTGGCTGTAAGAGGCTAAAGTACAGAGCCTATAATAGTCTCATAGACATAATGCAGACACTGTTACGTAGTTTACATACAATGACTGACAAGGTGCTTGCAAACTACACAACATGCTTGAAGAGAGGAAAAGAAAATTAGAATTCATTGAACAATTGTACAATGTATTGTACATATATGATGTTAGTCATATCAAAGAACTGTTATGTACAATGTACTTGTAGAGGCCTACATGTCCATGTACGATTGTCCATAAATTTGTAAACAACTTCATTGTGCTATAAAAGGATTTGCTTATAATTAGATCACCTTCCCCTGTATCAATCTCATTTGCTAACAGAAAATACGTTGAGCCTATCGGAGGAATTATTGATGCAAGAATGAATTAGGGCATTTGAATTGAAGATACATGGTGGATAGATTTAGAGCAATGATTCAAACCAGAAATTTCTTTTAGGAGAATGTGAAACCCACGCTAGACTACAAATCTAAACACATAAAGACAAAGACTACAAATGTATGCAGCCCTATACAGTATGTACTGCAGAGTCACCCTACCCAAATGCTTGTAATATATGAATGTCATATCTCTTGCATTAGGTTACCATTTTCTCCACACTTTAATATTGAATATTGCTTTCATTTTGATCCATTAATGCACGCATCACTGTGTCTCGTGGTCACTGGTTTGCATTGCTTTGCAATTAAAGTGACTTTAGCCTGTCTACAGGTAAAGCGAATGAGTCATGTTTATGAGTCAGGAACGCATATATCACCTACAGGCAATTTCTTAATGGTTGAATGCACACAATATTCATTTTAACTCCACACATAGATCTGTATTATGACATGTCACAACAAGACCACTACCATGGTTTTAAATGAGTAAATTTTAAAAATAAGCATATTATACAATGAAACATATCTAAATTCTGTATTTACATGTAGGCCAATATTTTATATTTTTTTCATCTATACTTCACCTTCTATTCATAGTTTTTTTTTCTTTCTTTAGTTCTTTCTCTGAATTCTCTCTCTCATCTTTTTAATTTTTTTGAGGGGGTCAACAGAATTAACTTGTACATTGAAGCTTATGACCTACATGTACATGTAGTAACTCAATTAAATCAATGATGCATGCTTAGAAAATAGTTGATCATTTGCTAACTTACCGGTAATATAATAATAATAATAATAATAATAAATACTTATAAAGCGCACTTATCTAATAGCTTACTCAAGGCGCTATACAAAACAAAATACACAAATCTCTCTCCAGAATTTTAACAACGTAATATCATTTAGTAACTCTAGAGAGGGGGCACAATTTTTTTCTCCCGCAAATTTGGAAATCGCGGCGGAAAATTCGCTCAGTGGGGGGCACGTGTCCCTGTGCCCTTCTCCCCTGGATCCGCCAATGGTTACTTGAATAGCCATGCTTTTCAGGGAATATTGTTTATCTGATATTCTTCCACACGTGCATAATAACAATGATAACACTCACACATTATTTTTCACCTCTTCCCAGAACTCAACCTTCTCTTTAAAAACCACAAATGGAAATCTTTAGTTTTCAATGTTTACAACTCAAGGTTGAATCCATATGTATCAGGATATGGCTGAGAGAGCCACCAGCAAATAAATCTGTGTAAAATATGCATAAATCACAGTGGTGTGAAATCAGATCAAGTTGACATGGTTGCACTCTGGAAGGCAGTGGAAGCCCCTTGTCAAGTTGAACAAGCCTGGATCATGATGTACAATCACCAGGGGACAGCATGGCAAATGCGTTAAGATTCAGAACAACTAAAACATGTTAGCACTAGCAGCAAACATTTTAACTACCGTATAGAGCTCAATAAAAAAGATATCACAAACTTGTAGCATTCAAAACTTGTAATTTGAAGGAGAAAGTGAAACAAAACAATTAGGTAGTTCAAAATAGAAATAGAAGATGGCTGGACATTTATGGAAGTTTTCATAAGCAAACATGAATAAATGATTTCTCCTGTTTGCAAGCAGACATGCATGCATAACACAGGGAAATAAATAAATATCTTTTTAAGTTGTAATAAACTCTTGCTTTTTAAAATTCCAGTACAACTACATATACATGAATGCTTCTTCTTGGCTTATGTACAATTCTATCAAATTCCTTTTCATCCAAAAATTATTAGCATTATCTTCTTTTTTTTTAATGAATCTACATGTACATGTACCTTCTTAATGCAGGTCTGAAATGCAGGTCTGAAATGCAGGTCTGAAGAATCAAAATAATAGAATTCATAAACTGTAATATTTAGAATAAGAATTTTGATAAAACTTACCAGTAAATGTTCTTGAGTGCAAACAAGCACATCTTCATCATCATTCGCATTCTCATCAATATTCTGAAGAAAGAAAAACATAGAATTATGAACAATATGGACTTCAGAAAAACATTACACAAATTATGTGTACAGTAAGTACATTTTTGTTAATACAAATTATTTTGAATATTGTATAAATTCATTTTCATGAAACTTTTCATTTGAATGTTTTAAAAATCCCATCAGGTCTCAAATTTTTAATGAAAAAGATGTGTTCTTACTTTTTAAATAAATTGATACATTGTCATTGTCCACTTTCTTTACAATTACATACACATCATGGATTTACTACTTTATATATCCATGATGACAAGTAGCTACAGGGTACATGAAGTAAATATGTAAGTGAATACTTCTTGGTCATTTTCTGTTTAATTTTGTAACCCATAACTTTCTTTCACCTCTTCACTATTAAAATCTTTTCTTTTCTTACCAGTACATGTACATCTTTAATGTAATTGTTGGTCAAAGTGATAAAGTATACTCTTTCGTTATGTCTCTTTGAATACAGGGCCAATGTTTCAACACAGATGATAAAATGAAATGATCCCGCTTGAAAATATGAAAACTTCAAAGTTTGTCAACCTGTAATTTACCTGACCCTATTTGACTAGTGAGTAATAATAATAAAAAGTTTGTTGACCTCCAGGCTCCTTCTTTTCTTAAAATATTTGACCTGGCCAACATCCAAATCAGAGTGACCATGTGTGCATGATGATCAACAACTTAGGTCAGATTCTTCTTAATCACACTTTTGTTTGTTTATGCAGATACATGTACGGTACATGTTTATAGAGGCATTTTAATGAAAAAGTTAACAACTCGTGCAAGATTGGTATATCAAGAAGAGAATATTTGCATGCACAGTCAAACAGCCAAAATCTGCACACATACAGCTGTATATATTTTTTAATGCATATCCAAGGTATCTTTTGCCAAGTATCAATAGTGCTATAAAATTGATAACCTGCTACTCTAGGCCTACAAGATCTTGGATCAATCCAAACAGATTCAGTTTATAAAGGAACATGATGTTCACTGGTAAAGTATGGGACATAATTATGAACACATTTTTTTGGAATTGCTCATACATGTACACCCTGTACATCATTTTTAAACCTTTCTGGTGTCACGTCTACCACTACAAAATAATGTTTTAAGCATACCACTATTCTTTGAAAAAAAATTATAGACAACATTTTAATCCAGATAAATACATATATAGAAGGCCTGCATGTAGATACATGTATTAGGAGTTTAATAAGACTAGAGATCAACTTGACATTTGAAGTTGTTATTTGGACTGCTTGACATGATATAAAGTGCAGATATTGGCATACATTAAGAATCAATAATGCATACATGTATGAAATGTGTTTTATATCTATCAAGTAGAGCACAGTACAAATCTTATAAGGGTGATAAAGTCCTCTATGTACAACGCACTTCTTTGGGAATATTAAATGTAGGGGAACATCGCCTACATGTAATGTTGAAATACAAAGTACACAGCATACAGATGAGATTGTACACAATCTACGTGTATACATACAGTACAAATGAGACTTTGGTAAGTCCCAATCTTTTTCAATAGATAAACAAGGATTTCTGTATTTTTGTATTAAATGCATTTCAATAGATAACCTCCTTCAAACATGACATTATACATCACATCACAGGACATAGTTCACAAACTCATCTTGCCTTTATTTGTTTTGACATCTTCAAATATCATATCACAAGTTTGTATTCCCATGTTTCTCGTTCTGTTAATGGCTGACATGTACATGTAGACTAAATTATTTATCAATGTTGCCAGATAATTCTTATCTCTAGCACTGGGTTTCAAAGAGAGCACACTTGGCTAGTTGTCAAACAAAATCAACATTTTGCAGTATAGCTTTCCTATCACTAATTGAAAGTTACACTTAAAAAACATAGCTCTTTATCAATAGACACATGGGCCTACAGGTAGCCTCAAAGTAGCTTCTACATGTACCTACATGTACATAATGTAGCTAGATATAAAACATACATGTAACTAAGTAAGGTCACCACCAATAAGAAAAGAGAAAAAATAATAACAAATTATTGGCTTCCTTACAAACAAGGGATGGTTTCTCTCTTCAAAATAAAGAAACTGCTTCTACGGTTTTATTGTAAATGCACCTTTTTGTTACAATATGTACATGTATATGTACATACATCCAAACTTGTTTTTACCCCTATTTTCAGAACTGCCTTTTTGGGCACAGATCCAAATGAATTAATGCACACAGTGACCCCAATGAGTGCATAAAATAACAATACACAGATTACAAAACTTACAGCTTAGCAAACAATATTCTTTTATCTTTTCTTCCGCATGCAGTAGACTGAAGCCATGTATTTGGCATGTTGAATACTAAGGTGTTTTTTTCCTACCTCAATAAACACCCAGACTGTAATGCTTCTGCTTTTTATCCTTTTTTTAGTAGGTATATTTTTGTTTTATGTGTGCAGACAGGATAAAAGCAAGCCTTATTTGAAAAAGGTTAGTGTGTGCAACACAACAGGTTTGGTAATACATGCTTGAAAGGCTTTAGAGCAAATAGAAAGCATAGAAAGTACTATTTTTTGAAGGTGAGCCGACTGTGTGTAATCCCCAAAGCGTGTTGACTTGGACCGAAAAGACTTCCTTTGAAGAACCAGGGTATGCATTGGTATAAATCTATGGCATACATGTATATATATGTAAAATCATGTCATGTATGGGATAAATCAGTAATTTGGTATATTTGACACCTTATCTAAGCCTTAATACTGATTTCTTAATGGGACCAACTTTCTTTCCTTTAGTAGATGTTATATTCATAGGCCTACAAAACCCTGAGTTACATTTTAAACCTGATTACATGTACAGCGAAAAGCCAATTTTTACAATCCTCAGGAACACAAGACCCTACTACCGGTACCTGTTTAGAATGTCAATGTTTTTTGACCTCTTGCAAGAACACACCCTTAAAAAAAAAAATTGTATCTATTTTTTGTTACAGCTGGATCCGTTTTGGCAAGTAACGTTGACACCATGCACTCCTGTAATAAACATCCTTCTTGGGACTCTACCAAAATCAAACATACCTTTACATCCAGGTAACCTTTACATATGAAGAAAGTCTTTCTGAACATGCATGTTAGGAATGTTACTGAACTCCCATTACATAGTCTGATTTTGCATGCAGGCTTGGCACTTTGAAATCTTGCCATACCTTGACTTCCAAGATGATTGGCACCAAGCATGAAAGTAGACTATTTCATATTTTTTATCAATCTTTCTGGGGTTCATGTACATGTACATAAATTTTGTAAAAATGACCTTTCTACAGTTATAGGGGCACAATGAAGTTTCACAAAGTGTAGTCAAGATATGAAAACATGCATCACTCAGCACCAGTACAGCAAGGGTTTTCTGATAAGACATTACATTTTCTCAATGAATCTAAGATAGGGTAAAGGCAACTGAACTTAGAAAAAGCAAGTCCTACTTCCTGCCCACCTTTCTCCCCGCTTTGGCGGAATCTAGAAAAGTGGTCTGAACTGTCAGTGTTGTTGGATGCTAACTCTCTTCTCCAAAGAGTCCATTCAAACCAAATGCTAAAAGTATACAGAGGTAGTGGTCAGTCTTCTGAAAGTTCCAAAACCTCTCCCAATTTTCTTATTTAAAGGGAGAATTAAAGTCTTTTATTGCAGATTACAAAAGAGCTCCAACAGAAGAGAACAAACATCTGAGGACTATTCTACTTCTAGCCTTCAATTTGGTGCTTACCAGAGTCTTGGGCTTCTCAAAGCAATCCAAGCACTGCCGTCGCCATGGTCTCCAAAACAAGAAACCTAGAAGATACAGCATGAACATTGACGTCTTGAGATAGGTGGAGAAGAAAGGCTTGTCGTATCCGATATCCTTGAAGATAAACTGAAAAGTAGAATGAGAGTAGGAAACACAAAAAATAGTTATAAGCAATCAGAAGCAGTAGCATAATGGTGCAAAGTGCCACCATTGATGTTTTTTATTTAACAAGAAAAGAAAAGAAACAATAACAAAAAATGAATACAGAAATTCCATTGCCTTCACTAGCGATGCAATAAGCTCATGCCATGTAGATCTATATACTAAGATTTATACAACTCACTCCCAGATCCTAATCAAATGATTGGTCATGCGCGGTCACGTGTGATTCATTTACTGAGCCTATTGCACGCTTTTTCATGAAAAAGCGTGCAATATTTTCCAGTACTATCCAACGATTTTTCAGTGCCGCGCAGTATTGCGCATAGAGGTTACTGCGTGTACACATGGGCCTATTCTTGCGCAGCACTATGCGTAAATGGGTATACATGTAGATAGAGGTGTGTGTGCACACTAAATTGAGACTTATTAAAACTTCAGAATTCAGATTTATTTGTCAGCCATAAACAGTCACGAAAGTGACGAAACAATCTTGAATTAATTATTTTTACATCAAATAACAAGGATCTAGGAGTTTCGTTGTATAAAACAAATGATGCATGTTTTCATTCGTTCATTATACGATCTATCCGCCCTCGTTGATGCTGTGTGTATCTATCGCACTCAGCCTAACGGCTTCGTGCGATAGAAACACACATCCTCAACTCGAGTGCGGATAGATTGTATAATGAATAATGAACTCATGAGCATGCATCATTTGTATATTAATTTTCACATATGTAAAGTATGTATCATACTGCTTAACATAACATTTTGACATACATGTATGTTGTACATGTATATATGTAGGGCATAACTGGATAATCATCAAAACAAAGAGATCACATGTACGTACTTGTGTACCAGGTATATTATTACAAGTTTATAACATTGGCACAAACCAGCTACATTGCACATATTCAGGAGAGAAATGATAATATCCATTTCTCAGGAGCCCCCTGGGATGAGCACCATGAACATAATTGTAGTCTACATGTACTGTACATTTATTTGTACAATGCACATACT
Organism: Mesocentrotus franciscanus; assembly: GCA_037976565.1. Taxonomy (NCBI): domain Eukaryota; kingdom Metazoa; phylum Echinodermata; class Echinoidea; order Camarodonta; family Strongylocentrotidae; genus Mesocentrotus; species Mesocentrotus franciscanus. Next base: position 40,773,192 of record CP137668.1, on the reverse strand, counting down.
GTACAGGTGATATACATGTAAAAGCTTGATACTCAGGCTAAAGCCAAGGACACATCTGTATGCCATTATTGCCTGCCAATGTTTCATCCATGTATCTACCGGTACTATTCAAGGAGAAATTATGAACTCCTGCTCCAAAATGGAGAGCTCTATGATTGTACTATCCAAAATATTCCACTTGTTTAAAATAAAAATGTTTATAAATATACACCAATTGTCGTACTTGAATTCTAGTCTATAATTAGGCCAAGGAGATACTAGGTGAGCTTACTCAGTTTAGACTGGACTTATACATTGTATATGTATAATATACATAATATTTTCATCCCTCCCTCACATAAAGAAAAACTACACTGCATTCTGTTTTTCAGTATCTCTTGGGAAAGTTTTGCTCAGTCTCGATGGGGACCCCCAATGCAATTACAGGAGTGAGAAGCCGCTTATTATGTCACCCATTTTGCTTGAGGCTCTGTCACTAGGTCACACAAATCCCTGCAAAGCATTGGCACCTGGGAATCAATTCAGAAGCTTGGTTCATTTTAGTCAAGAATATATTAATTCCTCTCTGTGTACATAGAGGAGAGGAGGAGAATCGTGGTGTTTGGACACCAAACAGGCCAAAACAAACAGACAATACACACAGATAGATCATTATCTAGTCATATGGCTCACAGTACTCTTCAATCTTCATATTTTTTTGCTACATACATCTCTCGTAGGTATTTACGAGGAAAATTTAGTAAAAATTAATGCATTCAAAACTGAGAAATATCAGCCCAAAGACGGAGAGAAAAAAAGAAAGAAAAAAAAGTTTTAAAAAAAAAGAAGATTTCCGACTGATCGACCCATGTTTTGGCACCTAAAAGGCAATACAACATCTTTTTTTTAGGCCTTAGTTTACAAGGATCCTACCTTGGATAAATGTATTTCCGTTAAATTAAAATTGTAATAAATTCCACAGCTACCCTATACAACAACATACACAATGTACATGTACATGTAGGGTATTCACAATTACAAAATACAAGCTCTTAAAATTCATACACAGAGTAGAGTTAAAAAGGTGTGAATACACTGATTGAATAATACAACATTGAGTAGACTAGATTCTTAATTCCAAGAGTTTTCTCTCTATGGTATCTGTACCATGTCAATACAGTAATGCACATGGAAGAAAAACAGTGTATCATCACAACCATTTGCATTTTGTATACATGACATTAACTTTGTAATTTAAATTATATTTGATTTTGATCAGTGTAAATGTACTGGTAGACTTAAAAGCAGAATGAAGTGTTTTTCACAATATAAGCCTGTAATCAGGTCATATCCAAGCTAGTAGCTACAAGTTTCCATGGTTACTGCACAAAAGAACACTCAAACTAAAGATTGGTAAATGTGGACAAATGTTCTCAGCAGTCGCAGTCAGCACATGTATGGACATGTACATGTAGGCTTACAGTGTGTATGTCACTTTCCATGGCAACTGGAAAGAGGAAATTAAGTCAATAATAAGCGAATACCATATGCTGTAGGAGAATCCCAATCACTACATACATGTACATGTACATGGATTTTATACTTACACACTGTATTAGGTAAGGGTTCCTCAGAAAAGTTTTCATATAACAAACAAGGGAAACGCTCTCGGCGGTCTCGTCTGCATTACGCAATTTGTTATGATGAACAAGTGAAACGCTCTCGGCGGTCTCGCCTGCATTACGCAATTCAGCATTACGCAATTCGATATGATGAAAAATTGAGGTTGGGACATTATTTTTATAGGCAGGGTGGCCCATTTGCAGACCCCCGAAAATGAAATCCTCTGAATATAATAAGCATTTTGAAGTGAATATTGATTATGAATCATCAGAATAATTATTTACTGTATCATAAGAATACAATATAATGAGATTTAGTGTATGGGTAAGACTATAAATGTTTCAATGCTTGTCAGTAATTTACAAATAAAGTTATCTAATAAACTTTTTAAGAAAAGAGGATTTTTCAGCATTTTGTGTAAAAACAATTGGAAGGTAAAGCCCATCTACATCACATCACGTCTCATTAGCATAATGAGAACATTATTATGAGATATACTCCAATATATATTATCGAAACATCAATATTGTCACCTAGCTGTAACTGATCATGTACATACTAGGCCTGGGATCGAATACTAAAATTACTATTAGAATATTCATGGGAAAGTACTTGAATGATTCGAATATTTACTTTCATGAAATATGAACAAATAACAACAATTTATTTATTAATTCTCATATTAAATTTTGAGAACATAATCCAAGTCTACTGACCTAAAATGACCTTTGACCTTGACTTTGTGACCTGGAATTTGTGTCACATGATTTGTGATACTTGATAGCCCTTGGGTACAAGTTTCATGGAATTTGAACAAACACTTTTGAAATTATGCTAAAATTTCAAAATCTTGATGTTGATGCCACAACAAAGTCTAAGTTTCCAGACCTGAAATGACATTTGACCTTTACTTTGTCACCTAAAAGACTAATAACATGATTGGTGATACTTGATAACCCTTATGTTCAAGTTTCATGGAATAGGAATGTATACTTTCAAAATTATGATTAAAATTAAAAAAATCTTAGCCTGATGCCACAAAATTATATTAAAAATTCAAAAACTTAACCTCAGGTTAAGTTTTTGATGATGATGCCACAACATAGTCTAAGTTTGTTGACCTTAAATGACCTTTGACCTTGACTTTGTGACCTGAAATTCTCCTCACATGATTGGGGATACTTGATAACCCTTTAGTCCAAGTTTCATTGAATAGGACCTTATACTTTCAAAATCATATTAACAATTCAAAAACTTAACCTTAGGTTAAGTTTTTGATGTTGACGCCGTCGTAAGAAAAAGGGAAAGAAAGAGAAAGAAAAACAAATTGAATCTAAAATGACTACACTATTAGAGCTTACCTGAGTTATCTCTGACGACACGACCCAAATGATATCCACTACAAGGAGTAAGAGAATGCCAACAGCCATTCTCTTAGGCCTGGTTAGTCCACTTGTAAGACTCATCCTGAAGCTCAGCCTCAGTGGTCAGTAAGACAGAGATCAATCTCACTCTCTATCACCCATGCGATGATGATGTGAGCTATGTATGTTGGAAATGCCTTTGATGCAAACTTGATTTTTCAAGCTACATGTACAATGTGTGCAAACGACATGAAGCGATGACTGTATGGTAGTTAATACCACAATCTGTTGGGAAAGAATTTAAATCGGACATAATAAATTATTATAGATCAGCTTTGTGAGTATGATAGAGTAAAAAAAAATAGACAACTTGAAAATATAAAGGTGAAAATTGTATATTTGCATGCAGAATATTTTTTTAATGGTTTAGAAATCTTGAAACTTTTTCTATATTGAAGCACCTTGAATGCAAAATCAAGAAAAGTCCAATGGCTTTGGTAGCATGTTCTAGTCAGGGCTCCACACTGACATTTTTTGTATCTAGGGCCTGGGGGTGTTTCACAAAGACTAAGATCGACTTATGTTGGGCCTGGGGGTGTTTCACAAAGACTAAGATCAACTTAAATTGGGCCTTGGGGTGTTTCACAAAGACTAAGATCGACTTAAGTTGGACTTAAACTATGACAGGCCATTCATGCCACTGGTTGCTCTCACCATTGGTCTCTCAAGGGACTTCACAAATCTACAGAATTTACATTTTTTGACAGTCCATTGGTTGAAGAAAGAAAAGTCACTTACGTTGTAGACTTAAGTTATATTTAAGACTTGGACTTATACTACGGTAGGCGATTTATGCCCTTAAAAAAATCTTGAACCAGATATAAAATTAGAGGAAAAAAACTTTAGAAATTATGATCTTTAGATAATGTTATTTCCTTCCATAATGAACTATCAAAAAATATAAATTCTGTAGATTTGTGACCACGATTTATTCAAATGCCAGGAATGGTACCCAAATCAGAGGCTAACGAACGAAAGAGAGTCTAGACCTAGACCGAAGATTTCTGCAGAAATCTTCGGTCTAGGTCTAGACTAGTCAATAACATTAACAAATTAACACACATCAAACAAATTAATAGGTCTAGATCTACACCTCTAGTCTATGCCATATGACGATGAGTATGATGACATTAAGCAGATGATCACGATTGTATTTTAAATGGAGGAATGACTACTGCTACTAACAACATGACCACATCAAATCAATGACACCACTCATAATGTAATGTATTGGACTGGGCCTGAGACCGTGCGACCGTTCGCGCCGAGCCAGCTGTGCCGGGCGGGCGGGTCGGTTGTCTCATCATGCTCATTAAGCTGAGCATGCGAGTCGGAGTAGGAGTGGCACACACATCTCGAAATTCCACGGTAGGCAAGCATTCAACATACACACATTTCATGATTCCATAACACACAAACGCAGAGGCTAGCGACCGCAACATGTTTTGCAAATTTGATGAAGCATCATGTCTCAACTTACCTGATTTTCCTCATAAATCAAACACTTTCGCCTTCTTCTACATTTGAAACTAGAAAATGATCCCTTTATCTAGGTTATAAAGCGAATAATGTACAATTTACAAGCCAAATGGCAACCCTTCAGTCCATGCAGGCTAGGCTCGACTTGATGTGGAGAATGAAGAAGGTTTTTAAAATAGTCATGGCGCGCACGTACGGCACGCGAGGTACGCGGACCATACAGTAGTATAGCTGGGAGAGGGGATATTTACCATTCCAAACTTTCATTTTTCAAGATCACGGGGATATGATATAAATCAAACGGCACGATCGATGTGGATCCATTTGGAGCACATTTTAGATAAACAACAAAATACGTTCATATCTAAAACATTAGGGGGAGGGGGTTTTCATAGGGGTGGTGCGTTCCTGAACCACGTGCCTCTACTATATTGACTTTTTCTCCATCATTACTGTAGGGCCTTTATTCTTCAAAGTGAGGGGGTGGGCGGGGGCATAAGATAATTGATGCATTCAGTGCCTCTGGATACGCCACTGAATAAAGGCTCTAGTCGGCTTATAATAACCACTGTCGTAAGCAGGGGAGCCGGAAGTGGGGGCAGGGGCAGTCGCCCCAACAAAAATTGGTGGGGGGCAAAACGCATTTTCGCCCCAAAAAAAAAAAAAAATCAGCAGTAAAGGAGTAAAAATGGTGTATTTTTTAACCAAAAATAAAATCAAAAATGAATTGAATCACATAAAAATTATATTCCATTCAAAGAAAAGGAGAGTAAACAGGAATTAAACTTCTTAAACATTCCTACCGGCATTCCTCA
>CP137668.1:40459219-40767372 GCA_037976565.1 Mesocentrotus franciscanus | reverse complement strand
TGCTTACATGAGAGGTAGTATGTCAATCCACATCCAGTACCATCCCCTCTCTCTAGAAAATACATTGTGAAAGTTATATGTAGTTTTTAAGGAAGACATTGAAATTTTATAACCGTAGTCCCTGGGGCAATTTTTGGGGAGGCTGCCCACATGTCAGAGAGACTCATTCTCACAAAGTTAGATCCCTTTCACTAAGGATAATTCCTATCAAGTTTGCTTAAATTCAAGCAATCCTTTATAGAAGTAAGAGTATATCAAAATATGACCCTGGGGCACCTGGGGGCTGCCCCATGCCAGATGGTTACCTCATATCAACAACTTTAGATACTTCCTTCCCAAGGACGATTCCTGTCAAGTTGAGCATTTTGTTGAGGTGAGCTAATAAATAATTTCTTAGATTTTCATCTACATGTATTTATTAAATGAACCAAACTGTCAAACTTAATAGTACCGAAGGGCTATAAATGCCATATTTCATCGTCGTCTTGGTTACTGGTTCCAATCAACAGAGCCTGCGCATGAGGTTCACCGCAAAATCATTCAAGCAACGGATGGACCTGGGCAAATTCAGTGTGTGGCGCTGGTGTTATCACCACGCCATTGTTTAGCACAAAATTGTTTGGAACCAGAGCACTTTGACAACTTGGCCAATACATCACACTTCGGTACTCTATAACCTTCATTTGTTTTTTGATGATATTTCTACTATGATTCAAATCAACTTGTTATCATGGTTAGATTTCCCCATTTCTGTCTGTATACACATGGAGTCCCTGTAATCTGGACTCCAATGGTCTCAACAAACAGAAAAAGGAAAATTTGAAAAGAGATTGTTGTCAGGTAGAAGGAAACTTTCATAACCATGTACCTCTCCAAAACGGCCCATTATTTTGTTGTTCTGCCTTTGTCTCCCAAGTTGTCATCTTGCTCCATCGGCGTTCATCTCCTATGGGAAAGCATCATCCTAAAAAAATGAAGAAAAAAAAAAAAAATTAAATATGTAAAAGCAGTATACACAAATTATAATTGCACTAATGTTCATCATTAAGTCTTCAACAAGAATACATGTTCACGTGGGGGCAGTGTTTGATGATCAAGATTTTACCTCTTCTGTCCCCCCTCCCTCCTCATACAAATTTGTGACAGGTCATTTACAGAACTTGTTTCTGACAAATTTGTAAATCTACTGACTTTGGAAACATTGTTTCCAAACTCTTCCTGACACCCCCACAATATAAAACATTTTCAAATGATACCACTTTACTGTGGCCACATTAGTCCATCCTAGAAATGAATCACTTCCATACATTCTATTTACAAATGTTAAAACATTTTGAAAAACAATCCAAAATTATCACATTTACTCCACAATTGTACTCATATACAGTCAAACCTGCTTTAGTGACCACCTGTCTACAAGGACCACATTTTTGTTTCCTTGAAAATGGTTTTCATTGAAACATGTACTAAAGGAACCTGTCTACAAAGACCACTTTTGTGTTTCTTAGGCGGTCGCTATAGACAGGTTTGACTGTATCTTTTTATATATCTTTTCATGGTTTACCTACATATATTAAGGAAAATCAATTTCAAGATCACTGAATATTACACCATCATGTTTATAAATAGACGTACATGTAGGCCTATACCTGTCAATTTTTATGTGAAATCTTTAGGTGTCCATACCATCTTGCATCTTCAACATTTGTGGCAATGTCTATAATAAGTTCCATGAGTTGGGTTCTTCTGTTAAAGTTAATCTGAGGAAAAGATATCGAAACGAAAGATAAAATCTTTCTCATAATTTTCCCTACATCTATAGGCCCTATCCGCATTTTGACATGTTTTCGCATTCGATAGAAAATTGGTCATCTTTTAATAATTGTCTTATTATTGTTATCTTTCACAGTTCACAGACAACTAATTTAACGAAAAGACAGCGCTCTTGTTTAAAAACTGCCCCACAAAATATACCTTTATGCTGTGCTCAGTTTATCTCATCAATTGAGCTTGTAAAGCTACATTAGCCCATCACAGTTCTACATATTCGCAAATGAGAACTGACATGACCAACTGAATTTGTCAACAACCATCATACCTTTCCTATTGTACTTTTGTCTATTTATCATGTATTTCATCTTTTGCACAAGCTGCACCTTGAGCATTTGATTGTCAAGTGGATTTGGTGCCTTACAAATCTTATGTATTATTATTATAAATGACAGTCATCTTGTTTCGTTCAGTACAACTCAATACCTCATCCACTTTGGCATGCCATGAACACATACTTTATAGAGTGGCATTAATAATAACACTTGGATCAGGGAGATAGAAACACTGCAATTGAACAAATTAATTCATCAAGACAAATTATTTGAGATTTATCTAAAAAGCCTTGATCTCGAGTCCGACTCTGAGAGGAAAAGGGCAGGAAAATGCTCCACGCAGACGGCGAACTAGGGACATTTAATGTTTGGAACTTCACGAGAAAGAATGGCATCGTATGATTTGTTAGAATTTTCGCGACAAAGTGATGTAGTAGTAGTAGAATATATTAGCGCCTATATAATTCATTGCCAGAGAAGTTAAACCGGGCAGGCAACATGCAGTAGATCTAGACTACTTTGACTTCGATGACTACTTCGATGACTATTTTAAACACACACAGATATGCATGCATGCGTACGGCATGTAGCAGGATAGCACTAGCACTATACTGTAGGCCTACATACAAAGTCTATAGTATAGTATAGAGTCTAGTACTAGTAGTAGCAGTAGCAGTGCCATTGCCATTGTATAATTAACGACTCATTTCACTTTTCAGAATAGATCCACCATTTAAGACCCACCTAGATTGGAATAGGGTAATCTGTTGCAGTATAACTCGAATTTATTCTGATCACTGATGCAAGAAACTTACGAAATTGAACGGTTAACTTAAAAATGTAATTAGGTCTATGAGTTCGAACTTCTTCTTATTCTTTAATTTGCACGGAAATTCCCGAGATTGTCCCCCTAAAGTCTGGGAAGACTTTCCCGGGAGGTAAGGGGGTAAGGCTGAAAACTAGCTCATGACGACAAAAACTGAAAAGTTCGAGAGTAGATTGCACAGTATGTTATTTCCAAAACATCTAGATCTAGTATGAAATCCTGAAATAGTATGAAAGCACTAGAAAATAGAAATGTATCTAAAGTACATGGCAGTCATGATTGTAGCGGAATATATTAAATATATGGATAATTATAGCACGACTCACCTTCGAGTTTCTTGGGTCTTAGACTCAGAGTTCACCGCACAGAAAGATCTCTTCTATATTTCGATCAAGCGACCAATAAGACTTTGGTCGTAGTTAGCGCAACAAAAGAATGATAGAATTCAGGCTATGGTGTCTTCGAAATAAAAAAACAAAAAGTGAAAATGTAACATGGATGATATTGATAAAGAGAAGAAAGATTGGACAAAAGCTTTCACCAGAGTCTCCAATGTCACAGCAAAATAACAGATTTCATATCATAGCAAAACACGAGGGTAACCTCGCTTTTCATAAGGACCGCTATTCATAATTTGAGAAAAGGGTCTCTATTCATAATAGGACATGAGGGTCGCTATTGACAATGCGACGAGGTCGCTATTCATATTACGAAATGAGGGTCGCTATATTATATTCATAATACGAAATGAGGGTCGCTATATAATACGGGGTGATCGAGGGTCGCTATTCATTCAAAAATGAATATGAAATAAGCAATGAACAAAATGATAAGAAAGCGAAATAATGAATATGGGACACCCCACGGCTGTGGCGTAGCCGCGTGAGAGGGGGCGTGAGAGATTTTTTTATTTATTTATTTTTATTTAGGGGTGCGATATAGCCCTCGTAGCGACAAGGAGGCAGGATATAATGATAAATACAGAACAAACACAGGAAAAATACGGAATTTAAACATAAATATGCAATCAGGTTCAGAAAAAGGTAAACATTAATTAATTCGAGACATAAATTCAAAGCAAACACAGAAAATATACATGTAATGATGTAATAATTATTCAAATCCATTTATAATCATGCTACGAGGGCTATTGATGTTACGAGGGCTTTAGCAGGGGCGGATCCAGGATTTTCCAATAGGGGCGGCCTGAAATGTAAAAATCGCGCCGATCGATATTTCGCTCAGTGGGGGAGTAGTGTGAGCACTAAGTAAAATAAACAAAGAAAAAAAACTCAAAACCCCCTCCCATTGAGCAAACGAAAAGGAAAATTTGTAGTTACCATATTTTCTCTAAACTTTTTTTTTGCCAGGTGGGGGGCCTGGGCGTCGGGCGCCCTCGCCCCCACGTGGATCCGCGCCTGGGCTATATATATCCTACCCCAATTTTTACGCTACATGACGCGAAAAAACCCTTCAAGGTCGAAAGTGTTCAAGCCCCTATCCCCCAAAAAAAACAATTTGAAGTGCCCCCCTCATCCCTCTCCGGGCAGTAACTAGGCTCATGGTCCGGTCCAAACCCATTTGGTTTCGGTGTTAGGAAAGTTTCAGGAAATCAAGATTATGGATAAATGAAGTTAGGTTAATCAATATGATTACTCGTATCCTGAGGTATGATAATTCCTGGAAAAACGAAAATCTATCAGTCTTCATTGGCTATTAATTGAAGAGCTTCTGGATGCCTGGATATGGCTGAGGCTATAATGATTTGTAGGTCCATAAGTCCTACTTAAACCTACTTGCTACAAAAACATTATTTTCGTTTATAAACAATTACTAGTTTCTGAAATAGCAAACTCAGTGATAGTGGGCCTGCTTGTTCTACTTAATGTCTCAGTGGCAAAGCCTGGATAAGATTAGTCGGGGGCAGGGTAGTGGGGCAACATTTCCCATAAGGCGGACAAATTATGATATGATAAGATGTTTTACTACTTTTTCGTCACCGCAGGAGCGGGGGAAATATATTAGCTAGATTATGGGGATGTCTCTATATAATTATCAAAGATAAAAGGTAAAATATACTTCTTAAAGAGACAAATATTCGGGCCATGTGTAGCCCCCGCCCCGCAGCTACGCCACAGCCGCGGGGCGTCCCCCATCCAATATTTCCCTTTGTTATTACCATTTTGTTCATTGCTTATCTAATTTGTATGAATAGCGACCCGAATAGCGATTTGAGATTATAATATGCCCTTTTAGTTTTAGGAACACGCATTTCTATCGAATTTTGACATTTCAATTTCAAGTTGAGGTTATATAATACGCCCTTTTTATAGGAACATGCAATTCTATTGAGTTTAGAAACTTAAACAAATAGATGTAGGTAATTTTAAGCATTTTCAAACTATTGCTAAATAAAAGATTGAACTAAACAAAATATGAAATACTTGAGTTTCAAGTTATTTTTGGCCAGGTTTTACAGTTGGTAAATTATATTAGAGCTTCAGATGGAAATCGGCCATTAATTAACGCATAACGTTTAATAAAATATATAACTCAAATTAACAGTATTTAGATTTAAAGGCCATATAAAGTATTGTATAATATTTCAATAAGATAAAGAGCTTATCAAATTAAATGTTTTTGATCATTACTCCTAATTAGGGCGCATATGTTTGTCACGTGCCAATATTTTTTTTGTCTTCTGCAGATTGAAGTTAGGGCTCAAACCGGCATATCGAGGGCTTATCTACACAATAATGGCAACAATTCGGCTTTAAGTTTGAAGTCTTTCAAAAAAAAAATCGTATGACGTTTCCGTTACATATTGATCCACACCATGTAAAAGCGGTAAAGTTGTTCTTTACTGCCAAACATGTGTCACATGCCGACAGTTTTTTCCGGGTTTCACCGTTTCAGATTGAAGTTGGGCTCAAACCGGTATTTTTTCCTTTTCGATTAGACGATTTGGAAACACTACAACCCCGTTTGGTGGCTGGCTTCCTCATTAAGCGCTAACATTGTGGGCTTCCAACGTATTGGTCGCAGGCTTATTGGTCGCTAGTGTCAAGGGCTAGTCTCGTACGTACAGCCAATTGTATGGTGAAGTACTGTTCCGTTTGGGGCTAGACTCGTACGTTTAGCCATTTTTATGGTGTTATTAATTTGATATAAATTGTAGCCAACAAACGATTTGGGAGTAAACAGTACATCTCTCTTGTCTTATGTTACATAAAAATACAATATTAATGGTAAGATACAATCAAGTGGAGCAGAGTGGAGGTATATACATTTTAAGTCGATTTTTAAGTTGTAGGGTTCAGGACGCATTTCGCCAGTGGACACATCTCGCCGTGACTTAAGCGGCGACATGTGTCCGACCTAAGACACATATCGCCGAAGTAAGACGCGTCTCGCCACCCAATTTTCGGCGACCTGTGTCTGCGGACACAGATCGCCACCCGGACACTCTGGCCCGTGACACCGGCATTCCTCATGCCCCTATATTTAACAATAAAAATTAGTGGAGGATTTTATAATAGCGTTACGCGCATATCGTGGAAATATTGTGAGAAGATGGAAAGCGTGTGTGTTTTTTTATTATAGGAGTGAAAAGACATGAGCCCCTGAATACTGGCGTACTGATGGGGGAGGGGGGTTGGGGTTACCTAAAACGTGGTTTATTTGTTATTCGATACCAGTAATATACAAATGTTGCTAAAATTTTTCCCGGATTGTTTCTCAACTGCCAGTGTCACAAAATAAATGGTATCAAAATATGCTCATCTGACCGCCCCCTGGACCCCACCAAGGGCCCTAAGGCGGGCCTCTGGATGCTCATCTGACTGTTATTAAATGCCTAAACCCCTGAGCTTCCGGGGCTCCGCCCCCTGGACCCCACGCCAATTAGTGACCTGCCAGCCGTGTCACAAATAAGGTATCTAAATATGTTTATCTGACCGTAATTTACTGCCTATAAAAACCCCAGAGTTTCCGGGGGCTCCGCCCCTTGACTTTTTTGCTCATTAGGCCACTGCCCCTGAAAGGTGAGCCCCTGGAATATTTCCCCCAATCCCAAACTGCTTCCTGCGCGCCTGGCCGTAAAGGATGATTGGGGTAAGAGTTAATCTACCTTAAAAAGCTAATCTGGAGCTCTAGCTGCCGCTGGGAATCGTATTTTGAGAGAAAATAATTATGATATATTCTTGATTGTTTATCCTGCAGTAGATTGCTTTGTTTGAACCAGTGAAATAAAAACAAACGCACACAAACTTACTGGGAATTACCTTCGATAAAAACCACAACTCCCATTTGCACATAGTGTCGGGCGCATTAGGCTCAGCCACTTTTAGTTTCTACCAAAAATTGTTTGGCACATTGTAATTTATTTGTAATCTTGAACATTCAGTGTAAATTTCGTTGGATTCTGTGAGAATTTCCATCACTAACATTTTGTAAACAAAGTAACATTTTCCTGGAGTACGTAATTGCTCCCCTCAATAAATAATAATAATAAAAAAAAAATGTTTGTTAGCTTTCTTTGAGTACAGTATCCTTCCCTCTCCTCTCTATAAAAATTCGCTTGTCTACTATAATCATAGGAAGGCATTGTTTTGTGGAACCTGTTGATAGATAGAAAAAATCTCAGCATTTCTTATTGAGAGATGGGAACAATTTAGATAAAAATAATGTGATGACGACAGATTGAGATGAACCAGTGTAATTCTCCCCATCACAAGCCCCCCTCCCCAAATGGCTGGCATATCATTCTTTACCCTTGCTGACATGCTTGAGACGAGAGCTGGCGCTATTAATTCTCTTGATATACTATGCTCATGCTCTTGGTTTCCCCCCATCATGATCAGGTTCAAGGTTCAATGATACCGTACATACATGTATGTAAACCGTTGTAGGCATACCGGCTACACATATATTATGTGATCTTCTGCTCTTTGCAGTATGTACTTCCGTTAATGTACTCGTGCTCTACTGCCAGCAGCTGTGCACAGCAAGTTGATACATTTTGAATTGCCTGATTTTATACAATATGCATTTATCGTGATCTGAAAAAGATGGCTGAAAACGGGCAACGGGTATGCTATGTTTCTTTTTTATGATTATTTTTCCTGTCGTTTTTATTAACATTATTTATTAATTTGAAGGTAGGCCTGCTGTCATTACTCCATGAATATTAACGGTAAATGTTTGTCACACTTTTGTCAAATGTTTGTTATAGTGGCAGTCTGAGTTTTCAGAGAGAGGGGGTGTGAAGAGAGAGAGAGAGAGAGGGGGGGGGAGGGAGGGGTGGGGGCGTGGTATAGTAATGAGATATAGACTGTAATGTATAAATATACTGGAGCAAAGTGATGAAAATAAGCTGCAATGCTAAGTGAATTTCCCTTCTAACTCAGTACATTTCCCTATATATTATACCTATACTTCCAGCAACCACCATGATCAGATCTATAGGTCTGGCAATGACTCTAGTTCAGGATTCAGGATTCATGCACTATAATCATAAAGGGATCACTCTCTTGGTTGGGTATAATAATCATTACTTTTGTGATCATAACAATATTTGTGTACTGCAGACAATTATACATAGGCCTACTATTTACTATAAACGAAAATTCTGGCTATCCCCGCCTCATTGTGTGATGCTGTCTCAGATTACGCCTTTAATTTTTTTTAATATGGCTCATGCGGCATTTTGTTATTCAAAGAAGGGAAAGTCCCTGGTGCAAGTGTGAAATTACAAGATTTGCTGAAAATCACAAAATTGACTGATTTTATACGGAAAAAAATTACACATCAAGTGAATAGTCGTTGTTGTTGTTTGAAATTATCACCTCGACAAAGTAATAACATATATGGCAGTTGCTGAAAGAAGTCTGAAATTACAATTGGTCGTTGTAGTGTGGTCAAGGGAGTTAGTAACGGATCAATAATAAAGTTTCCAATCCTCTAGATAAGGGTGATACTATAGTAAAATATAAATTCTTGCTTTGTATTTTTTAAAATCTATAGAATTATAATCCCCTCAAGAGAGTTTGGGAACTCAAGTTTGATCGATTGTATCTCTCTTGTCATTGCATAACCATCTCTATAAGAAAATGGATTTTTTTTTTTTCCTTTTTAAAATTTCATCCCATTTGTTATGATTTTTTAGTCATGGAACGTGCAATAGATCAAAATAAGGGGCAAAGTTCAAAGTAAAAAGTCGCAGAATTCATGCACTGCTCTTGTTCGAGTATGCATTCAGATTGCCATATTGCCGGACCATTTCAACAGTAACCTATAATTATAGGCATGATGCCTCAGAAAGTGGATGACCAAACAGTAGCGAATCTTGCATGACATGTCACCAAAGTGCATGAATTTCAACTTAAGATATTTAGAATTTGGCATTCATGGATGACCAGTGTCCCAGTGCCCCAGTGTCATTTACTTATTCACAATCTCTTATGTCAAAGAAAGAAGAACGCTCTGCATAACAATAATACCCGTGCTTACCAGTTCATTTTGCTTTTTCACTTTTGACCCTGCCCCATATTCTAATTAGAATAATCAAAGCGTTGATTTTGCAAAGAAAAGAGAGCTATAAAATAACTGATAGGAAATGGTATTATTTCGGACATAAAGAAGCCACGTCTTTTTAATCAACACAGTGTGAAAATCATCCGCTCTAACTGATGAAGATTGTAGGAGTGGGTTTCTGTTTATAAGACACATATTATTGTAGAAAATCTTTGTATTTCACGACTCGTTACCATTTGATCGAACGTTATTCTCTCTCTCTCTCTCTCTCTCTCTCTCTCTCTCTCTCTATCGTCGTATCATAAACCTTGTTGTAAGTTAATTCGGGTCACTTATGTATGAATATGCCTATTCCGGGAAGCAATAATATGGTGTTGATATCCATAGGATTTCTATGGCACAGAACAGATGGCCATGCAGTCCCTAATCGATGAGGAATATGTTTCCTTCAACAATACCATTGTCCTACTTTCGACGTGACAGTACAAGGTCTCATCTTTGCCACCCATTCCCATTCTATGATACATAGGCGAAACCAAGGGGCAGAAGGCGGCCATACCCCTGTTCACCAGCTTAAAAAGGGGAAAGTGGATTTTTATTTTAAAAGAAGAAGAAAATAAGAAAGAGAACAAGAAGAAGGAGGAGAAGAAGAGGAAGAAGAAGAAGTAGAAGAAGAAAAGGTCTTCCACGATGTGTGTTTCATTAAACGTGACCCTGTTCATCAGCAAAATTTTTTTCATTAAACGTGACTCTGTAAATTTTGTATGTCCACCTCCCCAGTGGCGGATCCAGGGGCTGGGGCAGGCCCCTCCCTAGAAAAACACATCTAAAAACACCCTTTTTGGGAAAAAAGAAGATGGGCCCCTCCTGGCGCTCAAGGGGTGGGGTGGGGTGGTGGTGATTTTTTTCAATTTTCGAAGGCAAAAAAAAATTGTGCTCAATACCCCCACTGAGCGGAAAATCGACCGGCACGGTTTTCAAAATTTCGCACGAAGTGGGCCCCTTTTCGGCCCCCTCCCTTGCCGCCGGCTGGATCCTCCCCTTCACCTTCCCCCTCCTATTACACGCTCCATAATCATGATAATCGGGATTATTGTCAGCCTAGAAAATGGCAATATACAATAAAATCCATCTCACCAACGGGACCGATCGACACCAGACCTACAACAGATCGAGCGAGGAAAAAAAAAAGACATTATCCCGAATGACCAAAAATCGGTCGGGTTGGAGTCTGTTGTGACGGAGGTATATAGAAGATGACTGTATAGTCAGTGGTGTAATGAGCAAAAACGTTGGGGGGCAGAAAAAATCCGCATCACCACCACTCTTGCTAAAGTGTTTACTATCAGGTAGAGCATAGTGAGTGAAATGAGTGGAGCGTAAATTGGCTTGGGGACAAGGGGCGGAGCACCCGGAAGCTCAGGGATTTTAGGCATTTAATATTATTATGGTCAGTTAAGCATATTTTGATACCTTATTTGCGCTGGCAGGTCATTAATATTGGCGTGGGGTCCAGGTGGCTGAGCCCCATGAAGCTCAGGGGTTTTAGGCATTTAATTACGGTCAGATGAGCATTCAGGGGCCCGCCTTAGGGCCCCCGGGGGCTCAGGGGTCTTAGGCATTTAATAACGGTCAGATAAGCATATTTTGAAACCTTATTTGTGACACTGGCAGGGAACTTATTGGCGTGGGGACCAGGGGCGGAGCTCCCGGAAGCTCAGAGGTTGTAGGCATTAAATTACGGTCAGAGTTAAATGTTCACACTCCTGAATCTCAGGGGTTTTAGGAATTAAACTACTGTCAGATGAGCATCCAGGGGCAGAGCCCCCGGAAGCTCAGGGGTTTTAGGCATTTCAATACGTAACTGTAAATTTGGGAATTTGTCATTTTCCAACAAACGCAAAAAAAAGTAAAATTTACAAAAAAGTGAGAAAAAATCTCAGAAAATTATGTTATTTCAGCAACATTTGTAAATCACTGGTTTCGATTTAGAAATAAACCACGTTTGAATTTTATTTGGGGGCAACTGCCCCTCAAGCCCCATCAGTACGCAAGTTTGTATAGTAGAAAGTAAGATCGTTTGAGTAGTGATGGAGTAAGATAGTGAATGCTTTCTTACATGGTTCTGTTAAGCAGTGGCGAAGCGTATGCAAAAAGATTTAGTAGGCTCTGATGCCTTTATAATACTTTCATTAATTTTTTATCATAGACACATCGCATCGGTGTAGAACGGATTAAGTATCGCAAAGATGGCGGTATGGTAAGTAAATTATCACTTCAGCAGATTGACGTTTACTAGCAAATTTCTCCCGTTGACTTATATTGTCCGTTATTAGACGTGCAAAACGTTCACCTTTTCCATTTTTTTTAATCAATCCTGGTTATCAATATGATATTAATGCGATCGCAAAGACTTTCGAACAACCAACCTAAGGAAATGTTTGTAGCCTTGTCCACCACCTATTGAAATGTGCGAACATGGCAATGGCTTATTACGTCATACGAAAATGATTTCTAATGGATATACAATAGAATATTTATGTTTTGCTGCGCTTTGAAGTGATTTCTTGAAAGTCTATGCGACCGTGTTTAATATGTACCGAGCAAGACTGATTAAAATAATTAAAATGACCTTTAGAGTTGATATTTACTTTTATTGTGTAATGTTAGGAAGAAAAAGGATTCAGTAAACGTTGCAATGTGTTTGTCAAAGCCGATTAAAAAAAATACTCTTTTAAAAATCTTCTTAATCTATTCTTTTTGTAGTTATTTTATAGTCCTTTCTCATTTGCTTTTTGTTTTTGTTTGTTTTGTATGCATTGTATGTTTGTTTTTAATTTACCAGTTTGTTAATGTCATTCTCTCTCTCTCGTTTTGTTTTACGTACAATCCACGTATATCTTTGGTTCCTGTTCGGTTCCAATGTCGACTTCAACAGCAGCCAGATGAAGATAAGATTCGGACAATATGCAGGGCAATCTCGAGAGAATGTAACCACATCTGGCTCGAGTTAAATGTTCGTGACAATGGAACGTCCGAGTTCTTTGTTCGGGAGCCGAGGAAAAGATGGAGCTAGCCCTCAGGTTGATACATCTAAGACTTAAAGGAAATGTAAGTAGTTTGTGTGGTGGCGGATCAGATTTTTGTATTTATTTATTTATTTATTTATTTATTCTATTTATTTATTTTTCTTATTTATTTATTCAAATATTTGTCTTATTCTTTTTTTTTTTTTGGGGGACGGTGCCCCTGGAAAAACGCAATCTGGTATAAGGTAAATGCGCATTCAGTGAATGAAAATGGTCCCATTATTTTTAGACCCATTTAGACATCTTCGACCCCAAGCTATTGGTAACATTGCCATTGTATGTAAAATATATATCCGGGTCATACGTGTACTGATCATAATCGTCAACAACGATGACGACGACGACGACAACAACAACAACAACACCAGCAGCAGCAACAGCTACTACTATAACAACAACTACAACAAAACGAATGATTTAAGATCGTATCCGGACACCTGCCCCCTGGACATCCACCCCCGGATAACCACCCTAGTCAACTACCCCTAGGACAACTACCCCCCGGACAACTACCCTAGACAACTACCCCCTAGGATAGTTGTCCGGGGGTAGTTGTCCTAGAGGATGGTTGTCGTATGGGGTAGTTGTCGTAGGGGGTAGTTGCCCTAGGGGGTAATTGTCCGGGGGGTAGTTGTCCTAGGGGGTAGTTATCCTAGGGGGTAGTTGTCCGGGGGGTAGTTGTCCCGGGGGGTACTCGTCTTAGAGGGTGGTTGCCCTCGGGGGTAGTTGTCCTAGGGGGTAGTTGTCCTAGGGGGTAGTTGACTGGGGGTGGTTATCCGGGCGCGGGGGGTGGATGTCCAGGGGGTAGGTGTCCTAGAACCATTTAAGATATAACGTTATAAGATCGAGCATGTACGTGCAGCCCCAAACTGTCGAATAACTCACTATTAGAATTAGGAAATCACAATCGTTTAATGCTTTTAAATCAAAACTTGAAATCGATATGTTGATTAACTATCCGTCTAGTTTTAAGCACATCCGGAGCTCTTGAAGTGCTGTAAAGCGTATTTGAATGATTTCTGCACGTTGTAAATTATTTTGTATTACTATTTTCTAAAATTCTTTTCGAATCCAAAAACATTAAACATGAGATAAATCTCATTGTTCTCTAATTAAAAGTGATTTCATTGCCTTTATAATTGAAATTTGTACCTCATCTTACAGAATGGCGGAGAGCCCCCTCCATCTGTAGTCCCACTAACTCTCGAGAATATTAGGAAACACGACAAGAACCTCACAGAAAGAAGACAGTTCGTATGCGGCGGTTGCAAGAACATCTGGTGGCGAAAAGTGTTCAGCTACAAACCCCTCTCGTGGTAAGAAGAAGTAGTTGTCTTTATTTGCTTCATAGATATGATCCGATTATCTTCTCACTCAGCCTTTTCGGGAAAAAATGTATGTATTTTATCTTTTTTTACATTTTCATTCAGAAATTCTCTGAGGATAAGAAAATAAAAAGTAACAGTAAGAAAGCAACATAAGAAAAGGAAAAGAAGAGAAGGAAAGAAAGTGAAAGAAAAGAAAAGAAAGAAAAAAGGAAGGAATAAAGAGAGAAGGAAAGAACAAAGAAAGAAAGAAAGATACAAATAAAAGGTTAGTGCTTTAATTTCTTCTTCTTTTTCCCTTTTAATTGTTTTCTCAATTATTTTGAAGGGGGTTAAAATCAGCGCCCGCGGCTCTCAGTCCATGCTTGATAACAGGTCTTCTTCCGTCACCGATATGGGTCATGTATAGGCTTTCCACTTGTTGCATTCAGATAATTTCGTTCCCCGATTCTTCTTTCAATAATATTGTTCAAGATGTCACGTCCTTTACATTCCTATTCCTCGTTCCCATGAGTTTGGTCATGGTTATCACAGATGTATTTTCAATTATATTTCACAATTCTACTTTCAGTTGTGGAAGATGTCAGGTTCGTTACGATCCTATACCCCGTTCCCGTGAGTTTGGTCAAGGTTACTACAAATGTAGAAATTGTGGAAACGAATTCACTGGACGAGCTACAGCAGGCGTTCCGGCGCCTTGCTTCGCTTGTGGTGCCATGGTAAGATTAGAACCAAACATCTTGTTACTACCACTAATTTCACTTTGCTTTTCCTTTATCTCTACGTTTGCTATTCTGTCTGATAATTTTCTACTATAACTATACTACTACCTCACTTCTTCACTTCTACTATAATGGTCATACATGCATGTACATAGTAATAATTCATTTGCTGGAGGACCGAGGTAGCCTCGTCAGTATAAAACACTGTTCCTACAATTATTATGCCATAGCAGTTATGATATTCCATTATTCCCATTCCCTTTGCTTTCTCTCATATTTTTAATTATGTTCACTTTTCCTTCATTGATTCTTCAAACTTGACGTTTCATTCTCCAGTACTAGGGAATAATTTTTTGTATCTTCTTCTTCTTTTCTCGTCAGTGCATGCATGGTCCAGTTGTAGTTGTGTTGTTTTCTCTGTGGCAAAATGTTTAACTTATTCAGGTGATGGAATATTTCTGAAGGAAAATTTACTAAAAATATAAGAAATGAAGACCGTGATGATAATAATCTTTCATACCTGTTTTGATTTCGGCAGTGTCTACCCTTGAGAATCGGACCTATGCCTAACGTGGATCGACCACGGACTAATCAACCTCGTCACCGACATGCGTGTGATAACTGCGAGAACGGTACGATACGGCCATGCCCGTCTTTCAATGAATTCCCCGTCGTGAGCGCTCGGCATGAAAGCACGGGGTCGACGGTCTCCACATTCCTGACTCAAGCCTCTCAGTCGTCCGTCCAAGATAACTAGAAATTAAGGGTTTCCTCGACATCAAGTTCATGGGCTTGGCGGTAAAGAAAGGATGGTAACGACTATATTTATGGTTATGATGATGATAGAGTTTGTTAACCTCACAACAATTCTGTCATTGGTATAAATGGAAAAGCTCTCATTGTCGTTGTTAACTATAATTATGATCAAAAACATTTTACGTAAATTGAAGATCTTGTAATCAATATTAGCAAACTGATGACGGTGTTGATTGTGACGATTATTATCATATTTACTGATTAATGTTGTTATGATATATTATTTAAGACATTATCAATTTTGGACAGAAAATAATCAATATGTTTGACAAGTAGGGGGAAAAGTATGAGCTACATTATGTTTTCTGAAATATCGAAAAAGATTTTGTTATTCCATATAGAATAAATGACCCAATTCGAAACGATATATAGAGCTCTGATACAAAATGTGAACGATACATAATTATATATATCGTATGCTGAGAGCCAGAAGGGAGTTTATCCCATATATTACATACTTCTTTATGACTCTCAGCCAGGGGCGGATCCAGCTGGCGGCAAGGGAGGGGGCCGAAAAAGGGACCCACTTCGTGCGAAAATTTGAAAACCGTGCCGGCCGATTTTCCGCTCAGTGGGGGTAGTGAGCAATTTTTTTCTTCTTTTTTTTGCCTCCGAAAATTGAAAATTGGTAAATCGTGCCGGCCGATTTTCCGCTCGGTGGGGTAGTGAGCACAATTTTTTTTTTTGCCTTCAAAATTGAAAAAAATTTCACCACCCCTTGAGCGCCTGGGGAGGGGACCCATCTTCTTTTTTTTCCCTATAAAAAGGGTGTTTTTACATGTGTTTTTTTCTAGGGGAGGGGGCCGGGCCCCCGGGCCCCCCTGGATCCGCCACTGCTCTCAGCAGACAAAACGTTAATCAATGCCAGGGATTTGGGGATATTTCTTTTCCTGCCTATACATTTCATTGGTCTCAGACTTCATTAATAGTTTCTTTAAATTGTATGTATGCTATGTAGGCTGTATTATAAGGACAAAACATGTCGGGTTTATCCGTCCAGTCGGACAAATTATGATTTCATTTTATATACAATGCTTTCCTTAATGCATGATGTTAAAATATTTTGAGATACATCAACATATTTTTTGTTGTTGTAATTTCGGAACTATTTTATTCTTTTATAGTCGTAATTCAATGAAACTGATTTAGCGCTAGATTTCATTTTCAGTAACGAATGACTGTAAAATATAAAATTTGAACATCTGAGTTCTCGAGTACGCAAGCGTTCCAGAGTGAACGTTTAGGGATCTAGTCTATGCTCCCATTTTATGTGTATAAGAATTGAATAACATTTAAAAATGTTATTTTGACCCCATCGACTTCGAACAACTCTGTGCATTTTCCTTAAACTTAAAATAACATGGTTTTAATTAAGTGGAAGTATCATATTGATTAATGTATGATTTATATCAAATTAATTCTCTATCAGAAAGATTTGATGAACAAGCTCTTGTTTTGATTTTTCTTCTATTCTGTTTGTTGCAGGTTGATTGTTCAATTGCTTTTCTAGTACCATTAAAATTACTCATGAGCATTTCGTCACTGTCATCATTATCATTTTTATCATGCATATACGGAGCTACATTTATAGATTTTAGAGGTCTATACCTTCATTTAATGCACGGAAAGTTGCGTTTTTGTAAAGGTGACCCATTATTTGTGACCTTCCTCATTTTTTATGTCAGTTTAGAAGAAAGTCATAATAGAAACTGTTGCCCGTGAAATTTGAATGAATTTGTTTCTTGCCTCTTTTCATGAAATGTTTGTGATAATATGGATTATTTGTCTTTAATAATATTTATATCATCTCTGAAATTTATTGATCAGTCTGATAAAGGTCAGTGAAATTATTGCCACCTACACATGTATTCCATTTAAACGACTGTTCCGTACGACTAACGAGGCAGTTGAATGGAAATTAGTAGGTAAAGATTCGGATAGAACAAACCAAATACAAAAGAAATGGATGGCGAATCGAAGAAATCGAAGTAAAAAATTGCTTCTTTTGCACAAAAGAGGAATAACGCTAACATTTCAGAAGTAAAAAGAACATTTTATGACATTGCGTAATAATATCGCTGTTGTGACAGAGATATTGTATTGTTATTATCAGTACTGAATTATTGCCTTTAACATTCATTCAGCCGTTCACATTATCAATATATAATTTCAATGAAACTGTGCGTGTATAGTGATATTAAGTTCGATTTGGTGATGGTGTGAAATATCTATTACATATTTAAGTTTTCTCATTTCTGTGATTAACAGTAGGCCTATGACAAATTGATTGTATTGTTGGAGCAATGAAATATATTCAAATGGATGCCTTCCGATTTACATAAACGAGTTCCAGTTTTTCGTCGTTTGCCAATTTATTGCGAGAAAGAATAAAGGCATTGGTAAAAAGGCGCCGTCAGGACTTGTTTAGATGTGGCGCGGAAAATCGCCGCGAAAAAAGCCGCCGCGATTTTTCTTTCTTTTCTTTTTACGTGTAAATGAACATGGCAAGCACAGATCGATCAGTGATGGCAACTTACTGCTCGCAACCAAGGACCTGCGCGTATTCACTAGGCTCTGTTTTATACAATACAGAAATGGGGGCGTATAAACTTTACATCATCATTAAAATAACAGCATCAACCGATACTTTTAGACAGGGTGTTTAGGACTGTAATTACATGTAGCGGAATGATGATTATCATCAGCCTGTTTATCATGCTTATGATAGTTATCCGTCTATCATGTGCACTGCATGTTCTGTGCACCCGTAAATAATCCATTGTCATTTTGGTTGATGTATTATGCAGTGATTAACAATATTTCTATATTTCTGTTATAAGGGCTGTAGATCTAAAGAAGATGAAATTTCCACTTTGTTATGTTTTTTAAAATAATTTACCTAGACTCTTTGGTCCACCGTTTTTTAAGTTGTAGACACCGATATAGATACGTGTATAAGTAAATCGTGTTTTTTTTTCTTCTTCAGTTTGTGTCACATTGGCACATGCTTCAATAAAGGGATTCTCAAGTCGAAGAATTCTTTCTGAATGATGCGATATCTTTTCTATAGAACGGAATTCCAAATGAGCTATGGGCGTGGCCTACTCTCTAAGGAGTAGAAATCCACTTTTTGAGGAGTCATAATCATCAGGGATCACTTCGTTTGGAGTGAAAAATCCACTCTCAAACTAAGTGAAATCCACTCTCCAACGAGTAATTCAACCACAAATTTGGAGTGGATTCCGCTTAGGGTTGGAATGGATTCAACTCCTAATATAACTCCTAAAATGTGGATCACCACTAGTCTGTGGACACGTTTACCATCCCATGTTTTTCTTTGTACATGTATAATTGGTTTATTCGTCATCATTAATGTAAAGTGAAAAGTAAATTAGGAAGGTTGAGAGGGTTTAATCCTGCACAACAAAGCTTACTTTTAAATTCTGGATGCATTTATTCCTTGAGCTTACATTTTATGTAATGGTTTAAAAGTAGATGATGATTTGGGGGCTTATGTGACATTATCTTTGAGTGCCCGAGTACCTTCTAAAAATCCATACGTACTCAGAACTAAAGAGGGCAGCATGGCATAATGTATATGATCGAATCACTCGGATAATGAATAATCATGTCTGGGTACAAACATTTATCTTGGAATAATTGTTGTTTTTCAGCCTGGTCTACTGGCGACGAAAATTAGTAGCCACACATTTCTTTGAAGTTATTCAAAATTTCGTTTGTTTGTTTGTTTGGTTGGTTGGTTAGTTAGTTTGTTTTTCTAAGTGAAATGAACTGTGATAGAAGAATATGATTCATTTCAAATACTACTGCAGAAGGAGCAAATAATGATGCATCTTTAGGACGCGGGGGGGGGGGGCATTAATTGGAAGCACACGCCCCTGGATATAGACAGGAGGGGGAAGCCTCGACTGCCCCTCTCGAATAATCGACAACCCTGCATTAGAGCTCATACTACTACTGCACTGTGCTTTTGTCACCACAAGCTACCCTCGTTTAAGGGGCATTAGAAGACAACCGTCCCAGAACAGGATGTACATTCCGATTATCAATGTTTCGTTTTGGTGTTTTTATGTATAGAATAATATCCTCTTGCGGGAATGATTCTACTGGTTTCCCATGACTGAGTCTAATGACTTTTAATGCAATGTTTGAGAATGTTTCTTGCCTTTCTTCTGCATGCATATTATATGAGAATGAATTATAATAAAGTCGTTTCATGAAAATTAAAATTGTTAATTTTTGTTTTTTATATGTGCTGTTAAAAATGTGGCTGCCCATAGTTTACAAGAATGTTCTTATCACTGATAACACAATTTGGAATAACAACTAATCTAGATATCAAAACACAAATTAAGTTTTGCAAAAAATGTGAAGTTGACTCCATTTTAGACCGACATATTCACGCCCACACAATCGCTATGGCATAAATAAATGAACGGTTTGAAATCAAATAAAAAACAAAAATAGTTTTTGAAGCAACGGACATTTATATTCTACTTATGTGATTTATAATAAAAACTTAATGATTTAAAGACCTTCCTGCAACTTCTTGACTTATAAGGCAATAACTTGGAACTAAATATAATGAGGTCTATGCGAAGAAGAAAAAAAAGACTAAAATCCTAAATCTAATGTCTGTTTTTAACAAAATATATACTTTCTCTTTCAGTTAGACAAAGATCTGATCTCATGACTTTCATGGAAATAGTGGAAGTACGTGTACCGGAAGTTATCAAGTGCATTGTTGAACTCACTGATCATTTGGATTGATATTGTCATCAGAAGTATTATTTATAATGTTAATTCCGATGCTACATGCATGGTCCCGGTCTCGCTTCCGCTACACACTTCCACTATAATTCCATGAAAGTCATGCCAACTGAAAGAGGAAGTATATAATCTTGTTAAAAACAGACATTAGAGTTAGGATTTTAGTCAATTAAAGTCAAGTACCTTACTCTGAAAGATATTTTTTCTTCTTCTTCGCATAGACCTCATTATATTTAGTTCCAAGTTATTGCCTTATAAAGTTACTTATATACCTATACTTATTTTCCGGTCAAGAAGTTGCAGGAAGGTCTTAAAACCTGCAGGTAACTTTAAGAGGTTTTGAAGAGAAGATATGCACTTGTTGGTAAACACGTTCAGTGAACATTGAAGAATCGCTACCGCTCGAGTAGTCAATATTGAGCGATCTCGTTTAGGGATACGGTCTGGGGAAAACCCACCCAACATTTTGGGGGATTTTCTTTTCAACGTTGCCTTGTACCTAGGATTAGAAGAACCTGTGAGCTGTGTATTGGTAGATTCAGAGGAATAGAGATACGGAGAAGTGCTAAAAGCAAGGGAGTAAACATCGCTGCTTGCCTTTAATTGGGTGAGTTATTTTAAAGTCTTCCTTTGACAGTCATTGCATATTTTTACTACTACTACCACAGTACCACTACCACTACTACTACTACTACATTACTACTACTACTACTGCTGCTGCCGCTGCCGCTGCTACTATACTGATGCTACGACTATACTACTATACTACCACGGCTACTACCACCGCTACTACTACTACTACTACTACTACTACTACTACTACTACTACTACTACTACTACTACTACTACTACTACTACTACTACTACTACTAAAATAATGATATATTTTTTTTACCAAGGAAAGGCTCGTCAGCATTTAAAGTACCGTTCTTCCTGAGTGCCCTTCAATTATACCTATGCATACCGTATCAGGGTACCCATTTAATACGCCTCGGCGGAGAGGGAACAAATGTGGACATCCTTGGACAAACTCCTTGTCAAAGGCTGAAAGCACCGAGCAAGGATCGAACCAAGGATCTCATGTGTGAGAGTCAAGAGCCTTTACCAATATACCACAGTGCTCACACTTAATTTGATCTGAATCTTGGGCTTAGTACTTTTCATGTATCGAGAGAATAATTCCAATATTAATAATATTGGATATTTTTCTAGCGCAGGCATATTCACAATGATTTCACTGCCTACAGGGATATATCCCCCAATATTTTACCAAGGGGAGGGGAAAGGGGCTGCCTATGCAATCACCCCATGTTATGCATAATATGTTTATGATTAAATGCTCACCAAAGAGTCTTTCATATTGCATAAATCCCAGCTATATGAGTCTATACACAGACAAAAGCATATAAATAATACCCGTAGTCCCATTCCTAAATGTTATAATTATTATCAATGAACAGAAATTGATAAAAGATGACCCCCTCCCCAAAAAATCGTACATTCCACAAGTTTTATCTTGGCTGAGAGGTTGTAACTTGACTACATCTTATTTGCACTATAGACGCATACTTAAAATGGATGCCTTGGCAAAGCCTTAGTTTTATGAATGATTGCTTGACTAATTAAGCTACCACTGTACATATTTCTTGTGTATTTATCTGCACCATTGACTTGTTCTTCACATCGTACTGTTAGATTGAGATGCTTTGGTGTGTTATACTTAATAATTTACATCATGTTTTTAATAAACTCATACCTCGCTTAGTTATGCGGACATTGGGACCTTTTCTTAACTCGCGATAGCAGCGGAAGGGGTGTGCACTACTACTACTACTACTACTACTACTACTACTACTACTACTACTACTACTACTACGTATCAGGACAATTACCCCCTGGACAATCACCCCCGGAAAATTACCCACCGGAAAACTACCCCACCTCCCCCAAGGATAATAACCCACCGGAAAATTACCCCCAAGGACATCCGCCTCCCGTGGACAATTACCCCCAGAAAATTACCCCCGTGGACAATTATCCCCATCCCTAAAATATTACCCCCTATGAAATGTACCCCCGTGGACAATTACCCCCCGAGGACAATTACACCCCCTGTTCATTAAAGGCCCGGAAATCTACCCTGATAACAAGTTGGTTTTGAATAAAAGAATTTTTTTTTTTTTTTTTTGGGGGGTAATTGTCCTCGCGGGGAGTTGATTGTTCTCGGGGGGAGGGGGTGGTTGTCCTCGAGGGGGTGATTTTGCGGGGGTAATTGTCCCGCTGGTAATTGGCCGGGGGTGATTGCCCAGGGGGTAATTGTCCTAGAACCCTACTACTGCAACATGGGTAAAATTGCATCATTTCATTTTCCTGATAACCTTTCCTTAGTACATGTAGTTTATATCTAAGGATTTTTTTGCGCTTTACAAAGCTATCTAAAGCAACACAAAATACTAAAAAAAGCTGTAATGAATAATTGTTTAGAAATGTTGAAGTAAACATAATTGTTTTGAAAACTATATGTTTCAGTAATCATTGTAATAGTGTTTCCGTTTCGTGGTGTCACTGGTGTGGTTGTGTGTATGAAGCCCAAATATTCCATTCAGCGCCTGCTTCGCCCGTCCACAATCACTAAAACATTTGAGCTGAAATACAGGGCCTAATATACAAGGTGATTAAAATTAAACAAACTGCTTAAAGAGAATATTGAATGGTATTTATCTATTGGGAGTTTATCTAAATTTTGCCTCGAAGTCGCACAAATCCAGTTTTAAAAAATCCAAAACTTTTCAGCTTCTAAGGGCACATCGCCCCTCAGGCTCCCCCTGTGAGCGCAAGCGCGCAATTGACGTTCCCGCGTCGGTAAATCATCTCCCAGGGGCGGCAAAGCGACTATCAAAGTGGGGGGCACTTACAAAAAAGGGCACTTTCTGGAAAAAAGGTGCACCTACAAAGGGAAATCTCAAAGCGAATATACACAATTTTTGAGTACATTATCAGGAATGATTCCAATATTTGTTTTTCTTCATACACCATACAAGATATTGCTGAATTATCATACTTTGCAGTTGGGTGTGATGGGCAAAAAAATACATTTGCGAGAGAGCGAAGCCAACGAGTAAAAATTTTAAGATTTGTGAGGAAAAAACCCAATCCTGATAGTTTATAAGCACATTCTCATAACGGTAGACTGAAAAGACCTTTGATAAGTAACATACTTATATCAAAATGCGAGCGAGTTTGGGGGAAATTGCTCTTAGTCGCATGAAATTAGGGGCGCGTTTAATGATGAAAGGAAAAGGGCACTTATCAAAAGGGATAAGACAGTAATTAGAAAAGAAAAGGAGCACATGTCGAAGTAAACAAAGGGTAATTATTAGAGGTGAAAATGGGGCACTTCTTACACTTACAAAAAGAGGCACTCACCATGGATGAAAAAGGCACTTATGAGAATCGGAAATAGGCATTTGTCGACGGAAAAGGGGCATTTATGAAAAGGGGATATGTCCATTATTAAAAAGGAAAAGAGGCACGTATCATTGTTAAAAAGGAAATTATCAGAGGTGAAACGGGGCACTTATTGCACCTGAAAAGAGGCACTGACCAGATATGAAAAGGGGGCACTTATGAGAATGAAAAAGGGGCACTTATAATAAAGGAAAAAAGTGCATTAGTTGAAAGAAAAGGGGCACCGATCAGATTTTAATAGGGGTGTATATCGGAGGTGAAAGGGTTTTTTTATGAGAAGGGGGATGTGGCTTTTATTAAAGAGAAAAAGAGGCACATGTTAAAATAACGGGCACTTATTAGAGATGAAAAGGGGTAATTATGAGAAGGGGAAGGGGCACGTGTCTAATAAAAGGGGCAGTTAGTAGAGGTGAAAAGGGACACTTATCAAGGATGAGTAGGGGCAATTATCGGAGGTGAAAGGGGCACTTATCTGAAGTGAAAAGGAGTAACTTCCGTACCTGAAAAGGGTCATTTACCAGAGATGAAAAGGGGCATTTATGAGAAAGGGGAGGGGCTCTTTTTTCAATGGGGGCCCTTATCATTAGGAAAAGGGGCACATGTGAAAATATATGGTGCGCTTAACCGATTAAAAAGGGGGTAGTTATTAAAAGGAGAAGGGGTACTTCTTACAAAGTAAAAGGGGCACATCTCAGATTTTAATAAGGCAGTTATCAGAGGTGAAGGGGGCACTTATCAAAAGTGAAAAGGGGTACTTCTCGTACCTGAAAAGGGGCAATTACTAAAGATTAAAAATGGAACTTATGAGAACGGAAAATGGACACCTATTGCAAAGGGGCCGTGTCAAAATAAAAGGGGCACTCATCACAGGGGAAGAGGCACTTTTATAAATTGATAGGGACACTTGTCGAAGTAAAAGTGGCACTTCTCACAAAGTTGAAGGGGCACTTTTCCTATGTAAAAAGGGGCACTTTTGGGGTACTTTAAAAGTTGGGGAGACACTGTGCTCCCCTGCCCCCCGCACCCACATAAGGTGAAACAAATTATAGAAATTGTAACTGAACAAAAATGATTTCACTATTTCATGTTACAAGTATGCCTATAAGGAATTAATATTTGTGGCACTTTCTTTTAGCAACGATCGTAAATCTGCCGGGGTAAAACAAAGTGTCGCATTGATTCTCCAAGATGTTTAGATCAAACATCACTGGGTACACAAATGACCACAATGATTTGGCAGAAGATGAAAAGAAAAATACTTCAAGGCCTTATGGTTTTAAACGCACAAGTCATAAATAATTTGAACATTGAAAGAACTGGATGGGTCTTCTCGAGTCAGTTTATTTAGCCCTGTAGGCTACACCATTATAAACTTTTGTCGGATCGAAACTGATCTTAGTAGATCTGCAATTTCGTCGAAATATGCTTATCATGAATATGTTATAAAATAAAAGACATAAAATCGTGATGTATGAGCCTATTCGTATTAGTTAAACACATCCTGCACCGTACATATTTCCTGGTCGAGAAGCGTTACTCGTCTGTTTGTCACGCGATACCGACACAGCAAGAGTTGAACTACGGTTAAAGTACCAAGCAACAAACTACTATAAGAGATAGCAGAAAAATCAGAGAAATAGACTGGTGAACTGGTGAAATCACACAATTAACAAGAACCTAATGAATTATTGAAAGACGAATCACTATACGTATGAGAACTTCTAATTGGCTGATCGGCAGAGTTACTACTTTCCAATTTGTTCCAACATACAAAATTACTAAAATATAACTTTTTCAAATGTATGACTCAGGATGGTCTTTTTCTCTTTATATTAGAGGACCTATTATAGTATGCGATTCATAAAATATTTTGAGCAGTGTTCCAAGGAAGAAGGCACTCATAAAGAAAAAAAATATTTATATCTTTACACAGGCACGGATTCAGGCAGGGGCACAACCGGTTCGTGCCCCCCCCCCATCTCTTGACGGCTAAACAAAATAAAAGAGAGAAAGAAAAAAAAAGGGAGAAAATAATCATGCATATGGCCAATGTCATGAAAAATGATATTGACATTATCATTAACCATGTCATTCATGAGATATGAAGCGAACAAAATCCATACAGAAAGAAAAACAAAATAAGATAGATTCTGACGAAATCAATAGGTGCTCTGCTACTCTACGCGGCAGATCACCTAAAACTAAAAGTAAGCTTCAAAAGTAAGAATGTAGACCCAGCAGATTATATTGGACGCATTTTACTAATTCAGTTGAACCCGACCCTGGGTCTAAAATCACGTGTTACAAAGGGAAAAATTAGACCGCAGACTACCTTCTGATTATTTTGAACAAAAGCATAAACTAATCGTCGGTTTCAAATGCTCAAATGTTCAGAAAATACGGGCCATAGTGTGCAAAATGATTTGGGCACGTTACAACCTTAAAGGGGATGTCCACCCTGATATAAAGTTGGTTTTAATAGAAGGGCAGGTCCAAGCTATTTGGATTGTGACGTACGGGACATTCAGAGACTTTAAACAAGAAATAACAACAGATGAAATTATTTATATGGCTATCTTTTGGTATGAGTCTGTGGCTATTATGGGCTAGTTCATTTGTGGAAAGTTTTAGCTCTGACCAATTCTTTAATTAATTTTTAATGTAATTAATGTGCTGCGTGTACGTCCCGTACGTCACGCAGCACATTTAATTCATTAAAAATTAATTAAGAATTTGGTCAGAGTTATTTCTGTTATTATAAGTCTAAATCATGTAACCTATTAAGCCAGAAAAATGAAAGGAAGGGGTCAATGAAAGTTTGAGCAAATTCCGATTAAAAATAGAAAGTATATCTCTCAATTATATAAACGCATGTTTATACATATAATTTATAGAAATCTAACCGAACACACCCATTCATACACTTTTGAAGAAAAGAAAGAAAGTTAAAAAGAAAAATTAGTATTTTTTGAAAGATTAAGATAAGTATGTTTTACAAAACAATTTGGGTGTCAAGCTTTTAACGCAGGCGCGGAATCAGGCGGGGTCCACAGCCCGCCCGAGAATAATAGGGAAAAATAAACTTTGAAAAAAAAATCCTAGGTATGGGTTAGAGTGTTTGTACTGCGCTGCCCATCATCGGAGCTGAAAATAATCGATATATCGGCAAGCAAAAGAAAATGTACGCGTTTCGAGTATAAATTCAGTTTAAGTCTAATGGACCGGTCAAAATTTTTTGAAAACTCCAAATCCAGCCACGATTCAGTCCTAATTTGTAATTGATATAGTCAGGGATTTAGGACAGTCGGTAAAATTTTCACAAGTTTTTCTTTTCTTTTCAACTGTAGAGAAATAATAAAGCCCCCCTGTTCCGCTTCTGTCCGTCTTTCATTGCCCCCTCCCCCCTGTTACACCCACAAATGTAATAACGCCCACAAATGTAATAACACTTTACCCACAAATGTAATAACACCCACAAATGTAATAACACTTTACCCACAAATGTAATAAATTTCACCCACAAATGTAATAACCACTTTACCCACAAATGTAATAATTTTGAATCACCCACAAATGTAATAATGACTTTACCCACAAATGTAATAAATTTGAAGGGATATTTTGTCGAATTTGTTCAAAACTAAAACCCTGTAATAAAGCATGGGTATAGCGCGCAGTCTTTACTCCAGACCCGGTTATTTCAAAAAAAAATCTACGCTGCTCAATTTTTCGCAATTTTGGAGATCCCAGACAGGCTGTCAGCATAAATCGTTGACTATTATGTTTGTATCTTCTGGCCAGCCCGGTTCGGTACATTGAACAGGCTTCTCGGCTTGCATGTATGCGTATGCGCAGCCTAGGCCCCCAATACCAACCATGACTATGCGATGCCTGTCGGTGGGATTGTGTCCTTTCCGGGAAATAAGACAAAACAAAAGAAAAAGAAGAAGAAATGGATTGCATTATATGATTTAAACTGAAAACCAAGTTTCAAAATCTCAAATTATGCAGACATTCTGGGCTTTGTGCAAGGTGCAGTTAGTAAAGTGACATACCTTTCCTTAATTGAGTATTGAGCGTAGTCTTTCCTCCAGACCCGGTTATTCAAAAGTTTAAAAAAAACAAAACAAAACAAAACAAAACAAAACAAAACAAAACAAAACAAAACAAAACAAAAACCTTTTAAACTAAAACCCCTCCATCTTCCAAATTAAGACCCGGTAATAAAGCATGGGATTAGAGCGAAGTCTTTACTTCAGACTCGGTTATTTAGAAAAAATGAAAAATCTTCAAACTAAGACCTCACCATCTCATTCCTGTGGAATAACATGGGTATAGGGCGTAGTCTTTCCTCCAGACCCGGTTATTTCAAAAGAAATAGAAATTTAAACAAATCTTCGAAACTAAGACCCACCATCTTATTCCTCTTTTTTCATTTAAAAATAAATTACATTATTACATATGTGGATACAACACGTCACAAATAAATGATTGGTCGGCGGTCACACGAACTGACGAATCAGTCAAAATGGTCCATATATATAACACACAGAGGAGGGACCGATTCGATGGTTCGTTGACCGTCGACGATTTTTTAATCATGTAAATATTCTAACGCCCACAAATATCCTGGAATTCAATGTTCGTAGAAAAAAAAGTAATCAAATAAGTGACCTTAAATGTATTTAAATATTGACGCTGATTGTTTTATGCATGTGATTATAAAATATGTTCACGATATGTAACATATATATATATATATATGTACGCTATTAGTGACATTGAAACGTTGGATTGCGATGTTATATTTTCATGAGTGCGTGAATGAATTACCTTTCTTCATGTGATGAACGTATCAATTACTTATACTGAAGACTACCAATTGGTACGCGGTACACGGTGTGAATTCATGAGAACGAAATTTATTCAAAGGCAAATACAAACAAAACACATTTATATTACAGTTTTCCCTACTTCTGAAACACTCAAGCAGCTATATAAACAAGAACAAGTCTGAAATGATAATCGGTTAACAAGCAAATAACAACGCATACTTTCATATAACAAATCATAAATAGCTGTATAACGAGATCACGCGAAACATATTTGCATGTTTTGAATGAACGATTGCAGAACCCTTTGACTGATAAAATATCTATATACTCTCTCAGTCAATGTGAGTAAATTGCAGAGGTTATGGTTTTATAGTGATGCAATGATGGATACATAGATTTTGTAAGATAGAAAGTATTTTATTCCAAACGAATGAAGAGGTTGTTTCATTAATATACAGACGGTAACAGAACCAAAATAATTATTACGTATAAAAGGTGGAGTAACTCACATGTCTTTTACAAGCAAACAAGGTTATAATTTGGGCAATATTGAACCTGATAACATCAACTGAACTTGATATAAAACGCAAACAACCTAACACGTGACAATTCTTCTAAGCTAGGAAAAACAAGAGAACAAGATGCCGAAATACTAAATGTACCTGGCTTTCTGTAACTTAGTATTCGTCCATATAAAACTACTTAACACGTACAACTCCAAAAGTTTTTCAGTAATACTTTTCAGATGCTTCAAGAGTAGACGGAGTTGAAATGAAGTATGACTGATCAAATTAAACGGGTCTGGAGTAAAGACTACGCTCTAAACCCATGCTTTATCACAGGGTCTTATAGTTTGGAAGATGGTGGGGCCTTAGTTTTAAAGTTAATGTTTTGTTTTGTTTTGTTTTGTTTTATTTTTGAAATAACCGGGTGTGGAGTAAAGACAACGCTCTAAACCCATGCTTTTTACAGGGTCTTAGTTTGGAGGATTGTTGGGTCTTAGATTTGAATTTTTGTTTTGTTTTTATTGTTTTTATTTTTGAAATAACCGGGTCTGGAAGAAAAACTACGCTCTAAACCCATGCTTTATTACCGGGTCTTAGTTTGGAAGATGGTGGGGTCTTAGTTTAAAAGTTTTTGTTTGTTTTTACTTTTGAATAACCGGGTCTGGAGGAAAGACTTCGCTCAATACTCATGTTATTCCACAGGAATAAGATGATGGGGTCTTAGTTTTGAAGATTTTTTTTTAATGAAACGGGTCTGGAGTAAAGACTACGCTCTAAACCCATGCTTTATCACAGGGTCTTATAGTTTGGAAGATGGTGGAGCCTTAGTTTTAAAGTTAATGTTTTGTTTTGTTTTGTTTTATTTCATTTTTGAAATAACCGGGTGTGGAGTAAAGACAACGCTCTAAACCCATGCTTTATTACAGGGTCTTAGTTTGGAGGATTGTTGGGTCTTAGATTTGAATTTTTGTTTTGTTTTTTATTGTTTTTATTTTTGAAATGACCGGGTCTGGAGGAAAGACTACGCTCGATTCTCATGTTATTCCACAGGAAAAGGATTATGGGGTCTTAGTTTTGAAGATTTTTAAAATTTTTGAAATAACCGGGTCTGGAGTAAAGACTGTGCGCTATACCCATGCTTTATTACAGGGTTTTAGTTTTGAACAAATTCGACAAAATATCCCTTCAAATTTATTACATTTGTGGGTAAAGTCATTATTACATTTGTGGGTGATTCAAAATTATTACATTTGTGGGTAAAGTGGTTATTACATTTGTGGGTGAAATTTATTACATTTGTGGGTAAAGTGTTATTACATTTGTGGGTGTTATTACATTTGTGGGTAAAGTGTTATTACATTTGTGGGCGTTATTACATTTGTGGGCGTTATTACATTTGTGGGTGTAACACCCCCTTTCCAAAATTCTTGGATTCGCGCCTGGAAATACCAATCATTCTTCAGGTGTTTCATATCTATATGCCTCCTCTGCATTGTTAAGACTGTCTAGAATGAAAGAACCCTACTAATGACTGATTTATGTCCATCATACTCTAGGTGGAGGGAAAGATCCAGGAGCAAGGAAAGGGGTTCATGTGGGACAAGGATCTTGGATTCATTTTGACCTGCCCTACAAACCTTGGTACTGGAGTCCGATGCAGTCTCCACCTCAGGATTCCGAACCTAGCCAAGGACAAGCGATGCAAACCTATAATGTGACTGTAAGCCACGTTGACACGCTCCATGTTGGGGATGTAGACACAGTCCACGTTGGAGACACTCATCATCATGTATCGGCAAGCGTCCAGGATCAAGAGGACTGTGATGAATCCAGTTCCCGGGGTGAATTCATGTTTAGCATTGTTCTTTCAGATGAAGATTTAGATTCTTAGTGAATTTTAGTGAAAGTTTTTTATTAGCTTAATATAATCGATTTTATAATAATAATATCAAGAAGATATAAAAGTAATTTCGTCTTTCTTTTGACAAAATAAGAGGGCGTTATTTTGCAAGATTTTTGTGAGACTGATTTTGAGAAGCCTTGAAGCATTTGAAAATATTTCTGTGTTTCAATACATCAATGTACATTCAATTTTCAATTAAATTCAAGACTATATTCCAGACTCAGCTGCAAGAGCAGAGGTCCATATAACATATTTACATGTAGATATAAACAATAAACAAGAATAAGAGGGTACATATTATTAAAACTGACATATTTACATGTAGATATAAACAATGAACAAAAATAAGAGGGGACCACATACAGATATAAGAACTAAAAGCAAAAGCAAAACTAAACTACTTTTATCAACCTCTGCCGACTGTGACAACAATCTACTGAACCAGAACTTCCACAAGTCTGAGGTGAACCTTGTACTGCTTTGCAATGCGTTAACCAATATTTTAACAATCATATTTTCTGAAGTGTCAATTCTCTGAATAAACTTGAAAATTAGATTTCTTACAACAGCTTGACATGCAGGTATATTCACATCTGCAAACATTAGAGTGCCTATAGGTATTCGTATTAGAGCTTCCTCATGTAATTATGAATGTTCCTATAATTGCCCATTTTTACCTGTACTGTAAATAGAGTTTTAATGAAAAATAATTTGTTTCTCCAAGATATAAACAAAAATCATTTACCCCCCACCCTCCGCCTCTTTGAGCAATCTCATTTTTAGAGGTAGTAAAGCACCCCATACCTCAATGCCTGAGACACACGTGCTACCCCACTATTTAAATTTTTACTTTTCCTGTTGTTTTAGCAGGTGACTTGTGTTTATCATGTCCTCCAATATAACTTTAAAAAACATGATTCATAGCCGCTAAGATTAATTTACATGATAACATCAAGTTACGATAATCCTGAATTCTAATTTTCAGTACCGTAACGTTGTCTTGAAAATAAGAAAAAATTCAGGACAATTTTCTTTTCTTAAGAGAATATGTTCGCTTTTATAGGACATAATTTAATGAAGTTTTACCAAGCACATTTATACTAAGGCCCTGGAAGCTCAGGGGGTATGGGCATTTAATTACGGTCAGATGAGCATATTTTGATACCTTATTTATGACACTGGCAGGTCACTCATTGGTGTGGGGTCCAGGGGGCGGAGCCCCCAGAAGCTCAGTGGTTTTAGGCATTTTATAGCGGACAGATAATTATTCAGGGGCCGCCTTAGGGCCCCTGGTGGGGTCGAGGGGGAGGAGCCCCCTGAAACTCAGGGATTTGAGGCATTTTATAACGGTCAGATAAGCATTCAGGGGCCAACCTTAGACCCCCTGGTGGGGTCGAGGGGACGGAGCCCCCCCCAAAACTCAGGGGTTTTAAGTAGGTTTTAGACATTTAATTACGGTCAGTTGAGCATATTTAGATACCTTATTTGTGACACTCGCATGTCACTAATTGGCGTGGGGTCCAGGGGGTGGAGCCCCGGAAGCTCAGGGGTTACAGGTAATAAATTACGGTCATATGAGCATCCAAGGGCCCGCCTTAGGGCCATTGGTTGGCTCCAGGGGGCAGAGCCGCCGGAAGCTCAAGGGTTTTAGGCATTTTATAACGGTCAGATAATTATTCAGGGGCCGCTTTAGGCCCCCTGGTGGGGTCGAGTGGGCGGAGCCCCCTGAAACTCAGGGATTTGAGGCATTTTATAACGGTCAGATAAGCATTCAGGGGCCTACCTTAGACCCCCTGGTGGGGCCGAGGGGGCGGAGCCCCCAGAAGCTTAGAGGTTTTAAGTAGGTTTTAGACACTTAATTACGTTCAGATGAGCATATTTAGATACCTTATTTGTGACACTCGCAGGTCACTAATTGGCGTGGGGTCCAGGGGGTGGAGCCCCCGGAAGATCAAGGGTTTTAGACATTAAATTACGGTCAGGTGAGTATCCAGTTGCCAGCCTTGGGGCCCTTGGTTGGGTCCAGGGGGCAGAGCCTCCGGAAGCTCAGGGGTTTTAGGCGTTTAATTACGGTCAGAAAAGCAATTTTTTGATACCTTATTTGTTACACTAGCAGGACACTAATTAGCGTCGGGTCCAGGGGCCCCAGGAGCCCCAGAAACTCAGGGTTTTAGGCATCAGATGAGCATATTTTGATAACTCATTATTTTGTGACACTGGCAGGTCACTATTCTTTCTATTTTTCTTTGATATACTTTTTCAAAAAAAGTTGGGGGCTCGAGGAACCCGAGACCCGCAGTTCCGCGGGCCCTGACATGTAGGCCTCTAAATAAGCATATTTCTTGCCTAACTATACATTTAGGAATTTGTTATTTTCCAACAAACGCATACAAAAATATAATTTACTAAAAAGTGAGAAAAAAACTCGGAAAATTATGTCATTTCAGCAAATTTCCCTTTCCCTTCTCTCTCTTTTAGGTTTGCTGGGGAGGGGGAGGCAAGGGCTTTGCCCCACCCCCGATCCACATGTTGTTGGCGGAATTAATCGCCACTCAGTAATCTCCCCATCTTTTCACCCTTTTCTTTTCTTCTTCGTCTTTTTTGTTCCCTTTTAGCTCTCCTCTTTCCCTTTCCCTTCCTTCTCTTGTTTTTTTTGGGGGCGGGGGGGGGGGTAGAGGCAAGGGCCTTTTGCCCCCCCCCGATCCACAAATTGTTGGCGGGAAAATTGCAACTGATATCCCCCTTCTTTTCTTTTCTTCTTTTTTTCCTTCACTTTATCTCCTCTTTTCCTTTTTTCTTTCCGTTTCCTTCCTTCTCTCTTAATTTTGTTATGGGGGAGGCAAGGCCCTTTCGGCCCCTCCCCCGATCTCCTTGTTTTCCCCCTTTTCTTTTCTTCTTCCTTCTTTCCCTTTTTCCTTCTCTCTCTTTCTCTCTTTTTTTTTTTTTTTTGGTGGGGGGCAAGGCCCGCTCGGCCTCCTGGATCCGCGCCTGCCTCGATTTTGCCAAATTTTGTTCCCACTTTGCCAGATTTTTTCACTTTTCTTCTCAAATCTCCCCTTTGTCTACTGGATTCCCCCAATTTTGCTTGTCATGGGAGCTCCCCACCCCTTCCCCGGGTACGCCACTGCCATCATGAACAGCTAAGCGTTGCTGTACCGGACGTGTGCACAAGACAGTAAAGGTTCGTTCATATTAGCATTGCACGTACTGCTCAACGATTTTTTGAGTTGACATGTAATGACGTTGCGGCAGAATATAATCGATATATCGGCAACCGTCTTAAGCCTACATGTGGCGCCACGGGGGGTGGTGAAGCAACAGCCCCCACCCAAGAAAGGAAAAGAAGAGGAAAGGAAAGGACAACGGAGAATGAAAGAAACCCTGTAAATTTTACCATGTTTACAGGATCAGTATGAGTTGGATGATGATGTAATACAAGCTAACAAAGCAAGCGGATGAGCAAAGGAACATAGGCCGACATAACATTTATAAACAAATAAACTAGTAGTTAAGTACATTTGAGTTAAAATTTCTAAAAATCATTTCAATCCAGTTTGATTTAACACGAAACATGAAGTTTTTTCAATTTGTGTACAACTCATGTACAGTCAGAGGCGGCCCTCACGAGGAGGGGGGGGGGCAGGGGCACAGTGCCCCTCCCACTTTTTCCAGTACCCCCAAAGTGCCCCATTTGACATAGGAAAAGCACCCCTTTAACTTTGTAAGAAGTGCCCCTTTTTACATAGGAAAAGTGTCCCTTTTACTTTGACAAGAGCCCCCATTAATTTATAAAAGTGCTTCTTCCCCTTTTCGCCTCCGATAAGTGCCCCTTTTATTTTGACACGTGCTCCTTTTCCTTCGACAAGTTCCCATTTTCCTTTCCAATAAATGTCCATTTTCCATTATCAGAAGTGCCCTTTTTATTCTCTAGTAAGTGCCCCTTTTCAGGTACGAGAACTGCCCCTTTTTCAATTTTGATAAGTGCCCCCTTCACTTCTGATAATTGCCCTATTTAAAAAAAAGAGCACCTTCCCCTTCTCATAAAAGCCCCTTTTTATCTCTGGTAAATGACCCTTTTCAGGTACGAGAAGTTACTCCTTTTCACTTCAGATAAGTGCCCCCTCATTCACCTCCGATAATTGCCCCTTTTCAAATCTGAGAGATACACGTTTTACTTTAACAAGTGCCCCTTCCCCTCCTGATAAGTGCTCTTTTCATCTCTGTTGAGTGTCCCTTTTCACCTCTAATGACTGCCCCTTTTATTTTGACACGTGCCCCGTTTCCTTTCTAATAAATGTTCTTTTTCCTTCTTATAAGAGCCACTTCCCCCTTTTCATGAAAGCCACCTTTCACCTCCGATAAATGCCCCCATGAAAATCTGATCGGTGTCCCTTTTCTTTCAACTAATGCACATTTTCCTTTATTGTAAGTGTCTCTTTTTCATTTTCATAAATGCCCCTTTTCTTATCTGGTCAGTACCCTTTTTCAGGTGCGATAAATGCCCCTTTTCACCTCTGATAATTTCCCATTTAACAATGATACGTGCCCCTTTTCCTTTCCAATAAGGGACCTATCCCCTTTTCATAAGTGCCTCTTTTCACCTCCTATAAATGCTCCTATCAAAATCTGATGGGTGCCCCTTTTCCGTCGACAAATGCCCATTTCCCATTCCCATTCTCAAAGTGCCCCCTTTTTTAAAAATCCCTGGTGAGTGTCTCTTTTTAGTAGGTGTAAGAAGTGCCCCATTTTCACCTCTAATAATAACCCTTTGTACTAGTGTCTTATCCCTTTCGATAAGTGTTCCTTTTCCTCTCATCAGTAAACGCGCCCTAATTTCAAGCGACTAAGATCAATTTCCCCAAAGCTCACTCGCTACGCCCACTCGCATTTATAGATGATATAATTATGTTACTTATCAAAGGCCTTTTCAGTCTTCCGTGATGAGAATTTGCTTATGGACCCCATCAGGATTGTTTTTTTCCTCTTTATAAGATGTAGTTTTTCACAGTGACCTCACAAATCTTTTATACTCGAAACGCTGATCGTGTGACCGCACGCCGTCCACCTGCAGCAGTTTAATTTACACTCACACGCTTAAAGAGATAGTTGAGTTTTGTTGCAGAGGGCGCTACACAAGATGATTTTTTTTTGTGAGATAATGAAAAACTGAGTGTCAAATTTGAAAGAATATACAATTTAAGTGACAAAATCATCTTTGATCAAAATCGGTTTAGAGACGGCTGAAATATCCATGAAAATAACAATTTCTAATATTTGTGGTACCCCACAAATATTCGGTGATTTCGAACCAGCCGTTGAAAAACGAAATAGCGCCTTGTACGTTTTATTCCAGCCCGGCATTGCCAATATTGGCTTTTTGTTGGCTTTTTCGTGTTGGTTATAATACGCACAACCAGCCGGCCCGTGTATTGTTATTATTACTTAATTAAATAATAAACGGTCACCGTACATTTTGAAAGTGGAGCTGAATTGGTATGATCGTATTCAATATAAATTCACACATTTTGGGTCTAAATTTACCTTCATAGCTATTTTAGGTTCTAAAAGGGCACTAGAAATGTCATAAATAAGAATAAGAGCAATAACCATGCACTTTGAAGGCATTTGCGGTCTTAAACAAAAACTCAACTATCCCTTTAAACGCTAGCGGTTGAGCATTTGCAGACGGCAATATAAACGCAAGGAAACGCTCTCGAAGTTGAATTTTTTCAACTCGTCTGGAGCGGGTGACCGTTTGCAAGCGTTTTGATATCGATCTATCGGCAAGCAAAAAACAGTGTACCGCCCATGTACCGTTGCGTTTCAAATATAAATTCAGCTCAAGTCTAATGGATCGGTCAAATGACATAGAACTCCAAATGCAGCCACGATTCAGTCCTAGTTTTCTGATGTGGTCAGGGATTTAGGGCAGTCTGTTCAACTGTAGAGAAATAAAGCCAATATAATAAAAATTCCCAAATTCCTGAATCCGCGCCTGTCTTTACACACGGCAAACGGGAAAGTTGTCCGTACGTATGCCACAATCCACTGACCAAACTGCCAATTTGATATTCGTGTACACTCAGTGATCTCGTATTTCAAACATTCTTAACACTCTTATATTGGTCCAATTCATTTCAAACATTCGTCATTCTGTTTCTCTTATTTTTCTGTTTTCATACAAATGAGCTTATTACAATCTATGCACTTTATATAAAGCGATGCCGTATACACTATATGAGCCAATGGTATCATGAATGGCGCAGTGGGATAGAAATAAGATGGAATAGAGAAAATTAAATTGATGAGAGAGAGAGAGAGAGAGAGAGAGAGAGAGAGAGAGAGAGAGAGACGGGGGATAAACTAACAAATATTTTTTAAAGACCAAGTAGAGAAGCGAACTTCACATGATTTCCTTCGTCAAAGAAATTATTTTGAAATCCATCTCATTTTTGTTGACACTACCAGAAGGTATGGCAGATGCAGGAGAACAGACTGGCCGCCACATGCCTCTAAAATCTATAGATGAAGGGGTGACCCAAACCAATCCAACAAACCCTGGTTTAACAGGTAATACCACGATATACCATATATACCGATTGTAGAAGTATTATTTGATTTCAATATATACATGAACATGATGAACGAACTTAGTATATGTTTTATTACAGGTCATTGAAGAAATATAGATTGAAACCAAATTACATGTAAAGAGACGACTAGTACTACAAAATCAAAAAAATATCAACGATTACAGACATATCAAAGCTTGTCGTCTTGCACAATATGTACAGAAGCTAAATGAACAACGCACGCGAAAAATAAAAGGATGTGGTTGGCTTTCTGTTCATTCTTGTGATTTACACTGATGAACAGTGCAAGACGAAAATTCTCCAAATCATATCTGTAAAAACAAATTAATAAATTAAGGGAGTAATGCCAAGATTGCTACATCTCTTTCAATAATTGTTTCAATTGTATATGACGTTCGATCTATATGCATACAACTTTGTTGCGGATGTGTAAGAAAACGTTTTAAAAGATTGCTATTAATCATGGGCGTCAATCCGAGTTTGAGCATGGGGGGGGCACAATTACATGTCACTCTCTCTCTAGTTATTCTGTTTCACGGCATGTACTTTCATTGGTGACCGGTTCAGTCATTGCCTTTTTTATCTTTGACGTTTCATTAAATTATTAGAGAAAGAAGACGATTCATTGTACCGTTCTCGACTCTTAATCCTTGTTCGAATTCAGTCCCCCTCCGCGCGAAGCGCGGAGGCTTTGACGTTTCATTAAATTATTTAAAAAGAAGACGATT
Source organism: Mesocentrotus franciscanus (assembly GCA_037976565.1). Lineage (NCBI taxonomy): Eukaryota > Metazoa > Echinodermata > Echinoidea > Camarodonta > Strongylocentrotidae > Mesocentrotus > Mesocentrotus franciscanus. Next base: position 40,729,130 of record CP137668.1, on the reverse strand, counting down.
CGTTGTACGTACGTTCTTGACTCTTAATCTTTGTTCGATTCAGTTTCCCCCTCCCGCGCGAAGCGCGGAAGCTTTGACGTTTCATTAAATTATTAGAGAAAGAAGACGATTCATTGTACCGTTCTCGACTCTTAATCCTTGTTTGAATTCACCCCCCCCCTCCCGAGCTTTGACGTTTCATTAAATTATTTTAAAAAGAGGACGATTCGTTGTACCGTTCTTGACTCTTAATCCTTGTCTGAATTCAGTGTCCACCCTCTCGCGCGTAGCGTGGAAGCTTTGACGTTTCATTAAATTATTAAAAAAAGAAGATGATTCGTTGTACGTAGGTTCTTGACTCTAAATCTTTGTTTGATTCAGTTTCCCCCTCCCGTGCGAAGCGCTGAAGCTTTGACGTTTCATTAAATTATTAAAAAAAGAAGACGATTCGTTGTACGTACGTTCTTGAATTTTAATCTTAATTTAATTTTAATTTTAATCTTTGTTTGTTTGATTTGTTTGAAACTATAGTTTCCCCCTCCCGCGCGAAGCGCGGAAGCCGTTTGACGATTCATTAAATAATAATATTAGAGAACGGAGACGATTCGTTCTACCGTTTTCGACTCTTAATCCCTGTTTCATTAAATTTTTAGAGAAAGAAGACGTTTCGTAGTACCGTTCTCGACTATTAATCCTTGTTTGAATAAAGTTTCCCCCCTCCCGCGCGAAGCGCGGAACCTGTGACATTTCATTTGTTTTCATTTCATTTGATTATCAGAATAAGAAGATGATACGTTGTCAACACAGAGAGAAAGAGACAGAAAAAAAAAACAGATTTTATCCCCAAATCGTAGGGGGGACATTTCACCACCTGAAAATTCGTGGGGACGCGTCCCCGTCCCCTGGAATTGACGCCCCTGCTATTAATATTATGTATGATTATTATTTTACAAATTAAGAGAAATTTTAATTTAATTTTCCTTCTCGTCATCTGTTTCTTTCTGCCTCTATTCTCTCGCTCTTCATACATGTATATCTTCTCAACATCCCTCCCCTCTCTCCCCTCCCCCTCTCTCTCTCTCTCTCTCTCTCTCTCTCTCTCCCTATCTCTCCCCTCCCCCTCTCTCTCTCTCTTGACTCTACAGTAGTTCAAACTGAGTTTACATATCTCGAATGCCTAGACCTAGCCGATCTGATCGGTCCAGATAACGACTTCCAGAGACTTAGCCTTTGCTTGAGATTTAATAATCCTGCATCGAGTAGATACAGAAAAAAAACGCTGGAAGATGGAAAGAGTAAATGAAATTGATGAGAGGGAGAAAGAAATAGGGGATAAACTGTAATCTATTTTTAAAGACTGAGTAGAAAATCGTGATTTCCTTTGTCAATGAAATTATTTTGAAATCCATCTCATTTTTGTTGACACTACCAGAAGATATGGCAGATTCAGGAGAACAGGCTAGTCATCCCATGCCTCTAGGATCAGATGGAGGGGTGACCCAAACCAATACAACAAACCCTGGTTTAACAGGTAATACCACGATATACCCTATATACCGATTGAAGAAGTATTATTTGATTTCAATAAATACATGATCATGATGAATGAACTTAGAATATGTTTTATTACAGGTTATTGAAGAAATATAGATTGAAACCAAATTAAATCTAGAGGGACGATAAGTACTTCATAATCGAAAAATATCAACGATTACAGACATATCAAAGCTTGTCGTCTTGCACGATATAAACAGAAGCTAAATAAACAACGCACGCGAAAAAATTAATAACGGGAGGTGGTTGGCTTTCTGTTTATTCTTGCGATTTACTCTGATGAGTGCAAGACGAAAGGCGTTATTTCGTTGCTATTCTCCAAATCATATCTGTAAAAACAAATTAATAAATTAAGGGTATATGCCAGGAATGCTACATCTCTTTCAATTGTTTCAATTGTATATGACGTTCGATGTATATGCATACAACTTTGTTGCGGATGATTGTGTTCAAACATGGAAGAAAACGTTTTAAAAGATGCTGTTAATATCATGTATGATTATTACTTTACAAATTACGAGCAATTTTATTTTAATTTTTCCTTCTCGTCGTCTGTTTCTTTCTGCCTCTGTTCTCTTGCTCTTCTCCTCTCAACATCCCTCTCCTCTCTCCCCTCTCTCTCTCTCTCTCTCTCTCTCTCCTATCTCTCTCCTCCCCTCTCTCTCTGCCCCTCTCTCGCCCCTCTCTCTCTCTTGACTGTACAGTAGTTCGAACTGAGTTTACAGAGCTCGAATGTCTAGACCTAGCCTATCTGATCTGTCTAGATAACGACTTCCAGAGACTTGGCCACTACTTGGGATTTAATGCTCCTGCATTGAGTAGATACAGAAGAGAAAACACTGGAGGAGGTTGCCATGGTACTTATGAGATGGTGGTACAGTGGAAAAGAGATTCTTGGTTCATGAACAAAGGGAAAATTTAGCAAATGCATTGGACAAAGCTGTACTGAAATCTCTAGCTTTCAAGGTACGACATGGTAAGTTTTCGCATTCCTATAAATTTTGAAGTAACCTGGAAATGATAATTGATATTGAGATGGTCACTTGTGGGTAGAGTTAGGGTGACAAGGTTATCAATAATGCAAAGATAATGTCCGCATTCTTAACCAGCAATACCCCCTTCCATCCTCTTATCTTGTGATCAGTGAAAAAAATAGGTGAAATGGGCACAGTTGACTGTAATAGTTCTTTGGTTCAGGAGCTCCAACACACCCTCCTATGTTCTATAAACAAAATAAAGTTGCTTAATATGTTGAGTAATAGGGGGTAGACATGTTAGGAAATCATTCATTTTCCAACATTAAATGGTTTGGCAGTAAACAATTCAAGCCCTAATGACAGGGACAAAATATTCATGAAAATTTTGCAGAGCAGAGATGAAAGGTGAGATTCGATTTTGTTTCCTTTCCTTGTTTAAAGTTTGGGAGGTTCCAGTTTGAATTTTGTTTATCATCGTGTTCCTACATAATTATTTCAAGAAGATGACAAAGAATACTAACATAAATATATACAAGAAGTATTAAAGTACACTGAATACAAAGTCTACTGATGTATGAACATGCAGTATATCTATTAATGATCCAACTATTTTAAGTTTTTACCAACTCTCCTATTTTGATTTCTTTTCATATTGTAATAAATTTATGGAATGTGGTAGCAACAAGTTTGTTGTAGATTATACAGGGATCTCGAAAGAGAGCCTTGCTGACCTTATAAAGTGTTTCTGTGTTTCAAATATTTTATGATAACATCACGGGTACCGTGCCTTTGATATGATTTAAAATTAATTTCATTTGGCATGTTTGGCAAAAAAGTATTAAATGCAATCTTCCTTATCCGAGTTATCGTTTGTGACACTCCATTTCATCAGATGGCTTGTCATCTGTTCAGACTTTTCGACTTTTAATGGCTTCATTATTGAGGTACATCTGCAGGAAAAAAAGGATAATGAATGTTTCTAACTTTTCTTTTTCATCAATGAACATAATTATGTTTATACTTTTAAATGTGTCTCTTTTTTGTTGTTGTTTCAAGGGCAAAAACTGGAATCCTTATCTGCTCCTCCGCCTGAATTTCCATCTCAATCTAGCATGCCCAGCGCATCGAACTTCAGTCAACCCATGTAAGTTAATAATACTACGTTCCATTTCTATCTATTTGTAAATATTTCTATTTGTATATCTTCTGGTATATTACTTCCGAATCTTTCTATGAATTTATATATATATATATATATATACTTCAGATTGTATTTGTAAATCGATCGTTGTTAGAGCCAATTCAATTCACCCGATCTACTCTGCCCAAATTATCTGCTTGGAAATATAAGGGCGTTTAATAACTCATAATACTTTAACACCAAGCTAACGCCCTTCTGGCTCCAAACAGACGCCGGGTTGAGAGTTTGAACAAAGAGGAAAAATCCTCAAAGATGAACAAGACATTAGTAAAGTCATTTGAAAGTAATTTGATTATAATAAAAACTTTGTATTGAAATTCGACAGCCAAAGAAGAATCAAGGAATATATATATGGACCGGTTTTTTTATAGGGAGAAGTTAAAAACTGTAGGCCTACTATTCATTGTACATGTTACATGAGCAATGATAAAGGCGTTGATCATTTACCTACTACACTGAAAGTGCGATCTTCAGGTTGCTTGCCTCAATGAATACATGAAATCACAGGTGTCGTGTTCTAGTGGATACGTCACCGGATGTGAACTATGGATCACATGGTTCGAGTCCCGCCACACCATGTTCTTTAGTAATTAGACATCGATTTACATTTGCCACCCTCCACCCATGTGCAGGAAATAGGTACCTGGTTTATAGGAATTTTATTCCTCGAATGCTTTCAGCGTCTTAGGGCAGCTGGGCTAAAACCAGGGTAGGATGGAATTCCTTGAATGCTGTGAGCGCCGAAATCGGCAGCCTAGCATATAGCCGGGTAATGTTATGCTATATAAGAATCCAATATTATTATTATTATTATTATTATTATAGTAATTTTGTAAGCGCATTAAACATCCTGAGGAGTACGCGGGCGATATAAAAAATGTAGCTGTCATTTTTATGATCACCAACATTTTCATTTATATAATCTGTATTTACATACAGCAATCCACAGAAGTCACTTCATTCATACGCTCCAATTAGCCGACCAGGACCAGAAGTTAGTCTTGGTCAAAACACGAAACTACCACAGAACACCGAACCAAGTCCTGGAAAAGATGTCGAGGAAATTGATTTGTCTAACCTGTCTCTCAACTCAACTTAAAGTCAGTCATATCAGAGACTAGGACTTTCACTTGGCTTTCACTTGATCAGTTAGACGCTTTCAAATTCAAGAGCTGTAATGATATTCCTAATGCTGGGCTAGATATGCTGAGGAATTATAAATCACAGGTGGGTCACATTCGAAAGGATGGTTTCAAACCAATCCTAACAACAAAAGCGAATCTTCCATTTTTGGTAAGGTTCTGTTAGAAAATTCTTTGTCATGACCATAATGGCTGTGTATTATGTAAAAACGTGTAACGATATACAGTGGATTATGCGATACATGATGTTGTAAATATATGAACTAGATTTCGAGTCTCATTCAAATGAGAAAAAAAAATGATTGTACGCTATATTATTGTTTGAATACGATTATAAAGTACAGGGTCAAGGATTTTATTCAATGTAATATTTACGTATCGGTACGCATGGTAATGTATCTCTCATTTCCTTACACAAATACTATTCCGCAAGGGTTGCTAGTTCTTAGGTAGGTAATTTATGGTTTCCTAGTCATTTTATTTGGGGGGTGGGGGGCAGCGCAACAATCAAGGGAACATAGAGATTAAATGGGGGAAGATCAAACTTTGCATTCTACCGACATATTTTAACAAAATTAATATTTGCTCGGTCGCTGCGCTCCCGAGCAGAAGATTTACAATTTTGGAATACTGAAACAATGGATTCTCAAGTATCCTACAGTCAAATGTGGTATATACTGAAAAAGGACCAGAGGCTGCAGCCCCCATAGTTCTCCCCCGGTTCCGCGGCCCATGTAATCCAATACCATAGAATATTATATAGCTGTAGTGCGCTAAGTCATCATTATATACTTTATTGACATATCGGTTAATTTTCTTACATTATGAAAAACGTAGGTATTATGATGTTTTTAGTAATACAAAATTATGCTCTTAACTTAACTTGACAAAAGTCACCTTTTTGTTAATAATTTCTTTCATTTTGATGTACACTTAATTCTTTCATACAAATACAATTGCTATATCTAGTTCCACTTTCTCTGAGTGACATACAGGTTATGTAATAATTATCATTGAAATAGACGCTATTGAATGTAATTATAAGAGAGCATTATTATGATCATTATGTTGCAATCTGGCCTATATACTCTATAAATCCTCATCTATTAATTTCTCTCTGTTTTAGGGATCGAGTATAAGTGGTCCAGGGTGCTGTTATGACACAAATAAAAAGATGGGCTGTGTTTACAAGTCATGGTTATTAACTTAATATTTTATTCAATATGACTTCCAGATATTTTCTGTCGTGATCTATAGTCACAGAATTAGTTTCTTTGGAGGTGAATCCACGCCATGTTATAGGAGATTCCACTCCACATGTAGTGGTTGAATTACTCTTTTGAGAAAGGACTTAAATATTTTGAGCGTGATTAGGCCCAGTGCAAAAAAGGTGACCGCTAAAATGACTCCTGAGTCAAAGTGAATTTCCATTGTACATTTAGAGAGAAACATGCACGTTTAAGTGAATAAATTCACAATTTTGCTTGCACTAAAAGAGAACAGGCTAACTTATTATTACTGTGATGAAAAGCGACAAGACATTATTTTGTATGACTATCAGTAATGATAATACAGTAAAATAAGAAGGTACAGTATTGACATCATGGTGTCAACAAAAAAAAACAAAAACAAAAAAAAGCAAAAAAAAAACACACGAAAAGAAATGAAAAGGAAACATATTTAAAAAATGTATTAAATTATAATGTGACTATAGGAAGGTGTACCTTGTATTGACGTCTCGATTTCGAGTATGTCTAACTGCTCATATACAGTTGGTTTAGGAGTCTCCTGTGTGTGATCTGATGGCTGAAACGTTTACATGTTAGGCATGCAGGGTAAGACTGATTAGGTAGATAATAATCGTTTTGAGCTTTTGAATGTGCGCTACTTTCACCAAAAATGTTATTTTTTCCTCAAAAATCACCAAGCTATGCCTACAAATTCAAAGTACATGTATAGGCACGTAAAGCTTCAGTATGATATCATTATCCCACAGAAAAGGAAAGAAGGGATTAAGATATGTTGACATGATGTCGATTGCCTTTAAATCTCCTTTTCACTTTTAATAATAATTTGCTTTGAGTAGGGGTTCCAACTTGATTGACAGCTGATCAATGACTGTCATCAGTGAGCTTATTTTTAATTTTGTTTCTATAAATGTTATTTGTTAGCACGTCGTTGTTCTTGATAATGCATTGTATTGCTTACCAATATGTTTCTTCTATCTTTTCCATAGATGCCTATTTATCCATAATCATTGTCACTTTGCATCATCAATATCATCATCATTATATTACTTACTGTCGAGGTTATGTGTGAACAAACAAGTCCGATATTATCTTCTTTTCTTGGTTGCAGATTTTTAATAGTTTGAGTCAGCCTGTAACATTGATATTGTATATTCAATACATACAGCAGGTATATAATTTTTTTTATATCGTAAATAAATTTTCAACAATAACAAAAATGTATTAAGTTTGACTTTTGTTATCTTTAAAGTGACTCGGTAACATTGCCTCAGATTCTGAAACAAACTCCTGGATTTAGCTCATGCTGCAATCATAATTATAAACCTTTAGGTCAGTCAGGAATCCCATGACTTTTACAAGCCGATCGCCTGTCTGATTATCAAGATATTTACGATTGGAAATCGAAATTTCATTTTTCGTTTTCCTAACGGTTTTCATAACACAACAGTCTATTGGGGAGAATGAGTATATGGTAAAAACCGGTCATTCGAAGATTTTTACTTTTTTGAGGCAATTCATGATCATTTTGAAGCGCAATTTTTTTAGGGCTTCAATATTACACCATATCACAGACACTGATAAAACGTAGGGCCATGCATCTCAGATTTAACATTGTTAAACGATGCCTTTAACAGTTCCAATATTTTTATGTGCTTTTGCTATTCAACAGAGCTTTCAAAAGTAATGCTATCAAAATGTTGGAACTAATTGTTTACAATAATCATTATGAGTCATCATAATTTTTTTCCTACAGTTAGAACTTGCTCGGATCCAGAAAAAAGTTAGGAAACATACAAGTCTGAAAGATAGAGGGAAGAAGAAGAATAAAAAGAAGAAGAAGAAGAAGGAGGAGGAGGAGGTTGAGAGGGGTGAGAGAGAGAGAGAGAGAGAGAGAGAGAGAGAGGTGTCAAGAAAGGTCGAACTATAGGCATAAGCATGCAGGCATATTTTCGACAGGGTGTGTAATCAATTTTCCAGTTTCGCTCGCTCGCAAAAAAATACACAGGAAAACGACATAATTGGGAAACTGGCTGCCCGAATATGAGGTAATGGTTGCCCGAATGAAATCTTCGAGGGGCTATAGCCGCCCCCCTGCCCCTGTCTCGTACGTCTAGTATAATGGACACTGGTTTACTTCCACAATGAGATTTCTTTTCTTTCACTTCTATTACTACTATATACAACACGAGATCGTAGCTAAATCCCTTTCTCGATGCAGTTTTCGATTTAAAAACAAAACAAATAGAGTTCATTCACATTATTTTCTTTTACTTTTAATCATCCAAATTGTTAACTATTTTGTACGTAATACACAATAAGGTTCTCGGCTACCCCCGTTCTACCGTACTTTCGTTTTGTAGCATCATTTAGGGGAAACCGATGGGGCTGTCCCTCAATATAATATACTTCATAACAATTCCCAGGGATATATTAACACAACAAAGAAAATGAATGTCGTATTGATGGACTCGATTCGGTACGCAAATTCAATAAATACGCCAACGTCATTGAAACAGAAAGTCCAAAGTCTATCTTGTTCTGATAGCTAACCGTGTGTTGCATTATACCTGTCATTCCGTGTACGCTGCTTGTACTGTGCTGCTCCATTTATATTCAGAAATCACAGGTCGACAATGATACCATCGAGTCTTCTTCTGGAAAATAATACCATCGATACTTTACTTATTCTGGACAATAATACCGTCGAGACTTATTCTGGACATGATTGTGTTGTTTACAAGATATGCACTTTTTGGTAAACACGTCCAATGAACATTGAAGAAGCGCTACCGCTCGAGTAGTCAATATTAAACGTTCTCGTTTAGGGAGACGGTCTGGGGAAAACCCACCTAACATTTAAGGGGATTTTCTTTTTAACGTTGCCTTGTACTGTTAGGAATAACATGTGAGTTGTGTATTGGTAGATTCAGAGGAATACAGATACGGAGAAGTGATAAAAGCAAGGGAGTGATCATCGCTGCTTGCTTTAAATTGTTGGGTGAGTTATTTTCAAGTCTTCCTTTGACATTCATTGCATATTAAAATATGATAATAATAATAATAATAATATAATGATAATCTTATTTACTCAGGGAAGGCTCGTCAGCATTTAAAATACTGTTCTTCCTGAGTGCACTTCAATGTCATACCCAAGCATACCTTATCGGGTACCCAGTGGCGTAATGAGCAAATACTCTTTTTTTTATAAAAAAAAGAACTGGATGTGTCTTCTCGAGTCAGTTTAATTTAAAGTCCTTTATGTTTCACAATCATAAACTTTTGTATGATCGAAAGTGATCTTTATAGTAAGCCTGCAATTTCGTGGAAATATGCTTATCATGATTATTTTATAAAATAAAAGACATTAAATCGTGATGTATGAGCCTATTCGTATTAGTTAAACACATCCTGCACCGTACATATTTCTTGGTGGATAAACGGTACTCGTCTGTTTGTCACGTGATATCGACACAGCAAAAGTTAAAGTACGGTTAAAGGAAAATCTAAGCAACAATCTACTATTCATTTGATATTCATTTGTACATGTGTTCAAATATGTTATTCAGAGATTGATATTCAATAAAATGGCCTGTCGGAGGGTCCAAAAAATGAAGAAAAAAAAAAAAAAATCTACTATATAAGAGAAAGCAGAAAAATCAGAGAAGCAGACTGGTGAACTGATGAAATCACACAATTAACAAGAACCGAATGAATTTTTGAAAGACGAAATCACTATACGTATGAGAACTTCAAATTGGCTGATTGACAATGTTATTGTGACGTAGTGCCGTAGTGCCGTAGTGTGACGTAGTGCCGGACAACTTTCCAATTTGTTCCAACATACAGAATGACTAAAATATAATTTTTTTCAAAATGTATGACTCTGGAGGGTTTTTTTCTCTTTATATCAGAGAACGGTACCTCTAATAATATGCGATTTTATTACATATTTTGAGCAGTTTCCCAAGGAAGTTTCCCAAGGAAGAAGGCACAAAAAACACCCCCCCCGAAATTAATGATATCCTTTTACACGACAAATGGGAGACTTGTCCGTACGCGGATACCACAATCCACTGACCAAACTGCCAATTTGTTAACGTGTACACTCAGTGATCACGTATTTCAAACATTCATAACACTCTTATTATTGGTCAAATTTATTTCAAACTTTCGTTAGTCTGTTTCTCTTATTTTTCTGTTTTCATGCATGCAACAAGTACAAAGAGCTTATTACAATCTATGCGCTTTATATAAAGCAATGGCAGACACTATAATCCAATGATATATTATATTGTGCCTTCTCATGCTTAATATTTCCTTTCTAATGCGAATTTCTCTTTCCTCATCTTCTTCTCAACCCCACATGCAGCTCATCATTTTGAATTATTTTCTGTACCCCCGATCTCTCACTTCTTTTTTTGGCATTGTCTACTCTTTGTATTATGACCATGTTCTTCTATATATCGTCGTCATGTAAAGTAGTGTCTTGTCCCGTTCTCGTCTTTGTTGGCATCCCCCATTTTCCCCCTATTTTGTAGTTCCTTTTGTAGTTACGGACTTTTAATTACTCATTTTTCCTAAGTATCATTTGAGGTGTTCACAATTGTACAAGCATTGCTTTTTAGTGGACCCTTCTGTTTCCAATATGTATTTCTACATTTGTTTTTAAATGTTTTGAAATTGAAATTGAATTGAAATGGTATCATGAATAGCACAGTGGAATAGAAATAAGATGGGAAAGAGGAAATGAAATTGATGAGAGAGAGAGAGAGAGAGAGAAAGAAAAAGGGTATAAACTGAAGATCTTTTAGACCGAGAGCGTGATTTGCTTTGACAAAGAAATTATTTTGAAATCCATCTCATTTTTGTTAACACTACCCCCGGACACTACCAGAAGATATGGCAGATTCAGGAGAACAGGCTAGTCCTCCCATGACTCTAAGATCAGATGGAGGGGTGACCCCAACCAATCCAACAAACCCTGCTTTAACAGGTAATACCACGATATACCATATATATACCGATTGTAGAAGTATAACTTGATTTCAATAAATACATGAACATGATGAACGAACTTAGAATATGTCTTATTACATGTTCTTGAAGAAATAAAGATTAAAACCAAATTAAATGTAAAGAGACGATAAGTACTACAAAATCGAAGAATATCAACGATTACAGACATAATTATTATTAAAGATTGTCGTCTTGCAAGATATAAACAGAAGTTTAATGAACAACGCGCGCGAAAAATAACGGGATGTTGTTCGCTTTCTGTTCATTCTTGCGATTTACTCTTATGAGTGCAAGACGAAAAGCTTTATTTCGTTGCTATTCTTCAAATCAGATCTGGAATGCTACATATCTTTCAATAATGTATATGACGTTCGATATATATATATATATATATATATGCATACAAATTTGTGGCGGATGTATTTTAACATGGAAGAAAACGTTTTAAAAGAATGCTCTTAATATTATCTATGATCCTTTACAAATTACGAGCAATTTTAATTTTAATTTTCTTCCCCGTCGTCTGTTTCTTTCTGCTTCCATTCTCTTTCTCTTCTTATAACCTCTCAACATCCCCCTTTCTATCTCTCTCTCTTCCTCTCTCTTCCTCTCTCTTCCTCTCTTCCTCTTTCTCTCTCTCTCCCTCTCTCTCTCTCTTGACCCTACATTTAGTTCGAACTGAGTTAAGAGATCTCGAATGTCTAGACCTAACTGATCTGATCGGTCCAGATAACGACTTCCAGAGACTTAGCCTTTGCTTGAGATTTAATAATCCTGCATCGAGTAGATACAGAAAAAAAACGCTGGAAGATGGAAAAGAGAAAATAGAATATGATTAGAAAAAGAGAAAGAAAGAAAGGGGATGAACTCAGGGGCGTCGCTAGAATTTTTTCAGTGGGGGGTGTAGAGGCCACCGATTACCGACAAAACTAGCCACCAATTACCGACAAATATATTAATGCTAATGTCCCAATGTCAAAGCGCGCTCCCTATAGGGGTTGGGTGCAGGGAGGTGCATCGGGAGGTGCGGAAGGTTTGTCGTTTTATTAATTTATTAGGGAATGAAGACGATTCGTTGTATCGTTCTCGACTCTCAGTATTCCTTGTCTAAATTCAGTTCCCCCCATCCCGCGCAAAGCGCGGAAGCTTTGACGTTTCATTAAACTATTAGAGAAAGGATACCGTTCTCGACTCTAAATCCTTGTCTTTAAATTCAGTTTCACCCCTTCCGCGCGAAGCGCGGAAGCTTTGACGTTTCATTAAATTATCAAAGAAAGAAGACGATTCGTTGTACCGTTCTCGACTCTTAATCCTTGTATAAAATCAGTTCCCCCCCCTCCCGCGCGAAGCGCGGAAGCTTTGAAGTTTCATTAAATTTTCAGAGAAGGACGATTCGTTGTACTCCTTCTCGACTCTAAATCCTTGTCTGAATTCAGTTCCCCCCTCCCGCGCGAAGCGTGGAAGCTTTGACGTTTCATTAAATTATTAGAGAAAGAAGACGATTCGTTGTACCGTTCTCGACTCTTAATCCTTGTATAAACTCAGTTCCCCCCTCGCGCGCGAAGCGCGGAAGCTTTGAAGTTTCATTAAATTATCAGAGAAGGAAGACGATTCGTTGTACTCCTTCTCGACTCTAAATCCTTGTCTGAATTCACTTCCCCCCCCCGCGCGAAGCGCGAAGCTTTGACGTTTCATTAAATTATCAGAGAAGAAGACGATTCGTTGTACTCCTTCTCGACTCTAAATCCTTGTCTGAATTCACTTCCCCCTCGCGCGCGAAGCGCGGAAGCTTTGACGTTTCATTAAATTATTAGAGAAAGAAGACGATTCGTTGTACCGTTCTCGACTCTTAATCCTTGTATAAACTCAGTTCCCCCCTCCCGCGCGAAGCGCAGAAGCTTTGACGTTTCATTAAATAAATTATCAGAAAGAAGACGATTCGTTGTACTCCTTCTCGACTCTAAATCCTTGTCTGAATTCAGTTCCCCCCTCCCGCGCGAAGCGTGGAAGCTTTGACGTTTCCTTAAATTATTAGAGAAAGAAGACGATTCGTTGTACCGTTCCTGACTCTTAATTCTTGTTTCGCCCTCCCGCGCGAAGCGGAAGCTATGACGTTTCATTAAATTATTAGAAAGGATACCGTTCTCGACTCTAAATCCTTGTCTGAATTCAGTTTCACCCTCCGCGCGAAGCGCGAAGCTTTGACGTTTCATTAAATTATCAGAGAAAGGATACCGTCCTTGACTCTAAATCCTTGTCTGAATTCAGTTTAACCCCATTCCGCGCGAAGCGCGGAAGCTTTGACGTTTCATTACATTATTAGAGAAAGAAGACGATTCGTTGTACCGTTCCTGACTCTTAATTCTTGTTTCACCCCTCCCGCGCGAAGCGTGGAAGCTATGACGTTTCATTAAATTATTAGAGAAAGGATACCGTCCTTGACTCTAAATCCTTGTCTGAATTCAGTTTAACCTCATTCCGCGCGAAGCGCGGAAGCTTTGACGTTTCATTACATTATTAGAGAAAGAAGACGATTCGTTGTACCGTTCCTGACTCTTAATTCTTGTTTCGCCCCTCCCGCGCGAAGCGTGGAAGCTATGACGTTTCATTAAATTATTAGAGAAAGGATACCGTTCTCGACTCTAAATCCTTGTCTGAATTCAGTTTCACCCCTCCGCGCGAAGCGCGGAAGCTTTGAAGTTTCATTAAATTATCAGAGAAAGGATACCGTCCTTGACTCTAAATCCTTGTCTGAATTCAGTTTAACCCCATTCCGCGCGAAGCGCGGAAGCTTTGACGTTTCATTACATTATTAAAGAAAGAAGACAATTCGTTGTACTCGTTCTCGACTCCAAATCATCGTCTGAATTCAGTTTAACCCCTTCTGCGCGAAGCGCGGTAGCTTTGACGTTTCATTACATTATTAGAGAAAGAAGACGATTCGTTGTACCGTTCTCGACTCTTAATCCTTGTATAAACTCAGTTCCCCCCTCCCGCGCGAAGCGCGGAAGCTGACGTTTCATTAAATAAATTATCAGAGAAAGAAGACGATTCGTTGTACCGTTCTCGACTCTAAATCCTTGTCTGAATTCAGTTCCCCCCTCCCGCGCGAAGCGCGGAAGCTTTGACGTTTCATTAAATTATTAGAGAAAGAAGACGATTCGTTGTACCGTTCCTGACTCTTAATTCTTGTTTCGCCCCTCCCGCGCGAAGCGTGGAATTAATGACGTTTCATTAAATTATTAGAGAAAGGATACCGTTCTCGACTCTAAATCCTTGTCTGAATTCAGTTTCACCCTTCCCGCGCGAAGCGCGGAAGCTTTGACATTTCATTAAATTATCAGAGAAAGAAGACGACTCTTAATCCTTGTCTGAATTCAGTTTTTCCCCCTCCCGCGCGAAGCGCAGAAACTTTGACGTTGCATTGGATTATCAGAGAAAGAAGACGATTCGTTGTACCGTTCTCGACTCTTAATCCTTGTCTGAATTCAGTTCCCCCTCCCGCGCGAAGCGCGGAAGCTTTGACGTTTCATTAAATTATCAGAGAAAGAAGACGACTCTTAATCCTTGTCTGAATTCAGTTTTTCCCCCTCCCGCGCGAAGCGCGGAAACTTTGACGTTGCATTAAATTATTAGAGAAAGAAGACGATTCATTGTACCGTTCTCGGCTCTTAATCATTGTCTGAATTTTCAAAAATGTTTCTTTGTCCAATAAATAGTCACAGTTCATATGGAAAAAAATTGCCGGCCGACCGACATATTACATCTCACCGACTTCAAACTTCTGCATTGATATAGTACACGAGGATCGAGCAAGAATACCGACACACCTGACCCGACACAGCAACATATCTATGCGTATTTTTCTTGCTCCCTCGACGAGGCGACTCCACCCAACAACCCCCTCTCTCTTTCTCCCACCCCTCCTCTCTCAGGCTCTTACCCCCTTCTCCCTCTCCTCTCTTTCATCCCAGTTTCTTTTGTTTCCCTTTTCTCTTTTTTTTTTCCTTGTCTCCTTTTCTTTCTTTTCTTTTTTTCTTTTCTTTCCTTTTCCCTTTCCTTTTTCCCCTCCCCCTTTTTCTCATTTTTCCCGACGGCAGTGCAATTTTACCGACAATATCCTGACAGGTGGAGGTGTCGCACCCCCCCCCCCATACCCCCCTCTAGCGACGCCCCTGGATGAACTGAAGATCTCTTTTTAAAGACCGAGTAGAGGAGCGTGATTTCCTTTGTCAAAGAAATTATTTTGAAATCCATCTCATTTTTGTTAACACTACCAGAAGATATGGCAGATTCAGAAGAACCGACTAGTCGTCCCATGACTCTAAGATCAGATGGAGGGGTGACCCCAACCATTCCAACAAACCCTGCTTTAACAGGTAATACCACGATATACCATATATCAGTGGCGTAATGAGCGAAAAAGTTTGGGGGGGCTGGCAGACAAAAAAAAAATCCGCATCACCCCACTCTTAAAAAAATCTTTAAAAAATCCGCATCACCCCACTCTTACATGCAGGCCCCGCTGAACGTTTTTCAAAGTGGGGGCTAAAGTATTTACGATCAGGTAGAGCGTAGTGTAAATTGGCGTGGGTTTAGGGCAAAGCCCGGCAAGGGTCAAGGGGCAGAGTCCCCGGAAGCTCAGGGGGTATGGGCATTTAATTACGGTCAGATAAGCATATTTTGATACCTTATTCATGACACTGGCAGGTCACTAATTGACGTGGGGTCCAGGGGGCTGAGCCCCCTGAAACTCAGGGATTTGAGGCATTTTATAACGGTCATTGAGCATTCAGGGGCCCGCTTTAGGCCCCCTGGTGGGGTCAGGGGCGGAGCCCCCGGAAGCTCAGGGTTTTAGGCATTTTATTACGGTCAGATGAGCATTTTTTTTTAATACCTTATTTGTGACACTGGCAGAACACTAATTGGCATGGGGGTCCACTTGCGGAGCCTCCGGAGGCTCGGGGGTTTTAGGCATTAAATTACCGTTAGATGAGCATCGAAGGGCCCCTTAGGGCCCTAGGTGGAATCCAGGGGACAGAGCTCCCGGAAGCTAGGGGTTTTAGGCATTTAATCACTCTTTCTTTCTATTTCTCGTTAGCAGGGGCGGATCTAGCTTTTTGCTAAGGGGGGATTTGACCAAATGACGATGCAGAGCATCGTCCATGAGCCGCGAAGCGGCGAGGCGGTTTTGGGGGGCTATTTTGAACCCCCGGCCCGTAAGTGATGTTATCCAGGCATCTACTAACACAATGGAGACCATAACAAGCAGTACTTAATAACGTCTTTTTAAATCAAGTAACAGTTAAAACAATTTGACCCAATGACGATGCAGAGCGAGGCGATTTTTTTTTTGGGGGGGGCTATTTTGAACCTTCATAAGTGATGCGAAGCATCGTCCACGAGCCGCGTAGCGTCGAGGAATTTTTTTTTTTTTTTTTTTTTTTTTTTTTGGGGGGGGCTATTTTGAACCCTCGCAAGTGATGTTTCCTGGCATCTACTTACACAATGGGGACCATAAAGCAGTGCACGATAACGTCTTTTTAAATCAAGTAACAGTTTAAACAGTTTGACCCAATGACGATGCAGAGCGTCGTCCACGTGCCGCGTAGCGGCGAGGCGATTTTTTGGGGGGCTATTTTGAACTCCCGTAATCCACGAGCCACGTAGCGTCGAGGCGATTTTTTTTTTTTTTTTTGGGGCTATTTTGAACCCCCCGGCCCGTAAGTGATGTTTTTCTGGCATCTACTAACACATTGGAGACCATAAAAAGCAGTGCATGATAACGTCTTTTAAATCAAGTAACAGTTTAATACACAGTAATATCCAGAGTTATCATGTGTTTGGTTAAGTTACTAGATGAGTTGAATATCTTCTCACAATATTTGCACTTGAAAGGTTTTCTCCAGTGTGCGTTTTTTTTTTTTTTGGGGCGGCCCAAGGGGAGGTTTAAACCTCCTAAACCCCTTAGATCCGGGCCTGTTTAGTATACTTTTTCCAAAAAGTGGGGCGGAGCTCGAGGCACCGGAGCCCCGTCGTTCTGTGGGCCCTGCCATGTAGGCCTCTAAATAAGCATATTTCTTGCCTGACTGTAAATTTAGGAATTTGTAATATTCCAACAAACGCATAAAAAGTATAATTTACTAAAAAGTGAGGAAAAATCTCGGATAATTATGTCATTTCAGGAACATTTGTAAATCACCGGTATCGAATTAGAAATGAACCACGTTTGAATTTTATTGTGACACTGGCAGGACACTAATTGGCTCATTCCCCCATCAGTACGCCAATGCCCCCGATCTACACCTTGTTGGCGGGAAAAATCGCAACTGATCTCCCCTTCTTTTCACCCTTTCCTTTTCTTCTTCCTCTTTTTTGTTCCCTTTTAGCTCTCCTCTTTCCCTTTCCCTTCTCTCTTTTTTTTTGCCGGGGGCGGGGGAGGCAAGGGCCTTGCCCCCGATCCACAACTTTTGGCGGGAAAATTGCAACTGATATCCCCTTCTTTTCTTTTCTTCTTCCTCTTTTTCCTTCCCTTTATCTCATCTTTTCCTTTTTTTTTCTCTCTCTCTCTCTCTCTCTCTCTCTCTCTCTCTTTATTCTTCTTTTTATTTGCGGGGGGCAAGGCCCGCTCGCCCCCCCTGGATCCGCGCCTGTGGAACATTCCCTCCTGAAATGACCCTCCTCGCCACATCCAAAACGAACCCTGGGCGCAGGCGACCGCGCATTCCCCCGCGTACCCCCTATAGAGCTGCCGCGGTCTTCTGTCTCTAAGCTCTTCTCTAGGCCGGACATACGGGTATGGGTATCCAGACTTTTGTGCTAAACTGGATATACGGTTATCTACTAGTGTTACTCTTAGTGGACACTAAGGCCCATTAGTGACTATAAAAACATATGCTCTTCCTGGCTATTTGGGAATGTGTCAGTTTGCAACAGAAATGGAGAAACGCGCATTTTGTTGAAAATCATGTGATATCACGAACATTTATAAATCACTTGTATGGAATTGAACATAAGTCATGGTTTAATTTTATTTTTTTGGGGGGCTAGCGCCCCAAGCCCCCACCAGTACGCCAGTGCCATATATACCGATTGTAGAAGTATAACTTTATTTCAATATATACATGAACATGATTAACGAACTTAGAATATGTCTTATTACATGTTCTTGAAGAAATAAAGATTAAAACCAAATTACATGTAAAGACGATAAGTACTACAAAATCGAAGAATATCAACGATTACAGACATAATTATTATTAAAGATTGTCGTCTTGCAAGATATAAACAAAAGTTTAATGAACAACGCGCGCGAAAAATAACGGGATGTGGTTCGCTTTCTGTTCATTCTTGCGATTTACTCTTATGAATGCAAGACGAAAAGCTTTATTTCGTTGCTATTCTTCAAATCAGATCTGTAAATACAAATTAACAAGTTAAGGGAGTAATACCAGGAATGCTACAAAGTTTTGTAGCATTCCTGGTATTACTCCAACAATTATTTTATTATACAACAATTGTTTTTGACGTTCGATCTATATGCATACAACTTTGTTGCAGATGTGTTTTAACATGGAAGAAACGTTTTAAAAGACTAATATTAATGTTATGTATAATTATTACTTTACAAATTACGAGCACTCTTAATATAATTTTTCCTTCCCGTCGTCTGTTTCTTTCTGCCTCCATTCTCTTGCTCTTCTTATAACCTCTCAACATCCCCCATTCTCTCTCTCCCTCTCCCATTCTCTCTCTCTCTCTCTCTCCCTCTCTCTCTCTCTCTCTCTCTCACTATCTCTCTCTCTCTCTCTCTCCTCTCTCTTGAACCTACATTAGTTCGAACTGAGTTTAGAGATCTCGATCGATCTATATGCTATAAAACTTTGTTGCGGATGTGTTCTAACATGGAAGAAAACGTTTTAAAAGATAGATTGCTATTAATATTATATATGATCATTACTTTACAAATTACAAGTAATTTTAATTCTTTTTTTCCTTCCCGTCGTCTGTTTCTTTCTGCCTCCATTCTCTTTTTCTTCATATAACCTCTCATCATCCCTCTCTATATTTTTCTCTCTCTCTCCTTCTCTCTCTCTCTCTCTCTCTCTCCCTCTCTCTCCCATATCTCCCCCTCCTTCTCTCTCTCTCTCTCCCCTATCCCCACTTCCTCTCTCTTTTTCTCTATATAGTTAAAACTGAGTTTACAGATATCGAATGTCTAGACCTAGCCGATCTGGTCTGTCCAGATAACGACTTCCAGAGACTTGGCCATTACTTGGGATTTAATGCTGCTGCATTGAGTAGATACAGAAGAGAAAACACTGGAGGAGGTTGCCATGGTACTTATAAGATGGTGGTAGATTGGAAGAAGAGATTCTTGGCTCATGAACAAAGGGAACATTTAGCAAATGCATTGGATAACACTGGTCTGAGATCTCTGGCTTCTAATGTACGACATGGTAAGTTTTCGCATTCCTATGAATTTCGATAGTTTGAAGTTTCCTCATAGTTCATTTAACCTGGAAAATAATAATAACAATTGAGATGGACACTTGTGGGTATAGTTAGGGAGAAAAAGTTATCACTAAAGCAAAGATAATTTACGCATTCTTAACCAGCAACACCCACTTCCATCCTTTTACCTTTTTATCAGTGACAGGATTAGGTGAAATAAACGCAGATCACTATAATAGTTCTTTGGTTCAGGAGCTCCAACACACCGTCCTATATTCTGAAAGAAAATAGAGTTGCTTAATATGTTGAGTTATAGGGGTAAACATGTTAGGGGAACCATTACTTTTCCAACATTAAATGGTTTGGCAGTAAACAATTGAAGCCTTAATGACAGGGATAAAATATTCATGAAGATTTTGCAGAGCAGAAAGGAAAAATGAGATTCGATTTTGTTTCCTTTCTTTGTTTGAAGGTCGGTGGATTCCAGTTTGAATTTCGTTTGCCATCGTGTTCCTACATAATTATTTCAAGGAGATGACATAGAATATATACACAAGTATGAAACTGAACTGAATACAATGGCCACTGATGTAACAACATGCAGTATATCTATTAGTGATCCAACTATTTAAAATGTTACCAACTCTCTCATTTTGATTTCTTCACATATTGCAATAAAATTTACGAAATACGGTAGCAACAATTTGTTGTAAGTTATACAGGGATCTCGAAAGAGAGCCTTGCTGACCTTACAAATGTCGACTCCATCCGTGTCATATTTAGATGGCTTGTTATTATTTTGTTTAGACTTGTCGACTTTTAATGGCTTATTAAGGTACATCAGCAGAAAGATAAAAAAAAAAAGGATAATGAATGTTTCTAACTCAGATTTTTCATCAATGAACATAATTATGTTTATACTTTTAAATGTGTCTCGTTTTGTTGTTGTTTCAAGGGCAAAAACTGGAAGTCGTAGCTGCCCATCCGCCTTGCTTTTCATCTCAATCTAGCATGCCCACCACATCGAACTGCAGTCAACCCATGTAAGTTAATAATGCTACGGTCAATTTCTATCTGTTTCTATATATTTTCCGGTATGTTGCTTCTGGATCTGTTTATGAATTAAAACATATATAAACATGTACCTCAGAGAGTATTTGTAGATTGATCGTTGTTAGAGGCAATTAATTTCGCCCGATCTACTCTGCCCAAATTATCTGTTTAAAAGGAGCCAAAAGGGTCTTAACTCATAATACTTTAACACCAAGCTAACGCCCTTCTGGCTCCAAACAGACGCCGGGTTGAGAGTTTGCACAAAAAGGGAAAATCCTCAAATATGAACTAGTAATGTCATGTGAAAGTCATTTGATTATAATATAACTTTGTATTGAAATTCAAAAGCCACAAAAGCGAAAGTAAGTGTATAATTTCTTCTTTAATCCACGATGTTTTTTTTTTGTGAAGTGGAAACACCAGAGCATGATGTTCATTTGGGCAGATCAGCTTTCATAATGTGCATGTATTAATCAAATTTCTTGAGAATGTGTTGCTGCTTTAGCTTTTGCAACTGCGAGCAGT
Organism: Mesocentrotus franciscanus; assembly: GCA_037976565.1. Taxonomy (NCBI): domain Eukaryota; kingdom Metazoa; phylum Echinodermata; class Echinoidea; order Camarodonta; family Strongylocentrotidae; genus Mesocentrotus; species Mesocentrotus franciscanus. The sequence goes on along the minus strand of CP137668.1, from coordinate 40,707,979 downwards.
ATTACATTTGCTTATTTTTCTAAAACTGTTTAGTGACTGATTAAGGCAGTTCGGTTTAAATACCCTTGTAAAAATGGACAACCTTCATGCCCTATACAGAGTGGCTATTGTGTATTTGCATGAACTTAAAAGATTTTATTGTCAAGAAACGAAAGGGAAAATAATTCAATGAGGTGTAGGGAAGAATCAAGGAAAATATATGGACCGGTTTTTGATAGGGAGAAGTTAAAAACTGTAGGCCTACTATTCATTGTACATGTTACATGATCAATGATATTAAAAGGCGTTGATCATTTACCTACTACACTGAAAGTGCGATCTTCAGGTTGCTTGTCTCAATGAATACATGAAATCAGAGATGTCGTGGTCTAGTGGATACGTCACCGGATGTGATCTATGGATCACATGGTTCGAGGTTCGAGCCCGCCACAACATGTCCTTTAGTAATTAGACATCGATTTACATTTGCCACCCTCCACCCATGTGCAGGAAATGGGTTCCTGGTTTATAGGAATTTATTCCTCGAATGCTTTCAGCGTCTTAGGGCAGCTGGGCTAAAACCAGGGTTATTGTAGTAGGCCTATATCCCGTGGAGTACGCGCGATATAAAAAAATGTTGCTGTCATTATTATGATCACCACCATTTTCATTTATATAATCTTTATTTACATACAGCAATCCGCCGAAGTCACTTCATTCATGCGCACCAATAATCCGACCAGTACCAGGAGTTAGTATTGGTCCAAACACGAAACTACCACGGAACACCGAACCAAGTCCTGGAAAAGATGTCGAGGACCATGAATTGTATAACATGTCTCGGCAACTCAGCTTTGATTCATATCAGAGACTAGGAATTTCACTTGGCTTTTCACTTGATCAGTTAGACGCTTTCAAATTCAAGAGCTGTAATGATATTCCTAATGCTGGGCTAGATATGCTGAAGAATGTTAAATCACACGTGGGTCACATCCGAAAGGATGATTTCAAAACATTCCTCACAACAAAAGCGAATCTTCCAGTTCCATCCTTGGTACAGTTTTTTTAGAAAATTCTTTGCCATGACCATAATGGCTGTGTATTATGTAAAAACGTGTTATGATATACAATGGATTATGCGGTGCATGATGTTGTAACTATAATTATGATCTATATTTTGAAGAAAAAAAAAACTATATGAACTAGATTTCGAGTCTCATTCAAATGAGAAGAAAAAATTTATTTCCTTCCACTATTCCGAAAGGGTTGCTAGTTCTTACGTATTGTTGGCTTCCTAGTCATGTTGTTGGGGGTGGGGGGCAGCGCAACAATCAAGGGAACACAGAGACTAATGCCTAGGTCACATTTGCCGCGGCGCACAGTGGGCCAGGGAGGAACAAAAGTGCGCCCAAACTCATTTTTGGTGATTTTTTTAAAATAATTTTTTTTTCTTGCCCAGTTGAAAGATAATACATTGAAGATTACCTGCCCGATTCTGCCCGTTATTATGTTAGAGCCGATTTTTTTTGGCGCACTTTGGCTCCTCCCTGGCCCACTGTGCGGCGGCCGTGCGGACTAAAATATCTACGGCCAATAGCAAATATAGGGCCGCCGCAGCACTCCCACGGTCACATACGGTAGCGGTCATATAATTATGCTAGGGTAGCCGCAGTGGCGGATCCAGGGGGGCCCGGGCCCCTCCCTAGAAAAATTAACAGGTAAAAACACCCTTTTTTTGAAAAAAAAAAAGAAGTTGGGCCCCCTCCCCTGGCGCCCAAGGGGGGGGGGTGGCGGTGGAAAAAAATGAACCCTTTTTGCTCACTAGCCCCCCCCCCCTCCCCCACTGAGCGAAAAATCGACCGGCACGATTTTCAAATTTTCGCACGAAGTGGGCCCCTTTTTGGGCCCCCTCCCTTGCCGCCGGCTGGATCCGCCCCTGGGTAGCCGCACGGCGTATTTTGAATTTGTTGAGACAGAAAACCTGCGGCTGCCGTACGGCCTTTGAAGTGACGACGCACGGTCGCCTTAGGGCGTCCCTGCGGCGGCCGTAGGTTTTTGACAAGTACCAAGGCGCCCGCAAGGCCACCGTACGGACGCTGTATGACCGCCTTAAGGCTGACCTAGGGCGCTCGTGGAATTCCTGCAGCCACCGCAATTTGGGGGGTCCGCAAAAGTCAATTATGATTTATAAGAACCTAGGGCAGCCGCAGGGCAAACGCAGGGTCACCGTACGCCCGACGTATTGTCGCCGTGGAACCGCTCTACGGCATGGCTACAGCGTGTCTAATCGCTACGGCGAACCTAGAAATGAAAACAGTTATAACTCCGCGTTATAATCCCACGGCGACCCGTACGGCCTGGAAAGATAGGGATCCACCCTAGGGTGACCGGCCGCCGCAGGTATCTCTCGATTTCGGGGGCGTACGGCCGCCGTATCCTAGCCGTAGACCAAATGTGACCTAGGCATAAATGGGGTAGATCAAACTTTGCATTATACCAACACACTTTAACAAATTACATTTTTGCTAGGGAACGCAGCGACCGAGCAGAAGATTTTCAATTTTGGAATGCTGAAGCAATGCATTCTCAAGCATGCATGCTACAGTCAAATAATCGTAAAAAGAAAATGTGGTATATACTGAAAAAAGGGAAGGGACCGTAGCCCCCGCAGTTATCCCCCTCCCCGGTTCTGCGGCCCATGTAATCTACTGCCATAGAATATTATTTAGCTGTAGTGCGCTATGTCATCATTATATACACTATTGACATAACGGTTAATCTTCTTACATTATGAAAAAACATATAGGTGTTATGATATTCTTAGTAATGTGTTCTTCACCTAGCTTGGCCAAATTTAACTTTCTGTGAATAATTTCTTTCATTTTGATGTACACTTAAGTCTTTCATAAAATCTAATTGCTATATCTAGTTCCACTTTCTCTGAATGACATACAGGTTTTGTAATAATTATTATTGAAATAGACGCTACTGAATGTAATTATAAGAGAGCATTATTATGGTCATTATGTTGCAATCTGGCCTACTCTTGTATAAATCCTCATCTATTTCTCTCTGTTTTAGGGATCGGGTATAAGTGATCCAGGGGTGTTGTTATGACACAAATAAAAAAGATGGGCTGTGTTTACAAGTCAGGGTTATTATTTTATTCAATATGTCTTCCAGATATTTTCCGTCGTGATCTATAGTAACAGAATTAGTTTCTTTGGAGGTGAATCCACGCCAAGTTTTAGGAGATGCCCCTCACAGTAAGTGGTTGAAAGCTCTTTTGCCGAGAGGGGATTTAGATATTTTGAGCGAGAACAGGCCTACTCCAAAAGAGGTGATCCTAAAATGACTCTCGATCCCAAGTTAATTTCTATTGTACATTTTGAGAGAAACGTACACATTTAAGTGGATAAATTCACAATTATTGTTCTTGCATTAAGAGAACAGGCTAATGTATATTACCGTGATGAAAAGCGACAAGACATTATTTTGTATAACTAGCCAGTATTGATAATGCAGTAAAATAAAAAAAAGCATATTCACAAGTTAAACAGGCACAGTATTGACATCATGGTAAAAACAAAATAAAACAACAAAAACGAAACAAAAAATAAAAACAAAACGTACGAAAAGAATTGAAAATAAAACACAAAAAAATTCATAAAAACTATATATTATGTGACTTTAGGAAGGTGTACCTTGTATTGACGTCTCGATTTCGAGTATGTCTAGCTGCTCCTATACAGTTGGTTTAGGAGTCTACTGTGTGTGATCTCAGTGGCTGAAAAGCCCAATCATTGGCAAAAACGTTTACATGACTGTTAGGCAGGGTAAAACTGAATAGGTAGATAATAATCATTTTGAGCTTTTGAATGTGCGCTACTTTCACCAAAAATGTAACTTTTTTCTTTAAAAAACACACCAAGCTATGCCTACAAATTGAAAGTATAGGCCTGTAAAGCTCTAGGTATGATATCATTATTCCTCAGAAAAGAAGAGAAGGGATGAATATATATTAACATGATATCTATTGCCTTAAAATCTCCTTTTCACTTTTAATAATATATTTTGCTTTGAGTAGGGGTTCCAACTTGATTGACAGCTGATTAATGTCGGTCATCAGAGAGCTTATTTCTAATTTTGTTTCTAAAAATTGTATTATTTGTTAGCACATCGTTATTCTTGATAATGCTTTGTATTACTTACCAATATTTCTTCTATCTTTTTCATAGATGCCTATTTATCCATAATCATTGTCACTTTGCATCATCAATATCATCATCACCATTATACTTACTGTCGAGGTTATGTATGAAAAAACAAGTCCGATATTATCTTCTTTTCTTGGTGGCAGATTTTTAATAGTTTGAGTCAGCCTATAAAATTGATAGTGTATATTCAATACCAACAGCAGCTATAAATTATATATCGTAATTAGATTTTCAACAATAAACAAGTATCAAGTCTGACTTTTGTTATCCTTAACAGTTCCAATATTATGTGCTTTTGCTATTCAACAGAACTTTCAAATGTTATCAAAATGTTGGAACTGATTGTTTGCAATAATTATTATGAGTCTTCAATATTTTTATCCTACAGTTAGAAATTGCTTCGAATCCAGAAAACAAAACATTAGGAGACATATAAGTCAGAAAGAGAGAGAGAGAGAGAGAGAGAGAGAGAGAGAGAAGAAGAAGGAAGAGAGAGGAGGATGAGAGGGAGAGCGAGAGAGAGAAAGAGAGAGAAGGCAAGAAAGGTCAAGGGAGAAGGAAGATGGTCAAGAATGATAGAGAAAAGTTGAGAGATGGGAAGAGCTAGAAAGAGCAAAGGAGAAGATGGAGGAGGGGAAGAAGAGAGAGAGAGAGAGAGCCGAAAATGACTTGAAAAGGACGGATAGACAATGTAAGCCTTCTGAACGAGATATCAGACAATGCAGCCTATTTTCATGACATTTAGAAGGCGAAGAAAATGGGAAGGCCTTATGATAATGATGGACTAAATATATTGTCAACCAGTATAGTATCAAAGATAGTATATAGAATTATTGTTTTTGACTGACTAATATGTTGTCTCTTTGTTCCATTAATATGCTTGATATAAAGTAGTATCTGCGTACACTTTATGCGGTAAAGCCGGAGACAAGTGTCCACTGTTGCCCCCACACCTCCCACGACACCCTTGCCGAATATGAAGAACCGCTCTTAATTAATTCTGTCATTTCTGTGAGTTGTCCAAGAGTTTGTAGATAAGAAAATGAGTAGTAGGCCTTTTGTAACAGTGGGAATTGAATGGACTGAATAAAATAGAATCAGGATCAGAATTGTAAGTTTGAAACGCCCTCCCTATAATCTCCAAAAGGTGGGTGGGGCACCGTTGAAGTAAGCATACCTGCCTTAATTGTCGGCCGCCGCCCCCTGGATCCGATTATCAAATTTGTTTAGGCTTATGGGACATACTCTCGCTAGTAGTGTGATTAGGTCTCTTTGATTTTTTAAAACAGCAATCACGTACAAAAATATCAAAGTCATCTAGTTTTGTATACAATTAAATACCGGGTCCCGTAAAATTTTGAACCCAATTTTGAGTCCCACGCCAACCCCCTCCCCCTCCCGGACCCGCCCCTTCTTCTTCTTTCTGAAAAGTGCAGGCTTCATGAAATGAAGATGTTTGTTAGTTTGTTTTTGTAACTCGGATCTATTGGCCTGTACCGTGGATGATACGTAGCTATCTTACTACGTGGCTCGGCTGGATCGTGAATGACCCGTCTACAAACAAACTTGATCCGGGTCCGGTACGGTAACGTACGTGTACTTCCGGTAGTAATCAACAAGATCAAGAGACACGGTGGCAAAGGCAAAGCGCTCACAGACGACACGGAAAAATGGAGAAACTGTACCATGAAACAAATAAGTAAGTTACCAGCATCAAAGCTTAACATATATGTACTTCAAAATTGATTGCAAATTGTCCAAAGACGAGTATATATGTGATTTTTCATATGCTGTTTAAACATCTGGAATTGTGAACAGTCCCACGTATGATTTACTGTGTTAGTTGAATTGGAGAAAGTCGTTGTCTGCCTTGCCTTGACGGGCTTGACTACATCACGCATCGCATATTCGGGATTTTGGCATAAACTTATGCCATGACTTATTGTGAAGAAGATATATGCGTAATAATAATATTCTGCAATTAAGCCATAGACTCTACGTACTGTGATGCTAAGCAGCACAGGCATGATTGAACGTAGACCGAAAGCTTCAGTCTCTTTTATTATCTCAGAACCAATGAAACTGTACGTTCATGCATTCGAACTGGTAATCTATGACATGACCCCAGGCGCGGGGCCAGGGTACAATTAAAACCCCGAAAAGTCGTAAAAGCTTTTGAATTCGTAACGGCTATCGAAGCCCCGTTTGCAGAGAGGAGCAAAATTTGTCCAAAATGCATTTTCGTATCTCCTTTTTTACCACCAAAGATCGTGAATTTTTTACAGCACCCACATAATGATAATATTATTCTTCAAATAAATTTTCTTTCAAAACTGTTAGGTATTAATAAAGATATAGGTACTTTTCAGTTTCAGAGGTCTGTGAAAAGGGGCTTTTTTCCAGACATAAGTCCGGGACAATATGAATATTCAAACAATTCACATTATACTAGACTTTAAACTCCAGTCTCACTCTCAGCGAAGTTTCGTGTTTGGGCAGTTAGTAGTTTTGTGTAAAACTGCTTTCAAAACTAGGGAAGATTCATGAAAAGACTGGAAACTACAACTATATCGGAGGTGTACGCATGCGCTGTTTGCTTCACCGGCCATGCCTGCATACGGTGCATACCATATATGGAAAATACGTCATCGATCAGCTGTATTTACGCTGTGGCTACTGCCAGGCTACTGAATGGCTACTGAGCTGAATCTAGTAAAGTTACAATTACAGCAAAGAACTCCACCATATTTTCACAGCTAGTACAGGTACTTATTTATTTATAAGTCATTGTTTTGCTAAATTTGGACCACACATCAGCATGTTTTACTCACATCATTACAAAGACCAAACCGTCGATGCTTCGTTCATGAGATTCATACACACACACCGAGTCAATCCTGCACGTATCTACGGTACGTGTGACTACAATTCACAGCACGAACCCTTATACATGGGACTAGTCCTACGCTTCCGCGAACGTTTTGCCCTGGGTTCGTTGATGACATTGCCTTCGATTTTTCCAGACATAACCGTGGGACATAAAATCATGAAAAGATATTCGGAGGAGAGCTTTAATATACTTTGATTTATCATATCAGACAGTCTCGATCTTGGGCAATGACGGAAAATATGAAAAATACTGCAATATTTTCAGGAAAAAAATCTCAAAAAATGGCGCTTCGTTTCGCACAGTTTTTCCTTATAAAAACAGAATTTGACAACTAACTGCAATATTTATGAGTTAGAAAAACTCTTCTTCTTCAATTTGACATTTTAATCATTTCGTTTGGTGGTTTCTAATGCTAGATTTTACAGTTTAGCTGAGACTCTTTCGTAGCGGTTTAGCGTAAACAAGTTGTTTACTTTATGCAAATTAGGCTTCAAGGACGAAAGCTTTCGCACCGATAATTGTAGTGTAGCCCCGTGCCTGACCCGGCTGATATATTTCCGGGTCAACTTACCAAAACAATGCCAATGGCCAATCAGAACGCTTGGTTTGATATTGCGTTTATGAATATTCAAATATCACTGGGTCAAGCCGGGCCGACTCGTACGTAGTAGGATGTCTGGACGATTTTTCAATTTTCCCTTTTGGATTGTTTTTCACCATTATGGTTGGATAATTGAAAAAATTATTCACTCAGAATAATACATTTCAAATTTCAAGACTCACCGATGTTTCTATCAAAAGTTACAGCCCCTTCAATTCCCTACAATATTCATCCTCTTTTTGTCAGAATCGACAAAAAGACGTACCACAGAGTTATGTTGTTTTGCTAAATATAGCAACACAACTGAATTGCGCAATATGCAAGCGTACACATACGCGTGCAAGCGTCAGCGTGTTGTAAACTGGATGCGCAACTCAAGGCGATCGGTAATCCATTGTCTTCAATGGGCACTCACTTCCGGGTCTGTATACACGCGGTCCGATGCATATTCATGTGCAGATTTTACGCGCTATCACCATGGGTTCGGCCGGCGCGGAGCTCCCCCTCCCTACTTAGCTGATCCGAAAAATGTGGGGAAGGGTATTTTCAAACTGTAATCGCTTGTGATCTCTTGGGGCCAGCGAAAAATAAGTGCTGGGATATTTTCCTTACGTCTAGCCCTACATAAGCCTGGGGGGCTCGGTTCAGGAAAGTGGCAAAGATCGGAGCTATGATGGAAACGATGTTTAAATCGCTGTTTTGATCAAGATATTTTTAGAATTCGAATTGAGCCCCTTTGGGAATATGGAGAAAACCTGCTCTTTCATATGACACCTCATTTATTGAGTTTCACCTTCAGGATCACGAGCGATTTAGGTTTGAATTTCGATTTGGTGATAAAAACATTGACCAATTTTGCATGATCGCGCGATGTACGTAGACTGCATAGGGCTGCGTGCAATCTCTATGGGAAGGATTTTAGCACACAACATCGGGTCGCGATCAGACACCCTATACGTAGCTATTGGACATTCGAAAAGAAAAAATGAATATTCATAAACTCAAACCAAGATGGCTGACAAATCATGTTGACGACAAGACTTTCTCGGATTAATCATTAATTTAGGATCTAAATGAGCAAGCTATTGTAAGTCAAAGTAGATATTTCTGTGTTATTTTTAATTTTCAATAAGATTCAGTGTAATATTGCAGCCAAAGTGGATAAATGAAGACGTAAAGAGTGAAAAAAACTCGTTGCACATCTCACTCATCTCGGTCCGGCCGAACCGAACCATTCCTTCCACACACTACCCATAGGACGCATATACAGTCTATGTATAGAGGCGGTCAGAGGAGCCAGATGTAATCTCAGCGGAACAACCGTTGATATCAGAGACTGAAGCTTTCGGTCTATGACTCTCTATGCTTTGCTGAGGTGCTGAAACTAAGTGAAACTGGCCATCTTTTCACGATACTGTATGTTCACCACTCCAGCAAAGCATGGTAGCCAATGCTAATGCGTATTGACCTCTAGCATTGCATACATGTGTAAACCAAACAATCCATTTTTTGAATTTTTATACCGGTAAAATACTCGACTATTGCAACATAACGTGGGTAATACATAACTTGAATCATATAGTATACCACTTTGTTACATGATTCTGTTAGTAATGGAAAGAAATTTTGTAAACCTACTGTTAAAGCCCTTTTTCACCCTCCTTTTCGAGAGACGACTGCTTAGACTAATTCCCTCCTCTGATATCGATAAAATCAAAAAGCGTGGTTGCGGACACTCTACCAGTGACGTCATATAAAGCAGTTGTGCAATATCCGACGGGTGGCTGTCTATCATGCGCATAGATAGCCTTAGTTCCTCGTCTCTCGAAAAGAGGGTGAAAAGGGCTTTAAAAGTAAGTTTACAAAATTTCTTTCCATTTTATAGTATTAAAACCATGTACCAAAATAGTTTATTATTAAAGATATATATAACATACGGTAACCCACTTTATGTTGTAATAGTAGAGTATTTTACAGGTATAAAAGTTCAAAAATTGATCGTTTGGTTTACACCCGTCAGCTGGTATGAGGTCCATCCCGTTTACGGTTAGACTTCATGCATTGTAGGAGTGATAATATAAATTTGCAGTATGAAGTGGAGGGCAGGGGTCATTACAGATTTTATTTTGGCATGGGTTAGGCAGGGCTCAACATTGATGGGTGTTGGGGACACATGGCAGGCCAATATCTCCGTTCGGAACCCTACATTTTGGAATTTGTACATACTGGTATGGCTCCTTCAGGGTTAGGTCTGGGTTTGGTTAGAGGGTTGGTTGTGTAAAGGCTAGGGGGTTGTCTCTGTCTAGGATATGTGGAATTTCAATTTCTTGGAGCTTTTGGTTTCATGGGTTGTCTATGAACTTGTACTTATGATGATTTTGGAAACGCTGCCCTTGGTGATGATGCAAATTGCCAAGTCAGTTTGACAGTTTGACAAACTTAGAATTCAAAAGTCTTCCAGAATCAGAAATTTAACTTTCAAATTTGGATGTTTTCATACATTTGACTTTTTGCAAGTACATGTACGAGATAACAATGGCATGATGCTCTGTTACCGACCATTTCAGTGATTTGCATCTATTTTCAACAGATCAAACCACTCTCAAGTGTAGAGTGTACTCGCTTCATTGATATTTGATATTCCAATCATCAAGCAGTAGACCCATATTTGTGTAGGACCTGAACATCCACTGCATAACCTTGATCTCTTATAATTTCATCATCATTTATCTTTCAGAATTGTACTTGATGTGCAGAATGGACTGAGTCGTGTTGAACAAGCAAGGAAAGAGGATGCTCATTGTAAGTTGATGAATTGATTTTGAAAGAGAAAGCTGATTAAATCCCACAAAATATGCATCAAAGAGCTGCATACATTTTTGTTCAAAAAATATTAGAATTTCATTCCCCCCAGATTTTAGAGAGGACCTGAATCAGATTCAAACTTGAAATACATGTACAGGGTAACATGTATGACTGATACTATGTACGAACCAATATCAGAATTAGATATGAGATATTTCACAATGTGTAGTGTAGTGATGAAATAAGGAACACTCATGCTATTGGTGCAACAATTAAAGATATTAATCACTGTTAACACATTTTTTTTTCTTCACACAAGCACTTAACCAAATAAATAAAATGGAATTTGAAAAGATTGATTTTGTTCATTTATATAATGAATTTAGTGTTGAATATAATAAGTGCTAAATTTAAGAAATATCTTAACATTTCCTTTCTAGTGGTTGAGAATGAGATCAAAGCAAGGCTGGATAAGCTGGCTAATAATTGTGATACGCTGGACATTCTTGTTAACAAAGAACCGGTATCAAGACGGCAGAATGCAAAATTGTGAGTACTGCTGCGTTTTTATTTTTTTTTTACTTTCATCATCTTGTTGTCCGGAGTGAGTTAATAGGGACTTTTAGATTTGCACGACGAGAACGTAGACTGCTACGTGGACATCCTTTTAAGGCAATGTGACATCCTTTTAAGGCACACTGCCGGGCACTGCCAGTGCCTTAAAAGGACGTCACATTGCCTTAAAAGGATGTCCACGTAGCAGTCTACGTTCTCGTCATGCAAATCTAAAAGTCCCTAATGTTTGCATCTTGACAGGAATGCATTGATTTTAAAACACCTGCATGTAAAGAGAGATTTTCAGAAATTGTTGATAGAAAGTGGATATTTAAACATTTCATGTTACCGGTATCTTATAATCAAGGTGAATTCTTTCTTTTTTCCCACTATAACAACTCTTACATTTGTAAAGTTTAATATAGAAAAGGAGTACCATTCCACCTTTTTTTCTTCATTTAAGAGTATGAATATAGACTCTGCCTTCTGTCTGCACCTACATGTACAGTATACAGGGTTGACTCGGATAAAGAAAAACTTCTGTAGCATCAAAGATCCCATTTCATTTATTCCCGTCATTCTTACCATGCAACTTTATAATGAAATTATAATCTGTTGACAGTATAATGTAATATTTGTTGTTGCCTATCTCGTAATTCTTGCTATCGCCAATACCTCTAAATGCCAGGATGTGCGCCTCTTGGATGTAATTTTGAGCCACTTCCAGGACTTACATACTTCCGTTGTGTATGGTGCATGCATGAGGCGCGCGCGTTATACGTGATCCTGAAGCTATTTCTAGATTCCTCTCTTGTCAGCTGCTAATGACTTTCTTGGATTTTTTACTAGTCCATGATTGTTCTTGAAGTAATACATGTACTTGGGGAATCTCACTGCATGTCCATAAATTTTGTAATTTTTCTTTGTCAAAATGCCTCGAACAGAGTCGCAACCGTGCAGTGATTTTAAACTTGTCTTGCTTTCGGAGCAACTTTTTCCAGGTTGCGTGCTGTGTAGGATTTGTTGGGAATTTTACCCAAGTCACATCTCTCATTCAGGGAAATAGCTGAAGGTTTTTTTTTATTTGGGTGCAACCAGCACACAGCAGATTCACGGTATTGCAACATATTCCAACTGACAATTCAGTTTGTAAAAAATAGAAATTTTGATTTATAAATTAGAATTTAGAAAAGCCGAAAGCTGAAGACGAAGTGAAAGGTACCACCATCCAACTATTGCAATGCGTATATAGACAGCTAGCTCGGTGACTACCTGCTGCCACGCTGCCACACAAAATAGACCGGAAGCGACTAAGTCACCAAGCTAATTCAGAGTGCATTTGAAATGGAGGGCTTGGAAGTAACATTGGGGCATTTGGGGGTATTGGCGATTCCCAAGAATTTACAATTTTATCCTTGACATGCTTTTGAAATAGGAAAGTTGACCAACTGAAGTATGACTGCCAACATCTGAATGCAGCTCTACGCCAGATACAACACAGACGCTATCAAAGGGAACAAGAGGACAAAGATAGAGAAGACCTTCTTACCCGTCGATTCACAGCCAATGTAAGACAATGCCACAGGGGATGGAGTTAAACAGATTGAGGATTGCTAGTAAAATTGGAAATAATCGTTTATCATTTCATTTAAATCAGGGTAAAATTCACATTCATGAGGTTAGCTTTTCCACACTGGTGACTCAAAGAATTTCACAAATTTATGATCCCATTCTCGCTACTGCAATTATGGTATTGAGCCATAGAGGGTACCGATGGCCATGGGTATACATGTATTTGGAAAAGGCATTTCTGGTTCCCATACAAATACAATGGGTTGAAAACTGGAAAGTCTGATAGAAATTATTGTTTAAAAACCAATAAACTATAAGTAACTGATTATGATGGTGCCTACATAGATCTCATCAAATCATCTGGGGAGTTCATGAAATCTGAACAATAGTTTAGTAAAATAAGGAATTAGTTGACACTGCTGTACATTCTACCGGTATATGGAAGCCAGAAGAAGCTTTGTCTTATTGTCTTCCCCAATATCATATCTGCGCATGTGCTGACCTGCGCAGTGTGGGAGGAAGGTCGCCATCTTCTGTCGAACATCATATTTGCGGTGGGGTCAATTGATGGGTAAAACCATAAAGAGTCGGGCAAGAAGGTTTATTGTAAATGGAAACATCCTATTAGTTGCATTGGATGGTGGAAATGTTGAAAGAATGTTTGTAACATATGCTCATAGATTAGAGCCCTGTTTCACAAAACGTGTTATCAATAACAAGTTACAATAAGTGTTTTAAGAGCTCGGTATGAGTTGCGATGACTTGTGTACGACTTGTACCGATCTACCAACGAGTTATCAAGATCTTCTAACGAGTGATAAGAGTTTAATACGAGTCATGTGCGATCAAGGGGCGGGAAATGCATAATTTTGGTGCTCTCCAAAATATAGATGGATGCAAGAAGCATATTTGCTCTGCTGGAGGAAGAACAGGCCTTGTTCTTCTGCACAATTTGGGCGACCCGCGAGTTATTGCGAGTGCCTCTTTGAGGCAATTGCCACAACTCGCCACAACTCGCCATAACTCGCCATAACTTGCCAATACCACTCGGCTAAGTGGGAACCCTGCTTAATAGTACAGCAGTTCTACCATTTATAAATTTTGTTTTAAATTTCCACAATATTTGTCATTTCCCAATCTCTTAGGATGATAACACGTCAATAATGATAGACCATGAGCTGCAGCATAACACATCATTACACAACAGCAATAGAGAGATGGATAACCTCTTAGCGTCAGGTTCAGCTACGATCACTAATCTCAGAGATCAACGGGGCATGCTGAAGGTAAGTCAAACAAGAGCCATGCACAGGGATGCCATTTTTTTGACTTATGCCCAATTGCAGGCCCTATCACACAGAATATCAAGGGATCCAATATTGCTTTGTAACTTTTCAGGTTTTACATTTAAAACTAACTAAGTACCCCTGCATGTAGTAATAATTTTATAAAGCTGATCTTGAGTTATGGTAATCAAATTTTACAGCAAGAGAAACTAGCTGAAAAAAAATCTGAATTGTTGATCATGCAAAAGATGGGCTGTTTGGACCAAGAAAATACAAAACGTAACAGCAATGTAGAGAATTTCTTCTTCCCCCACCCACTGTATCGTGCTTACACCTATTTGAAAATAAGGTGAAGTTGTTTGAACATGAGGAAGGTTTCTCCAGAAGCTCCTCTCACCTTTTCGGTTTCTGAAAAGATATCAATAATTTCGAATAGTTCTAAATAGACAGCATGCTTGATCTGCAAATAAACAAAACACTAAGTACAGCTATCTTCTGTAAGAAAATATAATGTATGAAAGTTTTTGTTCGAAATCTAAGTCCACTGAACTTGTACACTTACATCATGTAGTCGCAGATACGTTTATACATTTCCTTTCAAATGATTATTTGAGATGGTAAGGGTAGTACACAGTATGTTTGGTGTTTGTTTAGAATTATTTTCAGTTATTAATCACAAACCACGATACAATGTGATGGTAATTCCATTTCCATTTCCATGTTCTCTCATTCTGCAGGGAGCCCAGAGAAAGATGTTAGACGTCACCAACATGTTAGGACTCAGCAACACGGTCATGAGACTCATTGAAAAAAGGACTTTTCAGGACAAAATCATCCTCTTTGGGGGCATGATCTTGACTCTAATCATCATGTATTACATCTACAAGTACTTTGGTTGATAGAGCTACATCCAATGAAGATATATCATGCCGATCAATTGGAACAATGGTGGTGTCACAGAATACACAAACTCTGATTGGACATGGACGTGATTCTGCCACTCTTGCATTGCACTTCTTGATGTTGCCACCATTCATCATGCTTAAAAGCAAATAAAGATTTAAAGAATACAGATTCCATTTAGATACGTGTTTCTGTATTCTAGTTTCTTTTGTTGTATAAAGTACAAATGCCTATATGTCCAGGGCCCTCTTGCATAAAAAGGTTAATTTAATGCAACTATAGAAAGAAAGCACATCTTGATTTTTATCCAATCAGCATCACGTATTTGGGACTTACTTGGATTTTTTTTTATAGTTGCGTTAAATTGCCTCATTTTATGCAATAGGCCTCAGGGCCCTGCAGTGAAAGTGTCTTGTAAAGAGTTGTAAGTGATGCCCATGATTGCAAAACAACTTTAGTTTGATATCGATTGCAACACTTTACATTAGACATAGGCAATTCTAACTCTACGGTTGATTGGACTACTTGCTATTGATTCAGATCATCTGCAGCTATTTTGGTTGTGACTGAGACCAAATTAAGGAAATTGATGACAAATTGTGAATTTTATGTTTATTACCTTTTTGAGGAGGTGTAGGTATAAGTGAAGGCAATATTCTTGTTCATTTATTGTCTGTTGAGAGCCAGTAGTGTGTTAACACATATTCTTCAACACAGTGTGAACACCCTTCTGTTTCAGAACAGATGAATATTTTATAGTTTACTTACATGCATTCCCACCATACCCCCCTCAACATTCAAGATCTTAGAGACCTGGGGGTATTTCACAAAGACTAAGATCAACTTTAAGTTGGACTTAACTATGGCAGGCCATTCATGCCACTGGTTGCTCTCACCATTATGATCTTTAGACAATATTTTTTCCTTCAATAATGAAGTATCAAAAAATGTAAATTTGTCCCAATGTCCCTTGAGAGACCAATGCCAGTTAAAGGTGAGAGAAAACAGTGGCATGAACTGCCTGCCATAGTTAAGTCCAACTTAAAGTCGATCTTGGTCTTTATGAACCCCGGGCCCTGTTTCATAAAAAATTGTTATCAATAACAAGTTAGAATAGGTGTTATAAGCTACTGAAATCTTGGCATTTGATTGGCTGAGAGCAGATTTGTCGAGAAATTTAGCATTAATTACTGATTACAAGTTTTATGAAACAGGGCTCTGTTCTCCAGTAGAATCTCCAGTCATGTCCTGTGTGTGTTGATGATTGATATTTCTGTTCATATCATAGCAAGTTCTCCTTGATTGCTTTTATGTTTCTGATAAGAACAGGGTACATTGCATGTGGCATTTAATTATTCAATGATTTGTGGGATATCACACATGAAGACACATGGTACATGCAGTACTCGTGATTGTATCAATACTTCACTTAGATGTACGTGGTGTCAATCTTGATCTTAAGGCGCACCAATCACCTGAAAAGGTACTTTTGTGTACAGTAAGAATGTATGAAGTCGATGTTCAAAAACTTTACCCAGCAGTATATGGGCTAACGGAGTATGAAGAAAACAGAGCTGAAGTCAGGCTTGCACTTTCATGCACTTTCCATCAGAGAACTAACCTGTCTTGCCTTTTTCAAAAGATCCTCTAAAACATTATTTCTTCCCTCAGTAACTTGTTTCAAAAGATCCCCTGAAACATATTTCTTCCCTCTGTAAAATATTGAGATTTATCAATTTTATCAGGTTTATGAGTCTATGTGTTTTTATGTTTCTCTTCACATTCTGTAATTTTGTAAGCATTATGGTACTTTTTGTTTTTAGTGCTCCTAAATAGTAAATATTATTATTATTATTAATATTATCCAAGTGCATCTACTAGTCTACAGACAAGTCGCTTATATGTAAATAGAGCGTGTATCTAAACTTGTATCTCTTTCTATTTAGAAATAGTATTTAAAGCTCATATTTTGAGTATTGTACAGTGACATGGAACCCCAAACATCCAGAATATAACAGTTTTTGATGATTAGGACACCTTTAACACTTTTTGATGTGATATGACCAGTGATATTTGCTGATGCTATGCCAGTCACTGCTATAATGATGCAGTTGCCTGGCCTGTAGTTAGGGCCAACTATTGCATGAGGAAGCTGTTGAGTCTTAGAAATGTTCGCGAGTAAATTTCAAGCATCTTTTCTTTTTTTCATGCACACATTCCAAAAGTCCAAATTCATTTTCATCATGTTTTAACTTCACTAAGTTGTAGAACATGTTCTCATGAATGATGAGAATATACATGATAATTTATTGTCTTATAGCACTGATTACATGGAACAGTAATGCCTATACCTGCTGTAAAGAACAGTGTGTTTGATGAAAGAAATACCTGGTAGTGACTATCCAACTCCACTTATTAGATTATGATATATATCTATTAATTGAGCTTGCAACTGATTCATGTAACTGATTCATTACCCACTAAGTAAATGAGAAAGACAGGCATGGTACATGTGCAGCCACTTTGCCATAATGACATAATGGCTCAAATATAAACAACCCATGTCTATCAAATCAAAGCAACTTATGTTCATGGAAAAACAAACAGTATTATGTTCTTAGAGTGTATTGAAAATGGTATTCACACCATTGTGAATCTCATTTTGTCAGATTTCGTAATGGGATTGACTTTTTAATGTTCAGAGTGGGTGGATCTCTTTAATCATATTTTTGAATCGGTGTATTCTTAGAATTCAGTACTTGACATCTTTAATATATTATCAGGTGGCCAATATTTCGAATTTGTACTCAAAAGGGTTGTAAATGGTGGATACAAACTTTTAGACCACATGAACGAGTTTTTAGAGAATTTTTTTTTCTCCAGAATGTTGATTTCTGTGGGCAGATTATTCATCATCTAATTTGTTATGCCACTATGCTGTGGTTAATGTTCATTGTATGATATTGTCTTTGATCTAAATACATGTTGAATGTTCAAAACATTTCGATTAGGTCTTCATGTTTACAGGATCTTACATTTTAAATAATAAAAAAAATATGCTTGGGTAAGGTTTCCAGACAAACCATCTAATATTGATTACTTATTTTAAACAAGATAATAACTTACAGAGTCCACACAACTAGATGATAAAATATTCTCATTTTATGTAATCTTTTGTTTTCTACAATACTAATATTTCCAAAGAGATATGATGTGCCATTGCGGACTGTCTTGATCTATAAGAAAACAATTAAAGGTGGTGTATATTTTTTTCTTGTTAACAACGGTTATATTTTCAATTCCACCGTATTGGACTTTACCACAAGTCAGTATTCAACTCCTTCATTCTACCACCCATGGCAAGTTTCTTTGTCATAAACTTGAAAATGTGTAGTATACCAATACATATAGTAAACAAGGGCAATGATGTAATTGTCGGGCATGATTTTGTAACGTTTATAATTATTATAGAAAAGGGATAAAATGACTAGGAAAACGTTTATCTGATATTACTATGTGTATGATTTTACTGGACATAAATAATTATACAGTACACATTTTACTTTAGACCCTTTGCTGTTCTTGTTTAATTACAATCTGAAATTTGGGATTAGAAGCAGATACTTGTAAGACAAATATTTAATATATTGACATATTTAATATGGAGAGAAAGATGGAAAGAGAGAGAAGGGGGAGGAGAGAAACAGAGAGAGGGAGAGAGAGGGGAGGGGCGAGAGAGAGAGAGAGAGAGAGAGAGGGGAGGAGGAGGGGGCGAGGGAGGAATAGTAATGAGCCCAGTTGAGTATGATAATTATATTCATTCACCTTCCTACCTGATTTAATACTTTATTCTACTTAGATCGATATTCTGTGATTTAAAATGGAAAGGAAACAATACCCTATAGTATTCCAGCGGATTTTTTCAATAAAGTAAACTTAAATCACAGTATGTTAACATTATAAACTATCATTTTTGTTAATGGTAGTCATTTATAAGAGAGAAGATATGGACCTATACCCAGGAAAAATTCTTGTCAAATGGCCCACTTACCCTAAAACGTTTCCAGCTGACTGTATCAATGGCACATGATAATTACCAATGGACGCTAATTGGGCGAGGGTGTGAGGGGGAAACGATTCATATAGGTCAACGACTTTACAAATTATGAGTTTATCAAATCACTATCTCAGAGGGTGACACCTCCTTCAGGTTATGTTATTAGGCCAAGAATAAGATACTAGCAATCGCATTTTGACGTCTTTTGTTTGCAACTTCTACTGAACATCTATATATTTGCTGGTTTTTATATATTCGGCCATCTGATTTTATTTATTTAGTGAGTTATTCATTATTTTTATTTTTTTTATTTTTTTACTTATTTATTTATTCATTCATTTTTTAAATTTTCAGGCAAACGTAAGAAATAAGAAAGTAAGAAACACTACCGACTCGTGCCCGAGGATAGCCAAACGGAAACTAATTATTGTAAAGTATAGGTTCTCCTCACTAGTCAGTGAGGAATTTTGCAAAGTCATCTAATTGTTTTAATATTTCGCCTAGGGATTCTTGAACAACTCTGGAGTAGTCGGCATTCCGAAGTAGTGGGGAAATACATGTAATGAATAATCAAGAATAGCGTTTCTATTCGTTATAGAAGTAATATTAGATCATATGCTCCTACAAAAGAAATTTCTCATTTGTCAATTTTGTCACGAGTTGAATTCTCAACTTCGTTCCTGAACACGACACTAATCTACAAAGATCCGGCAACTCCAAAACTACGAAAACTCTAAGCTAAAATTACTGATACCATTATTATCATAATGCTCGTAGCAATAGCATTTTTGAAATACCTAGAGGGTTTTGTTCCGAAAGAAACTTAGACGAGAAAACGGCAAGAAACTCGAGTTAATTCAGGTGAAGCACTGCCTATCACTTTGTATCGGCCTTTAATTAAGACCACTCGTGTCTTGGGCGGGAATTTAGTGCAAGGGCGTATTCCTTGTATATTTCCTGGAGAAATCCTTTTCTAAATAAAAGGAAAAGTAAGGTAAGCATTAGTAATAAATTAGAACTAATGCGAAGGAGCTCGCTTGAAAGGAAGAGTTGATTTTAGAAATAATCCGACACTGCCAGAAAAGGTGATAAATTGGTTGGCAAATGAATGCAACTCTTTTGTCAAAATTTATGGGTAAATTTACTGATCATGAAAAAAATTAGAACTGAAATTTCAATTAAAACTAATCGATAAAACTGGGATGTCGGTGAAAGATGTAGTTTAAAGTATTCTTCAACATAGGACTTGAGAGGGAGTAATAGAGAGAGATGTAGAGAAGGTGAGCAAACGAGAGAGAGAGAAAGAGAGAGAGAGAGAGAGAGAGAGAGAGAGAGAGGGAGAGAGAGAGAGAGAGAGAGAAAGGGGAGAAGAGGGGGAATAGAGGGAGATCTGCCCAATAACAAATACAGGTCAATCAGAGATGAACTGAGAGTCGGAAGTTTTAAGAAAGCTAGAGCCGTGGAATAAAAAGGTTGGGTACAAAATGATTAATAAATATCACCAATAAAATCAACAATATATATTAATCTGATATTAATATGTGTAGACCGCCGTAGACTGCTTACTATAGGTCAGTTTTTATGGGTTCCTTGGTGTTAGCAAGACAGCGTTATAGGCAGGGATAAACAGTTAGGGCAAATATACAAACAGTGGAGAGAACGAGAGAGAGAGAGAGAGAGAGAGAGAGAGAGCGAGAGATATAAGGGAATAACTATCATGTTTAACATGACATCTGAACGAAAACTTGAACTTCATGAAAGTATAAAATGACGAAAACAAAAGTTTGGTTCTGAAATTATATCACGCATATGTCGCCGTTTTGTCTGCGAAATTTCTTTTTAACACTCTAACATCCTAAATCATTTTTCGTTTTATGAGACGTGTGGTTATTTGGGTTCCAAATTTTTGATAATTTCTTGGATGATTGTGGTCAATAGTTAGACGTCCGTCGTAGTAAATTTGCTAGCACACCAACGACTCTTCTTAAAACTCATGAAAACGAAATGTTGAGGCGTTGCTTTATTGGGATTTCTATGGCACTTATTGAAAAAAAATGATACCGGATGTATACTGTACCATAAACGAATAGATAGTCTCTTTTGACATTAGAAATTGTACGCCGTATCCTCCCTGCATGATCATTTACTACGAATGGACAATTTAAAGAGAGTGTTTGATTTTTAACCCTTTGTAACTTACACAGACCTCTTCATTTCTCGAATATATGACTGAAGGAGAACTTGCTTACTTAGAACGTTTCCAAAAAGTTATAAACGGTCATCTTATGACATCCGGTTATCATTCTACCGAAAGACATTTATTTTCTTGGTGATTTAGTGAATATTGACGTTTGTATTGTAAGTTATTATTTGTTTATACTAATAAAAATCACCGGTAATTGATATCGGGAATAACATTGGTAGCAGGATGTCAGAATTTACAGCCGTGTAAATCTCCATCGCTCTGTTAAACCAATCAGATATCATTCTATCATCTTCGGTGTTTTCATATTGTCTCCTTATCGTAAATCTACTGTAAGTATCTTTCCATCATTTTGTTTAATCCAATTATCAAACGTCTCCATGGATATGATTTAAGGAACAATTTTGATTGCTTTATGTACATTATGAGAGCCTTTAATGATGAGATACAATATGAATTATTGAAGTTTGTGGTAAACTAAATGAGAAATGTATATTAGAGAAAGGGCGGATCCAGGGGAATTAAGGGGCACTTCACTGGAAAATATCTTACAAGCACCCCCTCCTCATGTTCTTAACAAATACCGGATTGAACTTAACTTGGCCCATGCAGTTGTGCCCCTTTAGATCCGAAAGAATACTACAGTAAATATGGAAATAAGTTTTGAGATGGGTTTGGTAATTTTTGTTTTTACTTGGTCAAGACATTCTTAATCTTGGCAGTTATGATAATGCGAGACTTTCTTCTTCTTCTTCTTCTTCTTCTTCTTCTTCTTCTTCTTCTTCTTTTTCTTTTTGTTCTTTTTGTTCTCCTTTATTCAAGAGTCGAGGCGTTTAATTACTCCAGCTTCTATTTTTAAATGTCTTCACTTTCCCCTCTTTCCTACACTTCCTCCTCCCTCTCTTTAACTCTCTATTTCCCTGGATATCATTGTTTTTGCGGGGGGGGGGTCGTACCCCCACTCCCGTGCACATCGATACTACGCTACTTCAGAACCACTTAATGATTTCGCTGGTCCATTACACCCAATCCCATCCTACCCACCCTAACCAACCTAGTTGTGTTTTCCTCTTGCTTCTGTTTTAATCTAGAACTTAATAACTATACACCTTGTCTCACTTGGCATCTCTCATTTCATTTTCCACGTATCTACATAGTCGCACTCTTGGTTATACCAATCCATGATTCTCATTGATGTTGGCATCATACCTCAATTCTATGGGGAAGAACGGTGCATGAAGGTCCAACTTTTTTTCCCCTTATTTTTTGTTTCCCCTCCATC
Source organism: Mesocentrotus franciscanus (assembly GCA_037976565.1). Lineage (NCBI taxonomy): Eukaryota > Metazoa > Echinodermata > Echinoidea > Camarodonta > Strongylocentrotidae > Mesocentrotus > Mesocentrotus franciscanus. The sequence continues at coordinate 40,685,629 of CP137668.1, read as the reverse complement.
AGCGCTCTTAACCTTACCATCAGCGGAAACCAAATATCCGACAAATTCTTGGCATTTACCTTGCTTGCTGCGATCTACTGCCGAAAAATAAGGACATCGCTGTTGAAAAGTTCAGGTTGACTGCATTTTACGAGTCATGAAAGACTTTGGATACATGTGGGACTGGGCTCCATAACGACGAGTTTTGTTTTCGTGCAGTTTTCTGTAACGGATGTTTGTTACAATTTGTAAGTTCGCTTTCGCGCCTTTTTCCCGATTCTTTAAAAAATAGATGCATAAAGGGTACATGAAGCAAATGCTTCTCAATCAGTTCTGAGTCTGCTGTCAGCTAAACAAAATTAATGAAAAATCTGTGTCGATGTGCGGCGAAGGGGTGACGACTTGACAATAGCAGTATTGTGATACAGTTAGATTGTGATGATGGTATTGGTTATCATAGCAGCGTTTTTCTACCGCTGTGCCTCGAGAGAAGTTCTGATAGTTGTGCTTATTTTCTGCAGTCTATATTCCTTGTTGTGCAGAACTACTCTCTCATCTACTCTTCTCCTCTGCTCTGAAACTTTGCCAATAGTGATCACACATTTCGGAGAAATAATTAAGTGCGTTGGTACAGAAAAACTTGCGAATTCCAAGAATGATAATGATATTATAGGCTCACATGATTGATCGCTGAATATAACGTCTATGAATTTACTGAAAAACACCACGAATTGAGATTGTCGAAATGCAACAAACGCTACATATCCTGTACCCATATCAAATATTTTCCTTATTTCATGTATTTTGAAATATGATTCTCATGAAGATCAATTGAATGTGCCGATCTGAGATTATAAAACCTTATACAAGACATACTAGATAAATTTAAAAAGGAAATGTAATGTGCAACTTTAGGACTCGAAAAGTCAAGCCATTATCAGTGGCCTGATAGTCGGTATGATATGCTATATACTTGTATGCACGATTTCACAATAATGTAGAACATGTTGAATTGTATGCTAGTCAAAAATTTTCTTTAACAAATAATTCCTAATTCTTTTAAATTTACCGACACAGTATTTAATACTTGCTGCCACCAATGTCACTATCACATCTTAAATCCTGTCCTATACCCATCCCTGAGAGTGTATCCCCGGTGACAATTCAGTAAATGTATAACAAAGAAGGTTTCTTTAGATATTCAAGTGACTGTGAGCTTTGAGAAGAAAACAAAAACAGATGAAAAGTAAGTGGGTGCAATGAGAAGGTTGAGGTGTTTTTTCGTAATGGTTTACATGTTATTAGTCAGGAAGTCATATCGGAAAGAAGGCCCGTAAGTGTATTTACAGAAGTATCGTTAGCACATTCAAAATAATTCACTACTTCTACTACTACTACTACTACTACTACTACTACTACTACTACTACTACTACTACTACTTCTTGTTCTTGTTTTTGTTCTTCTTCCATTTTCCTCCTCCTTCTTCTTCTTCTTCTTCTTCTTCTTCTTCTTCTTCTTCTTCTTCTTCTTCTTCTCCTTCCCCCTTCTCCTCCTCTTCCTTCTTCTTCTTCCTCTTCTTTTTCTTTTTTTCTTTTTTTCTTTTTCTTCTTCTCCTTCTTCTTCTTCTTCTTCTTCTTTTTCTTCTCATTGTTTTCCTTTGCCTTCTTCTTCTTCTTTTTATCCTTCTCCTTTTTCTTTTTCTTCTTCTTCTTCTTCTTCTTCTTCTTCTTCTTCTTCTTCTTCTTCTTCTTCTTCTTCTTCTTCTTCTTCTTCTTCCTTTTGAGCCTTCACCTTGTTGTGCTATGATATCTCGTAAACCTCGAATACTTTTGTAGGATTTATTTTAGGGTGAGTGACAAATTTGTAATCATCCACATTCCAGTTACAAGCTTCTTTTGCGGCTAATCTATGAAATAGTTTGTGTCACTTTTGGCAGCGAGGACACTTCGATGTTTCGTGACGACCGCGTCGCACGCATGCAGGCTTGAGACGACAATGTTCGCGCTCATTTGGGGGGAAATGTATATTTTGGCGCCAGTTAAACAAAAATAAAGGTCACGATTAACATGAAATAAAACAAAAAATGAATAATTAACTATCACCTGCCGTTATACCCTTGTATGATCTGAATGGCAAAAAAAGTATGTTGTTAAGTAGGCCTACATATTTTACAGTGCCTCTACACATTTTTAGAAAAGTACTACCAATATGGGCTGAAATAGTTTCGGACAAAGTTTTTGATGTATGCTTGTCAGTAAAAATACAACTCACTGTTCATTGACTTTAACATCTATTATATATAATATATAGACTCAAAGATTACAGGGAGAAATTAAGACAAAATCAAAATTATGTGCCGAAACTAAAATTGTTTTTATGGTGCTATGATTGAAAGGGATATCTCATATTTTAACACGCTATTGTCATTTATATCTGTATTTGTAAAGTATTGATTTAATCACGGTAAAACAAAATCACAATCAGTCAAAGCAGACTGCTTTTCAGAAAGTACATGCGCATTGTTAAAAAACAAGTAAAATTTACACAATATCATTTACTAACAAATATAGAACAAAGTAATATCTACAAACAATATTAAAAATAATGAACATGATAAAATCAAATTGTATTCAACAAATTGTCGAGGATATTATTATGTCGTGATTGTTCTACTCGAATATTTCGCGCAATTATTAATCGTACTACACCTTGTACAACATACCCATCACACTGAACTATGATGTTCAAGACGGTAACTAATTTTCAAACTAAAAAATTGTGCGATATTTTGTTAAGATATAAAACGCTTATCATTCCAGCAACAGGTAACCATTACTTACATATCTACAAACAAATATTTAAAAAAATGAACATGATAAAATCAAATTGTATTCATAAAATTGTCGAGGATATTATTATGTCATGATTGTTCTACTCGAAATTTTCGCGCAATTATTAATTATACCTCACCTTGTACAAAAGTTACCGTCACACTGATCGATGTCGTTCAAGACAGTAACTAATTTTCAAACTAAACATTTGTGCAATATTTTGATGAGATATGAAACGCTTATAATTCCAGCAACCGGTAACCAATAATTACATATAGTTTGATAAAGACAACCGTCAAGAAAGTGTCGTAATGGATTGGGCACTAGATTGGCCGGATTGGAACCACAAACAAAATTGTTAAAATCATTCCCATAATTTTTTTGTTTCCCAGATAACAAATCATTATACATTTAATTTAATCATGTAAATATGTATTTCATCTTGTAATCAAAGCAATTAGAAAAGTTCATTAGTTATTTTCGTCATTAAGTCATTGTTGCACATTACTGTAATACTCGTTTTGTATTATACTTTCGTTTCTGTGAATGCTCAAAAGTTTCAAGTTATCAACCATAGGAAATCAAATAAAAATTGGGTCAAATTGATGTATTTCCTGAAGTCACCGCGATGTCTTGCGCGATGAAAATATCAGCCAAACATTGTTCTTCATGAATGTAGCTGACTTCCGCCTTTATGTCCATAAACATGAATTCTTTGGTACTACTGGGGATTGTAATGCGTCATCATTAGAATAATGATCGGATAATGGGGTCAAACAAAATAAAGGGAGACAGCAGGATATTAAAATTTTGGAAGCAGTCAGCATCATTTAGGAAAATAATAGTTTACCTAGGTGACATGTAGGCCGATGTCCATGTTTTCAATATGTATGATACAATAACACAACATAGTGATTTCGAGACGAAATATTGTAGCATTGGTTAGAGACTATCGTTAAACCACCATGGCGATCTTAACAAGCTCCAGATCTCATTTGATTATTACGGGAAGGGGTAGAAATAGGCTCCCAGGTACGAATAACCCCTTGTAGGGGGCGATTCCGAGATTTGTAACAGGAAGGGGGCACAATCCTGATTTTTTTCTGACAAGCAAAAGTAAGCAAATAGAGAAAACAAATGAAAATGATAATAATATGATTATTAATATTAATAATAATAATAATAATACAATCTGCCAGTGACCCGTTGCTATAGTGAAAAAAGTAAACAATAAATGGTACATGATTGTGATTGGGACAACTTTCTATTTAGTTTGACATCCAAGGACACCACCTATTTCTTTGTATAAGAAGTTGATATCATATGGTCATGGACACTTAATAAACAAGCGCCGGCATGAAGAAAATAATATTCCTTTAGAGAAATTAGAAATGTGATGGTACCTCATTTACAAAAACAAATTATTATCTCACCCCATCCTTAGTATCCGATATCTAGTATTCTAAGAGAATCTCCGGAACAATCATTGTTTTGCTTATTTATCAACAAAAGATCATGAAAAGCATTTGCTTATTTTGAAAATGATTGATCCCGCTTTGGTATACAGCTAGATGATTGCATATATGAGGATCGACTAATTTTCTTTGCTTGTTTACCCCTCAAATGAATTACTACCTTTTAAACCACCATTAAGTAATACCTTAGCACACCGCCAAACCAACTCTAAACCGAGCCCAAATTGGCCGATTCCTGGCCATCTGGGGGTGATGCATTGTTTTTGTTCGGTCTAAAGACTGTCTGGTGTTGGTTTCATCGATATGACTGGGGTGTAAGTGTATTTCAAATATCAATATAATTTCATAATCGATATGTTTGCTTGAAGGGTGAAACTCTGTGGAAGAGGGGAAAAAAGCCATTCCTGTTTTGAGCCAAGCATTGTTATTAGACTTTAATTTACTGCGCCGCCTCCCTCCCACTCAAATGATGTTTCGGAGAATGATGACTAGACATGATCATAAACTAGACAATTATAACAAACAAGTGGATGCTACGATGCGATGTAACTTCTTTACTGTTATCATCATCATCATTATAATTGTTATTATTATTATTATTGTTATTATTATTAGTAGTAGTAATATTATTATTATTATTATTATTATTATCATTATTATTACTATTATTATTAGTAGTAATATTATTATTATAATTATAATTATAATTATAATTATAATTATAATTATAATAATACTATTATTGTTATTATTATTATTAATATTATTATCGTCATTATTATTATTATCAAACTCTGTACGTTGGGGAGCAAAGTATGATTATTGAGTCCACATGCCATTTGATAGATTATGGCGCAGAAATTTTATCCATGCAGCTTGGGTCCATGTTTTACAAATTCGTAAAAGTATAGCCGACATGATATGCTGGGTTGTAACCGATAAAGTTGTCTGATGATGATGATGATGATGAAGGCGATGAAGGCGATGGTAAAGTGAATATCTTAGTGTTGTATGTAATATTTGAAAGATAATGGGAGTTTGGTATAAAGATGGTGGTGATGAGGACAAATACTCCGATGAACGTGGCCATGAGGAAACTGCGTCTAAAGATAATAGTTATGAGACTAATGAGGATGATTAATACGATGATGATGATGATGACGGCGATGACGGCGTTGACTAAAATGATGATTATGGTGATGTTGTGACGACGGTGATGATGAATATGATGAAAAAGACGGAGATGATGATACCGACTATGAAATGATGATGGTGATGATGAACACGGTGATGATGGTGCTGATAGTGATGAATATGATGATGGTGATTTGGTGGTGGTGAACATGATGATTACCAAAACTATGACAAGCCAAAAAGACGAAAAAATGGTACAAACTAAACATTAGAATCATTATAAAAGAATTATTTTTCTATACGTTTAACAAAATTATATGAGTATCATCATTAACATAAAAATGAATCAGTATTTCAAACTTAATCAGTATTAAGGGTTTTCCGGAAGTCAACATGTCACTGGTAGAGCCTCCCACGAGGGATATTTTTCAGTTTCTCCGCGGTTTGATCTTATTGGTCTTCTCCGCGAAACGCATCGAGCTTGTCTCGGGTGGTCTTAAATTTCTGATGGATGTAAAAGTCAGATTATTACCGTTATAAAACTGTTTTATGATAAATATCCCCTATTGAAGACTGTCTGTCTCTAATACACTCACATCAACTTATGAGTCTAGGCAGCTAGTCTGTATTCGTTATTATAGCTTGAGGTACATTGATGATAGATTTTTAATTTTACACAGGAAGTAAATTCCCGTAACAAAGTTACGAGGAAAGGACTCGCTTTCTATTGTCCCTACTTCACTAAATCGAGGTGTACATGCTTGTCGAGAGGGTCACGTATCTACAATTTAACCAATTTTCATGTTGTACAGCTTGTATGTAATGGAATTATGTTAGAGCATTAAGAATATCAATACACAATACTCCTCCTTCTCCTACTATACTGTTCAATATGAATACGAAGGAAACCACAGCTAGTATTATTAAAACATCAACATTATCATTATCATCATCATCATCATCATCATCATCATCATCATCATCATCATCATCATCAACAACAACAACATCAACAAGAACAACAACTACTACTTTAATTACAACTACAGCAAAAACAACAACCACTACTGCCACTTCTTAATTCTTCTTCTTCTCTTTGTTTTCCTTCTTCTCCCCCCCTTCTTCTTTCTCTCCTTCTCTTCTTCTACCACCACGACGATGAGTTTTACTTCTATTACTCGTTTGGTCTCTGATGGTTGCTAGAACTTGTCCAAGCTTTCCAAAATTCCTTCGACAAATTTTCCATGACATAAGATCTTGCTTTCTACAGGAGGCGGGGGGGGGGGCAAAAATTCGGTCCCTTTCGCGCCATATTGGTTCGCTTATGAACTTTCAATATGGGGGTGACGATTCACAAGGCAGGACAAAGTCGTTTTAAGATGTAGAAATGTTAAAGTTTGCATCGTCTCTCGATCTTCACTGTGTCCTTTCATTAGATGTTATTATAAGGTAGGACAATTTAAGAGTCATTGAACAATCAAGACATTTATGACAAGAAAAAACATTCCACATGAAAGTAATAAGAACATGATTGCTGAGAGTGGGTCAAATTCCACGAAGGATTGGCCTTTCATTAAACTTTAATGACTGTTTAAAGTATAACAAAATTCCTTGGCCATTCGCTTCTAATAGCAAAGCATGCCAGTAAATATTCCTCCACTTAGTCATCATTAAACTCACAAGTCAAACCATTTTTACATCCACTTCTTATTAAATGTTATAGTATCTCAATGTGAAGAGAATGTTTTTTTATATCCACTAAGTTCACAAACTTGGATAAAATATCGTAAGAGCGGTAGCAAATATTAACAGTAATATTGTGGATTTCCCCCAAATACTGAACGACAAAAGTTGAAATGAGCAAATTCAAGTCACTCGGGATATGAATATTCATGACCTATCCACCTGTCATTCAGTTGGTTGCAGTGTGTCTCCCCGCCCACTCCAGAACATTTCACCAATACAGGTCACTCCAGCTGTCGGCTGCCAATGACGTCACTTCTTTGCCTAGATGCATGTACCCCCATGTGTGGAGTTGTCTCATGCCCCCAGCCGTCGGCCTGGCTGCGGTGAATCGAACCTTCCTTGTGCGAGAGCAGCTGGAGCAGACGACATCGCAGCGCAAATATATTAAAAGTTTCGAGCGCCTTCTCGTCCGCGCCGCCATGATTTAAATCTTCCTCCTCGTGCCATTCGTCGTAAAATTGGATTCTTACGTTCCTTTGGCTATAAATCATCGAACGGATTCATACTTGCTCATGGTATATAATCCAACCACAATCTGTCTAGCAATCGGAGTTTTGAAAGTGTTCCAAGTCGATTTGTTGTCTCATTTTGGCGGTGATTTGTTGTTTGGATTTTTACGTTTTGCCTTTTTATCGGGCTGAGAATGCCCGTCGTCCGGGGGCTACCATGCAACGGAGTTACCACGGGGTGCTCGCTGTTTCAGCTATCTGGAGCATACTGCACACGATTGTGTTGCTGCTGATGATGAATGCGCCCTTGTGTAGCGGATATTTTGGGTAAGTTTTGATTAACATTTAACAATATTTAGTGAAATCCAGGACTATTATTTGATCATAATTGAATGTACTCTTCAAAAGCTGTATTGGGATAATGGTGAGCTAAGCCAAAACATTTTATATTGTTGTTTCATATAATATTATAAGTATCGCAACAGAATTATGTCTAACTTAGTACTCTTATTACAGAAAATATTGAAACATGTAAAGGCATGTAAAGACTTTTTCATTTTAGATCGTATCATTATGAAAATAGAATGTACGACCTATAAAGCATTTAGTGAATGAGTAGGCCTAGTCTATGTTGGCAGTAATTATTGATGATTACTTATAACTTTGGCCACAGTCATTCTTCAAACAGTATGTTTGTTCGAAATTTATTTTTGTCCAACGAAAATGTTTTGTTGTTTAAGTAGTGTATATTTTCGTCTTTGTCGAAACTGTACTATATTGCCATTCTCTTTTTCAATAACCCGAATATGAGAGTTACACGCTATATCCGGTCATCTTTTAAAAATTATTAATCAATGCTGAAAGTCTTCATCATCATCATCATCATCATCATCATCACTGTTACCATGAAGTTTTTAGCATAAGAAACTCGAGAAAGCAATATTTCGAGTACTAACAATGTGTAACGACGTCATGATTAGGCCTATGATCATCCATACTCATCGTCCCAGCCACCGTCGTCGTCGTCGTCAGCATTAGAAAATATTAAACCTCCATGAACTTGTTTTGTCAGGAACAAAAGAGAACTAATGTTTGGCCCGAGCAGTGAAATGCGACAACGGAAGGGTCCACTCTAACTTGGTCAGCTGCTCCGACCAAAAATCGACCGGCCCTCAAGCCAAAATAACAACCGGCCTTTCATCCCTTTTGAACTTGTGGGCCCCTGCATCTCTTAACTTGATGTAATTTGGTTAAGCGGTCATAGAGTTAATACGTAACACGTTGATCTTAGTCTTACTAAACGAATGAATGTATTACGTGATTTCGATTGTCATGGTTGTGGGATGGCATCACCTAATCGATTTCATCTTTATACGGAATGCTCAAGAGCAGGTTAGGAGGATGTTTCTGTATGTGTATCATTTTGTTAGCAGACTTCATGCAAAGAAGTTACCCTATAATATAGAGCATGTACAGTCATGCGGTGCCGTTACATATTGTAAGTGAACGTGTCATTTGAACGGATGAATTACTTGTAAGTTTCGCATTCCATAAAGGTGCCTGAGGTATTTGTGTTATTTAGATATTTACACAGCAGTCGTGTACGTAGTGTATAATTTACTATTGAGTTTTCAAGAGCTACCCGTGATGTTATGTGAGAGGGGCTGCTTTAATGTCGCAAAGGTATTAAAGACGTTATGACCCATAAACACGAAGGGGGAAAAATTACAAATTCCGTGCGGGTTTCATGGGTAGTTAATAATAAGAAAAAAATCTTCACGGATGATACTAAAATTTCCGCTAATGCTCTTTTTAATAGCCACCCCCATCGACGATAATTGTCTCAGCTTACGACTGACACGACATTTTTGGATGTTGAACTTCATGCATCACGCGGGATTTTATTATTGGCTGAAACAATAGCGATGTGTAAATCTTTTCTGTCAGATCCAGAGCTGACACAATAAACCGACGTCACCCTTTTCGTTGTTTCGTGGTCTTGTCTGAAATCAGTGAAATGATTCATAATGATTCCGACCGAAGATGTTAAGTTTAAGATCAGGTGGATTATCACACCACTATTTGTGAGATAATGTAGAACTTTAGAATTGCATGCGATTCGCATTTCAACTCTCAAGTCCTCTTTATGGATTGGAGTACTTGGAGAAGTAGCCGTCAAAGGGCAAATAGAAAAAAGTGATACAAATTTGATCCTTGTCAAGGGTCTCAGGAAACCCATGAAAAAGAGCACCTAGTACTCTATTATTTAAAAAGTTATTTTATCGAAATTTTTTTCGAGCAGTCTTAAATTGGTGTAAATATATAAATCCTAATTCAGACTTCCCGCTGGCAATGGAATCACCCTTTGATATATTCTATAAGGAAAATAACCAAAATAGATCCATTCACTCTCCGAATGTGAAGTGGCGGGTCATGCACCGAATATTTTCTCTTCTTCAAAGTTCGGGGTTTGGGGGGCTGTAAATCCCCAGCCCCTGCCTCGTACGCCTATGAACATATCATTATTAGCTACTGGCAGGTTTAAAACGTCACTGGAACATCTGTTTATTCTCCCTGATGTGAATTACAAGTTATTTCCTTTCAAAAAAGTAAAAAGCTGAACTTGATACACGGGATAGCGAAGGTGACGCAGTATAGCCTCATTGTGATGAAATTAGACCTTACCTAGAATCGATGACGTCATCAAGAGATGCATAGGCCTATATCGGGTGAACCATAACCATGGTATACCAGGTACATTGTTAACGTGATGTTACCATGGATATGATTATCTGCATCCCTTGTACATGTTGAAAGATATCAAATCTCCAATTTTGCCCCAAAGCTGATTTATTGCTTCAAAATCATGCCGGTACATATCAATGACTGAGGTCTTATTGCTCTTTGGATGAACTTTTTGTTGCTATGTAGGGAAATGGATCTGTATGATCATAAACCAATCAAGCATGAAATATAATTACCTAGACATCCATGTTGATAGTAATCTCTTCATGTTACCGTTGATGAATCTGAGAGAAAATACATAAAATTCGCTCACCCCCTTTGTGCCTTGCAGTCCTTTCTGTTGTTCGAGAGATTTATAGTTTGGTATGATACGTTTTGTGATTCGGCAAGTTGACCTTCACCTGTTGTAAGCAAATCACTTGACACTGCCGACGATCGCCCGACACTGTTCAAAGCGTGAAAAACATTCGTCCCAATGACGATGGACGCACAGAGAAACACAAATGATGAGTCGTACAATTTTCATGCGTTATGTGGTTTGCATCGTTTTGTCATTCATCCTAAAATGATGTTATCGACGTAGTTATGTTGCATCTGGAAACATTAGGCTACAAGCAAACAAACCAAAAATATTGATAAATTCTTAGATTTGCCGATAGCCTATAAAAATGTCAAATTTGCCAATAAACTATTTTCAAATGGGAGTAGGGCTATCACATGGACCTCTAGGAAGAACAGAGCCATTTTAATAATGGCTCTGAATAGAGCATTCCAACCATTTTTAACTCTTGATTTGTATTATATTTGTAAACTGTATTCTTGTATGTATTTGAATTTGTATACGGAAAATAAAACCAAACCAATTAACCAAAACATTCCCCTCCACCAACACTCCTGGGAATATAAAACAAGATAACATTCAACTGTTCAACTTTGTAATATCTCTCATTACCTAATTGGACAAGCTGGCCAATAATTAAAGGATTCAGTTTGATTAAAAAATTGGGGAAACGGCAACAATCAAATTGGCAGATACGTAGACCTGGTTTTAGACATTGCATGATTTACATTTAACTTCTGGTTTGAGAAAGGAATCTGTCCTTCATATTATAGTTAGACATTATTTTATAAGTCGGGCATGTGAGCAATATATGCTAAGCAGACAGGCAGACTCTGACGACGATGTTTGTCGCCTCAAATTGGACAGAAAAGGTATTCCTAAAAACAAAACATGACTTGCCTAAATTCTATTTTGAACTTTAGCGGTTAGATGTTCATAACGTAATCATGGCGTCTCCTGCTCAAAGATATCAATGTATGGTTTGATATATTTTCAAACAAAGTGATGATACACTAGGCTTTATACAGACACTTCAGATTTTATCCACAAACAGCAGTCCGTAAAGCACACCCTTCACCCCTACACTACGTTTTTGAGAAATTCTAATAAATGAACGTTCAAAAGTTATATATGGAGTGTTTTTCATTGAAAACAGGATCGCAACTACTTTCGAAAACTCAACCTAAGGCAATTTCAGTGGCCTTGTACGTCACCTTTTTAAATGTGCGAACATTACAAAGGCGTATTACGTAATCCTGACATGAATTCTTAGGGATATACAATAAGGTATTGAAATTGCCCTCTAGTAGTTGCGATCGAGTTTGATAGATCGGAGGCGAATCTAAATGTTTAACACTCACATTCTTGAGTGCAGGGATTTGCTGTCCATGGAATGGAAGGGGTTGGACAACCAATTCCTGGTCAATAATACTTGATACTTACTTGATGAGGTAATCCCTGAAGCAGCTTTTCCAAGCTATACTGGGATGGGATGTGTTGTGACAGCAGGTGATGGTGCAGACAACAACAGAAATGTGTAAAACTTCTATATACAGTAAAACAGTGACGTGCAAGTAAAAATAATCATGCTGCTATATGGTTTACAGCATTCTGGAACCTAAAGGAGGTTCCAACTAGTTCCAACCCTCTGATCAGTACACAAGGGAAGCATCCTTGTTTATGCATGGATAATACAACTGACCAACCCTGTTTTGTTTCCCTTTCTTCACCCGACTACCTGGGAATCGGTCGCTGTAAAATGTTATCTTCAGACACCTTTACAGATAATCTATACATGTTAGACGATGAACTCGATAGTAAAGCAGCTCATTATTGACACTGGAATGGCTTGAACGGAAAGGAATCGTCACGTTTTATCTTATCTCTAAGAATCCGACATCGCAGTCTTGGACGAAGTGCATCGGAACAAGCTGAATTACGACCTGATCGTCAATAATACTTTATCCGTTCATATAGATTAAAAAATTGCCCCCAAAATAACAATAAGTTCACCATAACCACGTCATGTGATCTTGGCAACAGGTAAACCAAATAAACAGAGAGCAAACTATGAAAAATGATATCCAAAAGTTTCATTAAGTTTCTTTAAAGTTTCACGCTCCACCCCCAAAAAAAAACTGCTTGTCAAACGTGAAAAAGAAAAGAAAACAAATCAAAATCATTTTCAACATGCTGAAGACTAATTTCATTACTCTGTTTGAAGCAGATTTCTGTACAATTCAATCAGAGAAGATTTACAAAAGGTTGACATTAAATAACATTGTCCATGTTTGATTCAGAAGCACCAAGTAGATAGAAAAGTATGGGCTCAAAATGGCGTACCCAGGAGGGGTGTCGTTAAACACGGGAAGAGGGAAGAGTCTATAGTTTAGGGTTCGTCATTCTAGTTTAAAAAGTCCCGTCGGAAGATCCGTCATTTTGACGGCAACAGTGTAGCCAAGTAGTGAAACATTTTTTAACTGTACGGGCAAAAATCAGAATTTTTTTCGGCGTTAAATTTTTTAACTTTTCCGGAAAATTAGAGAAAAAAATGTGAAGATGTTTGGTAGTTTGTGGACTGATACATGTATATTGTTTTGATAGGTAATGTTTCGGCTCGCTTGTCGGCAGCATCCCCCCTCTCAAATTAGTGGTGCGTCGCTCTGGCACAAGTGTTTCACAAAGATCATTTTACAAAATTGGCACTATATTGAACAGTAACGGTTTTCCGGGTTGTTCTAAACTCGTTTTTTTTAAAGGAAAACTTAAGAAAAAGAAAGATGGGTGGTTACTGGAAGAGAAAAATAAATCAGATAAATAATGATACTAGTGTTTTGGTTAAGTTTTACATCATTGATGCCCCATTGTTGGCATTGTGGAAGTCGACATGTCGGAAACTTTTAATCCAACTCCAATATTAGATGCATTCGTCAATGGTATCATAGAGACATAATGACTGCCTCAGTCCCACACGTTGAGACAGGTGCAGTGTTCTAGTATTTTTTCAAGGTTAACCCTTCCATGGCTGTGAAAATAGATCCGGACATTGCCCTGTGTATGTTGTCGTTGGATGTCAGCACTCGATGGGTTGGCTGGCATTGTGACATGACAAACCCACACGAAGAGAACGCATGAGATGAATTGAAGCTAACAAATTGACGTCGCTTGCAATACCAACATGTAATCTGTTCTTGTCATTTACATTCTCTCAAACAACCGACAGGAAAGTTAAAGAGACGCCAAATGCAACCAGGAAATAATTTCTGATATGAATAACCATGGGATTTATTTGTGATTTTAGATTCTCATTCTTAAAACATTTGTATGGATTGGTTTGAAATGCCATAAAAGTTGAAGTGAATTATAGGCAATTTTTTTTCTTCCTCAGAGCAATTTTCTTCACTCGAAAATGGCGATATTGAGAAATATTAGATTTATGGACTTTCCATGTAGATTTCTTCAGATTAGATGACCATAACGACATGGTCATGATAAAGCGAATTTTATTTGTGCTGATTGTAAATAAATGTTTTCCCAAAATTACTAAATCATAGAATTCAAAGTGGTTAAAACTATTTCTAGATATAAGGGTTGTAAGTCATAATCCATTGCAGAGATTAAAAACTTTATGACTAAGTTATTATTTTCAGGGCGACGTAAGCGTATACCCCAGTGTTTATATGCACCTTGCACACGATGCGTCATTTGTAAGACTGCGTCAGCGACTGACGCAGTATTTGACGCACCATGCGACAGTGTAATCGTAGAAAAAGTGAATGCAAAATTGACGATGCAAACACTAAATTGATTTTACTGTCACATGAACTAATTACCTTCCTAAGTTTGATAAGCGCAGGTAGTAACGCAATCGAAATGACGCCACATGTACAATAAACATTAATGTTATGCACTCAAATGTTTCGTTTACCAATACCAAATCGCAACTCTTTGCGATGCCGTGCTTAAGCGAGACCGTCTGTAACATGTTGGATGTTTTCTATGGAAATCCGTGCAATTATGTCCACAATGCAGGCCCTTATCCAATCCATTAGTATCATACTTCCACGTCACTACACCGGGTGGCGGTAATATCTCTCCCAGACTCAACATACTCAACTCTTGAAGAAGAAAATGTCTCTTCGAATTCAAGAACTAATCATAAACAAATAATTCCTTCTCAAAATCAACGACCCCCTTCATACTATCATATCAAATTAACATGATTATGCCATCGTTCATTCGAGATACATAAATTTGTTTTTGTTTGATGTGCTTGTTAGATCTATTTGTTAATGCATGTGTTTTATTAACGTCGACATGCAGTCAGGATACACTAGGGGTCCTATTGTGGTGCCAAAGTTATACTGATTGCAGACAATATTCAATGTTTCTGTATGTAAATGATATGAACGACATCAGCATAAAACCGTCATCGGTTTGCAATATCATATACACGTTCCAAATCACAGTTTTTGGTCCTCTTGCCCTTATCTGCCCTTATCTATTTCCCCCTTTTTTTTACTAGAAGAATAGTCTCAGTTGGTTTCATAATTAATTAATGAATATCGTAAAAACGACATTTCAAGCATTAGCTTTCTAAACATGCTGAAGGAGGTTAACACAAATCAGTTTCGTGACATGGCTCCAGAGCCAAGATACTGAGGTGCATTGGTATCATCTGAGACAGAGAGAGAGAGGGGGGTTCTTCCCCCTTTTTCTTCCTTTTTTTGTTGCTGTTACGCTACTTTGCAGGATGACATACACACGGGAAGTGTGCTCTCTCTCTCTCCTCTAAAACATGAAAGTCTGTGTTCTCCTGTACCAACTTGAGTAGGCAATGACCATCCTTAGGAAAGGCTACACCATGTATAAATCAGAGATCAGAACCAAACATGTTGAACCAAGCACCAACAAGGGACAATTTGTGCCTTGTTGAGATGATACCATGTCGATGAGACGAGACGAGGAGAAGGAGGATGTCGAGGCGTCTTAAGAGTAACCCTGTTGTGTTTGATAATCATCCGTGGTGACCCGTGGAGTGCAACGATGTCCAGAACGCAGTCAGTCGTAGCGAGAAGAACAGTGACACCGAAGTGATTGACAGCAGGGGAGGAGATTCTGTTTTTTGTTCTCCATTTTGTAAAGTATCTTTGTAACTCGCTCTCAAAACTGACATGAGTTTTGGAAGGTTAGCTTGATGCTATACCCATCATTATAGCTTAGAGGAAACCCCGAAGTTCCCTGTAAGCGATACTGAACATTGTTAAATCTTCAAAAGAAATATGTTAGCTTAATCATTCATATTTTGATAAATTCAAAAAGTGTGAAAGAGGTGTATTTTTTTTATTTTTAAGTTTGAACTTTTTAAAATTTATTGTGGTAAATATGATCGTTTATTCAACATTTAGGCCTACTTCGATTTTAGAAATTTTAAGTCCATAATAAAGAGTTATTTCGTTATCTTTCTTCTATGCAAAGTAAATACAATCTAACTAATCTGTTTCCATATGTTTTATTTCTATAAAAAAAATTGAAAATGATAACAACAGTATATTGTTCATTTTCATTTTTTGTAACGAAATGTTGGGACTTTCAAGGTAGATTTTTGTGTGGAGAGAGTAAAGGTCCAACTTTTATTGATACAATATTAATGATAAAATAAAATACTACCCTATTTAGGGTTAGAACTCCAGCCGCGGAACTCATGGCTTTTGACAAGGCATTAATCTACATTTACCTCTTCGTACCCAGGTGAGAATAAAAATGGTCAATGTGCCCTCACGATGGCAATTATCACGGAAATATACACGAGGGAGTGGAGAAGGATATGGTCAAGAGTAGAACAAAAATGGAGTGAAATCATGCCATGTAGAAAAGTGGAAGTGGGACATTTAGAAAATGCACGTAATAGTACGAGGGTTAAAGAATGAAAGAAGACAAACGGAAACAAGGAGGGCACGTATAGACGGCACTCACTCAGTGATTCTACTTTCAAATTTGAAAACCCAAGAGTGCATTATTAATATCGAGAAATATGAAGTCTTACCAAACATAACATATAAATATAGATTTTTACAATATTCTTGGAATTACCACGAACAGTTTTTGCAATGAGAAAGGCCGATGAACTGTAATGCTAGTAAACTTTATAATCACAAGGGAAAATAAAGTCATTTTTTAGGATGTCATAAAAACTTGATGTTCTGCTTGGCTGTAAAAGGATGTTTCCGCACACATTATCAATTTTCACTCTACGTTGGCTATAAAGTGTTGAGGGGGGGGGGGGCATCAAACAAAATAAACCAACTTCTCTGACTCACATGAATCTCGTTGGGAATATTGACCGATTTTTGAGGGTTCATGTGTTGAAGATGGATGTACAGTCATGAACCGGTTGCTACGTGCACAATGTGATATCCTACGTGGATCTTAGTCTCAATTAAATTCCTTCGATTCTTCTTTCATCACCTTAAGATCGCTATCTGACTATTAATGCCCCTTTTTTCTCATTCTGAAACTTCACGTCCACAAACTATTTCCCCCATTTCCATTTTTTTCTTTCTTTCTTCCAACCCCACGATGTGTAATGATCACCCTTTTTGTGCTTCCTCCTTAATAAATTCGACGACTTTTTTAATCGTTGGAGTGAGAGTGTTTGTTGTAATTTTGCGGAAATGGAAATTTGCAGATGACGATTTTGAAAATGACAAGCTGCTGAGAAATTGTTGGTTTTAATTTCCCCTATTACTTCTCGCAATGTCATTTGTACCACCATGATGACAACAAAATATTTGCATCATTTTTGCAAATCTAAAATTCTTTCGAAACTAGTGTTACCATGGTTACGTGCATGTACACTTAAATGTAGTTCAGTCATCGAAAAGGGTAATTGGGCGAATCCTTTCCCTACAAGGAAAATAATGGTCTTTAAAATAATAATGTTCGTTTCATATGACAGCAAAAATATAATATCACACGATTAATTTGTATAAAAGATTGAGAACTTAAGACCAGATTTAGTTTTGGTAAGCCACGAAGATTTTCGATACACCGTTTTTTTTTAAATATCAGTTGTTAACTAGTGAGATACTGAGCATTTTAAACTGATGTGATTTTTTAAATTTTACTTCAGTTGAATTGGAACGCAAGATGTGAAAATTAATTTAAATTCCACGAACGACCGTCATGTGTAGACCCAATATTTTTTCCACTAAACTCAACAGAAATCATGGACGGCTCATCTAAACATTGGCACATGTATCTTTAGATACAAGTTGAACAATATGACTACATATTCAAGAAGCTTTGTGTCATTACGACTTCGTTTTCGGTTCCCAAACTAAAGATTACATTTCACCCTAGTCAATGGCCATCGACGTGATCAAGCGAGCAGAAAGAACCTGTAATTCTTTTAACGCTATCGTGATATTACCCACACCATAGCCAGACTATTATAATGTGATTATAATCCTTTCCCACAACCTTAATTTGACAAATTCAGATGAGGGGCAAACTTCTGGCACCTTGCTGCTAAACGAAAGTCACACGTTAATATGGAATTCAGAGAGATGTACTTTGCTCTGTCATGAGGCTGAAAACTTTACAACAGAATCATGGAAATTTAGAACAATAAACATTTCAAGGTAGTCTACAAGATTATTGAAAAGAATGCCATGTATTGTCATTTACAATGGACATTTGAAGTGATGATAAGGGTCGCAATAATGAGGAAATATAATGTAATCACCAAATGATATTACATGGATATGGATAACTTCTCAAGTTCTTCTTCAACTGTTCTACTGAAGAAGAAAAGCCTACAAAGCATTACTGTAGACCGAAACATGGACGTTATTATACAATTCAGTGTAAGGATTTTTTAGGATCGTTGAGCAGTTACTTCTGCACGAGCCCCTTCAATAGCATTGGACGTGTCGTGGTGTAGTGGTTCATAGGGTTAAGGGTTTGAATCCCAGCCCGGCACTAACGTCCTTTGGCAATTTCAACTCTCCAACCAGGTGAAAATGGGTACCTGGAGATTGATGGGGTAATACTAATTACAGGGCCCTCATGGAGAACAGCATTAATCATGCTGATGCGGCTTCTGCAAAAAATCTGCAAAAATATTATTAATCTACATCATAGTTTACCTATAACACGCACAGAATCATGACTAGTAACTATTGTACGACAGAATGCTGTGAATGCTAAACGTGTCATAAGCGTAATGTGTGGATTCTTGTTTTATTTTAAAGATATTATATTTTGCCTTGTGTAGTAGAGAAATGTGCTTCATATGTTTTAATATCAATGGGTCGGTGGAAATGTCAACGCACTATACCAACAATATTGCCGTTCAACGAAGAAAATAACGACTTCTAAATGCTGCTTGGATTTAGATGCAATTGCAGTTGGTATTCAATTATCCGCTGCTCGGAAAGACTGTATTAGCCTTCTACTCTGCCATATTGCTTCGTCATGTATCTGCACGAGAAGAAATGCTTTCTGATTATCATGTAGCAATAAAGAGGAGTCTAGCTTTTCGCCGGCCCCAACCGCATGTCAACTCAATAACAACCGTTGAAAAGTGGTACCATATGTATTGTTCCTCATGAAAAATGATTTATTAGCCAATATTTTGTCACAGAAATTGAATCTATATATCGGGGATCTACTTTTCAACCGTTTATATATATTTCTTTCGGTCTTGAGTAAAGGTCGCTTGAAATATGATTGGCCATTTTGGAGGGTCGCGATGAATTGCAAGTAGAGCCAATTGATGCATCTACATTGGGTATTGTATATTGACAATCTTATGGCAGTCAATGATATTACTTATACTGTCTTGCATATAAGATATTATGCTGTGTGCAAGGCATGATAAACATGAAAGCAATTAAGTTTCTTCGGGTAATTCATAGGTTGAACTTATATTTCTTTTTCGAAATAAAACATTGATTTACAATATCAATGGATTATCTCTAAAACATCTGGATCTCAATAAAGATCAACTTTTCATCTTAAGTTCTCTTTAATCTATTAGGCATCCTGTTATGAAATTCCTCCTTTTGTTTCTAGAAAACGATTACATAGACTTTCGAGAATTAAAGTTAATACCAGTACCTTATTTTATACCCATATAAATCATGTTCGGATTATGTATTGTTTGTACACATTAGTAGGTGATGGACAATGCTAATGCAATTGCCTTAGGTTGATTATTTCGAAAGTCCTTGCGATCGTGTTGTACATTGAAAATGAAATATAAAGCAAGTTATAAGGGTGGGGGGTGTTGAGACATGTAAAGACTCCATTGGCCCACATCCCCGTCATGTTATTGTAATATCCACCATGTCCACTCTCCTAAGTATGTTTGAAATACACTTAACCCTGAAAAACGTGTTGAAAGAGAGAATGAGAGAGAGAGAGAGAGAGAGAATATTTCCCGACTCTGAAAACCTGGAGAGGAAATATATGATCATATTTTGTAAGTAAGTGTATAATCCCTGGCCTGGGGCGCTACGTTTTACCCTTCATCTCCCTCTGATGTAGGTCTCGGGCGTCTCCCTGCGACAGTAAGGTACGGATCACTTCACAAGAACTTCATGCTTCGATTCGATAAAGAAGAAGAAACAGAAGAAGTGGGTACCCCCTTGTGAGAATGATCGTCACCGGTAGAAATGAAGATCTAGTCTTTAGGCTTGACTTGTGATTTGTAACTGTATTAGGAGATTGTGTGTTAAGACAATGACTCCACGTTCCATAGCCATCTGTTATTCTGGGATGTTGATAAATTTCTTGGACCTTAACATTACTGGATGCTGACCCTTTTGCGGATGAAATTTTCCAGGAAATGTGACTTTATTGGGGATTACAAAATGTCGACGACTATTATAAAAAAAATTTACTATCAACTATTTTATTTTTGATGTCTTGTGGTAATCATGAAATGTAAGAGGACAGTATCACTTCACAGTTCTTAATGTTTTAAAATATAACTTTAAATCAGACCATGCTAAAGTAACACTTTGTGAAAGAAGTAGTATTGCAATATTTAGAGCAAAGCAAAACCCATTATTACCCTGTTGTACGTCTTCATGCGAAAGATAGGAATCACTTGTTAAGCTATAGGAGATGAAAGGGATAGACAATGTTGGAGAGTTGAAATTTGCTTACAATAACAGAAATATGTTAATATGATAGCAAAAAACACATTTAATTCATTGTAACGTAGTAATAAATAAAAAAATCGAATATAATCTAATATAAAAAGAAATCATGTTGGAGACAGTGCTTACATCAACGAGGAAACTGCATAATAGAGCGCAATAAACGCGAAAGGGAAGGGGAGATACCCTCATGCGTATTGTAGAGAGCGAAGCATTGGGGTTGGAAAGGGGGGAGGGCGGGGTCTATGGAGAACTCACGTAGTAGATGGGGTAGCCTCTTTAAATCTTATATCCCTGTATATTCATTATGGAATTGGCGAAATTACGAAGGGTATGCCTACGACGAATTAAATAGGGGTGAGCCTATTGTTTATGGGAGCGAGATTTGATGAGAAAGAAGTGTATTATGATGGATGATGATTAGGTAACTCAGCTGATGGAAAATACAGTCAAAGTAATAGATATAAAGGGTATTGCAATATGAAAAAGAAAATATGAGATGATTTTAACAAATAATGAATTAGAGAGAGAGAGAGAGAGAGAAGGGGTCGAATGATAGAGCATTAAGGATGATTGTATTAAATCGAAGTTCGAGGCTACTTATGAACGAAAATCATAAATGCAAGGCAAGATGATTTAATTTAATTGACAAAAGGAGTTAATCTGTGCAAAAATACGTTTTTGTAGTATAAGAGCTTCAGATCTTCAGAAGACAACAACAACGTGTCTATTACGTAACCACCACCAAGGGTAAGCGTGGATGTATCTTCATTCTGGTATACCTTGATGACTATAGTGGATTTTGAATATTCCCGATGAACATTGGTTGCTTCGTAGATGCCGTCTTGGAAACACATTTGAAGTACCCCTCCTGAGTTTTTTTTACCACACTCGCCCCTATGTGGATAAATTACAATACTGATCCGGACCTGCGGCTCACCCCTACTTCTGTGGTCTGCGCAGCCGACGCTCCCGGGGCTTAAACCCAGCATCAAGCCGCTGCACATGCCTCGTGCTGGTATTGGGCCACACACGGGATACAAAGTCGGCGTCGATCAAAGCGAAATCACATCGCCAAGGGACGTCAATTTGGTAATATTCTCTTTAGCTGCTTGTGGTGCAGAAAATCAGTTTAAGGGCAAACGGACTACCCGAGACGACTCACCGTGTGCAGCCGTTTAAGCTTTAATATCGTCCGCAAACAATATTTATTACAAAGTGATACAGTATTTTATTTAATTCAATCTACCGTGTTGTACGACGTGAACTCATGAAGACGTTTGTGGGACAACGTAGGTGGTTGGACCCGTACAATGCTAATTATTTTGTTTTTTAGCGGCCCGTCGATTCTAAATTTCTTAATTTGACGGACGGACAGGACAACATGACAAAATGGAATTAGATTATGATCGTGATGAAGACTTTGTATGCTTAGCACGATACTTGACAGCTTACGGATGTGTTATTTTACATCATCATTTTATAAGATTATACTAAAACATGAAAGAGACGTAGACATAGAAAGTGAAAGCTAAAAACAGGGACTGAGAATAAACACAAAATTGATGAGTAAGTAAAGGGCATGGAAGATAAGATATGAAATGAACCAAGAAAAAAGGAATATAGATATGTGATGAAGTAAATTAAATCTAGTGAACTCAATTCAACATCAGAACCAGAATCAGCTTGTATTTGAAGATGCTGTTCAATGAACATGTCGAAGAAGCTTGTAAAAAGTTTGATTGTGCATGAGGCCAAATTACCATTGTTCATCGATCCATTTTCTTGGCTGTGTATTGTCTAAGGATCGAAAATAAGAAGTACAATGATAACATGTATTTCTTTTAGTGATATGGATACATTCCGGAAGATAACATTGAAAGAAATATACTCTAAAAATAAAACACAATAAAACAAAACAAACAAAAATTTTAAAACCGTTGAGCATAGACATGAAAATTTATATTAAAACTTTAATTATTGTGCTTGAAATACAATATTCAGCATGTAAATTTAATTCATGAACAATATTTAAGTACAAATAATTATATAGGAGAAGACTTTCCACAATGGTCAATATGTAATAATATACCGTTTAATAATGAACATTACCAATTTGCAAGTATACGACGCTTTCAATAAACTCAAGTCCTGGCGGTTGTTGAACGGTGTATATACTAATCATGGGATTCTAAGTATGACATTGAGATTGTTTTTGGCGTTGTTCAGCAGATATTACTCACCCCGTCAGTTGTGAATTTAGAACACATATCGGTGTTGAGAATCTTTTTATATTTAATGTTAAAGGGACTTGTCGAGTGTCTAGGTTTTAAAGGTTAGAAGAAATTGGAATGCTTGGGTTCTTGTCGTGATGATTCGCAAATTTGATTTCATGCTGTTGTGCAAAATCCTTTCTGCATTTATTATCTAAGGATGTCAAAGAAATACATGTATGTGTAGGACGATTATCCATTAGAATTTTGAGAGGAGATTTTTGCTAAGTTTGTTTTGTTATGGTTTGTCTTCTCCGTCCGTTTGTCAAAATTTTGTAGAAAATCAATTCTGAGCTTAATTTGTATTACTTTCAAAGTTCATTTTCTGGGAATAGTGTATCCGGTATGATTAATCTTGCTAGCTCTCCTAAACACTTTTAACTGTTTTGAAAGTTGAATTGTTCAGAAACCCTCTTCATTCCTTTTCATCTCTGTCACTCTAACAATTCTTTCTCCTCATCTTTCTTTCAAAAACACAAAGACAATGCTTCGTTCTTTTCCCCTCATACTTAATCTATTCATTCCATCACCCCAGCCCATCTTTGCGGTACAAGACGATTGGGAAGGGGGCATTTCCCCCCAAGTCGGAGCCTTTTCTTTCCAAGTTACCCCATGTAAGCTCCTTCATGATTAAAGTTGTCGCGATCACGGAACAAAGAAAATTGTAATTTCTAGATTGCTTCAATATTTTTTTTAAATTGCTGACAAATAATACCGCTGCATTGGAAACAACAGACTGATTGAAATGAAGTTGCGTAGATGTAGAGTTCCAGAACGGTTAAAACTTTGAAATGCGTTTTTTTAAATAAATAAATTTACATGGGATGATAAATAAAAGCTTCATTATCACAGTTCACAACCCTTTTCCCTTCCCTCAGTTCGTTCCCATTTCATTTGCCGTCCTGGTGCCATCATTGTCTCTGTGTTTATCTCTTAATGATTTGTATTTCCACAAGAGTTGACGAACTTAACCAAGTTGCGTTAGTCGTCACCCAAAGGCCATCAAATGCAGTTTGAACTCATACACAAAGTGCGTGTGGCTCACCGGAAACCGCTATATCCGGTTTACGTCTGTCCAACCTTGTTTGAGGTTCCTCTGATACATTGTAATGAGCATCGCCTGGGGGGAGTGGGTAAGGAGGGGCGTTATTTTAGTAGGGGGTGAGGGGAGGGCAGTTATATTTGTAGGGGTAAGGAAGGGAATCAAGTTAGTAGAGGTAGGGAGGGGGAGTCGGTTAAGGCGGGAAGGGTGAGGTTGTCAAACCTTGTCTGTAATTAGCATCGCTTGGGGAGTGAATAACGAGGGGTGGAGGCGTTATTTTAGTAGGTGGTAAGGAAAGGCAATCAGTATAGGATTGTTTTAGAAAGGAGGGGGTAATCGATTGAAGATGGTACATAAAAGGAGACCTTATTGCATTGTTTGAGGTTGTACTGATATACTTTAATAATGAGAATTTGTTGAGAGTGAGTAAGGAGGGGGGGGGGAGACAATCAGTGAATGGGGATGTAAATGGGGGGTACTTAATAAAAAAGAGGGTAGTTAAGGAGGGATCTCTACAATCTTGTATAGGGTTCCCATTGATTGTATTAAGCTTCGATTTTTGAGTGATTAAGAAGGGGGCAACAGGTTTAGGAAGGTATACGTACTGTATAAAGGGAGGTCTGTCAAACATTATGATTGAAATTTGTTACTGATACATGAAGAATGATCGATCCTTGCTTTAGGAGGGTTAATAGGGGAAAAGGATATAGTTTGGATGGTGGTCAAGGGAATGGGCGGAGTATGACTTAAATAATTGGTAACCATGGTAACGGAGCCTCTTTAAGTTTGGACATGTTGGATAAGGGATTGGGTTAAAACCCAATGTAGAAGGGTGGGTACAGAAAGGAGGTGGTATTGACAGAAAGTGTCTTGTTTGGAAGAGTAGGTTAGGGGTTGGTTTTGGGAGGAGGCCCTGGAGAATTGGGAGGATGGGTGCAAACATGGAGGGGTTTCCCCCCCCAAAACCAGACAGAATACAGAGGTATTGTAAGGGGGCGTTGGTGTCGGAGCTTAGGTATAGCGGGAGGGGTGGTTGATTTGTAAAAGTGTGAACGAATCCTCAATGTAGGAGTTTGATTAAAGAAGGTGTATATAGTGGGACGATGGATGAGAATGCGTCTAACCCCCCGTGTGTGTGTATATATGGTCATGGGTCTTGATATGGAAGGGTGTTCAAGGGGGTGAGATTTTGAAGGAAGAAAGATCAAAGAATTCGGAGGTCATGGGAATCATTTTATGCATTTCAAAATCTCTTTTGGGGGAGTGGTACAAAGGGTTCGAGAAATGAGTGGCCGAGTGATGGCATCGTTTGACATTGTATGGATCTGTAGTCCATAAATAGGTTTGGCCTTATTAGCAGATTTGTTAACAACTTCTCTAAATCAACCGCCATTACCGCTATTAATTTATATAGCCCATTTTAAATACAATTTAATACGCTCGTGGTAACTGTCTCCAAGGTGCTAATGTTATGATCAGTGAAGAATTATTGGCAATGATATGCAATATACAATTGAAATATCACACTAAACTATGTCTGTAAGTATTGTAAAACATAGTTGTGTTGGCTGATTTGGATCCAAAAATCGCCAAGTTACGTAATCGGTTTGATTAGAGTCATTAGACTCTTCGTCTCTCTCTCTGGGACACTTCAAGTCATGAGTCATGTCTTGATCCTCCATATTCAGACCTATTGCTGTTATTGTAACACATGTTGATACACGTAGTGTCCTCACAGCTGCTAACAAATCCTACCTTTTTCTCTGTACTCGACCAATTAACATTAATCCTACCTTGTAGATACATTCATATCGAGGTTATACGACTCAGGGGTCAATAACACGAAACTCATTGAAATCATACCGCATATATATATACGTTTATGTGTATCGTGAATAATGTTAATGTTAATATCGTTAATAAAGTTATGTATTAATGAATGATACAATTCGAAAGGTTCCGATTTTCAAAGACGACATTATTTTCCTTAAATTTTCAAATGACAAATTTCAAAACAGAAGCCATTTTTTTGGATGAAATCCATAAAATCAAGCATCAACATTTCTAAAGTCAGAACAGTAGCTATAAAGTAGGAATAGTGATGAGATAGGTTTCATCATGAGAAGAATGGGTGGCCCAAATTGATCGAAACAAAATACATCCATTAGTTGTCTCAAACAGATTGGGTCTGAAAATGGTGTTGTTACTTTACTAATCTTTGCAAGAAATAGATTTTTACCAAATGAAATACAACCTTATTATGGTAAACAAGACACAAAGCCTTTATAAGTTAACATTGTAATACAAAACGATGGACTACGTACACAACCTTCTCATATTTCAATATCATTTGATAAAAACGATGAAGTCGTTTCAATTAATCAACACAATACTATATGAATAAATTAAATTAAGTCATTATTTGTCTCGTTTATAGGCATTCTCTTTGCACCTACATGTGGAAAATGTTCATTCAATCTTGACCATTGCAACCAGAGAATACAAAGTATAACTCATTACTAGTAGAACAGAATGTATACACGTCCCTGAAAAAGTACAACTATAGTTGCAGACGGCAGCTGTCTAAGATATTCACTTCGATGTGATCAAATAGTACATCTCGAAGCCTGAGGAGCTGAGCTTATCAAATCAACACGAATACAATTGGCCTAAATATAAGCTGGGACATTAGAGAAATGTGGGCAGTGGTGATAATGTATTCATAAACTTCGATAATAATCCCAAAGTTTTTTTTTGAAGACGTGCGATGTCACGATGATGATATTTGCAGGAAATCTCGACAAATGGTGTCGAAGTCTATGTATAGAATTTATTTCATAACTTAATCAGTATTGTGCCGAAAATATGTTAAATTAAATTTCTGACATACTGTAACGAAAGGGTCCTCAAATTCAAATTTCCCCACTCAAGTTTGACAATTCGTAATTTGTTTACAATGATAGCTTTATCGACATTAAATTTGAAATGGGGGTCCATTCCTAGTTTTCTAATGCACTCCCCATCCCAAACCGTTTAGCGATGCCCTGAATCCTACATCAGAAGGGTAGATATTCGGGAACACAGCGTGGTTTGTGTTCAAAATACCATATTAGTGTTGATGAAGACTATAGCCTGTCTGTCGTGTTTATGAAAAATCAATTGCATCATCGGTATGAATTGGACAACGTCCAACATACATTGCGACGTGTGGGGATAAATACAGGATTAGTGCGTATCGGAATAGGCTTATCTACTCTGCTAAAGTTAGTTGTGAATATTGAATTCCCCCTCCTTTCCCATATTCACTCTCTTTTCTATTCTAGCGCTCTGAATTCTGGCATACTAATTCAAAGAACTTAATACGTTAACAAGATCTTAAATTAGAGATTAGAAAAATACCGTAACAAAAAGCGTTTCTTTTATTTTTCTTGATTTTTTGTTCACGTCCTGTCTCTAATTTATCGGGTATTTCGTAGTATACTCGACAGAGCTGGCAATGTTGGTGGGTTGTCTGACGATGGTCTCGCACGCTACACTTACTCATAATTTATAGGCCTATCGTTTATTGTTCCTTTATAACTTTTAGATGATTTAGTTTGATGGTGCTTGTCTTTCAAAATGGAAATATCTATTCACAGACTTTCGAGCTGACATAGTCAAGCAGCATGGTTCGAGTTTGTATTTGTTGTTCAATTTGTATTTATATCACCATCATGACCCTAATGGAAATATCTATACATATGCAGACTTACGAGCTGACATAGTCAGGTAGCATGGTGTGAGTTGGTATTTGTTATTCAATTTGTATTTGTATAACCGTCTTGACCATTGACATATCAAATCTGCATGACTACTGCTACAACTGAATAAATTGTGCCAATTCTGAATGGTTTAATGCAAGTAGATACTGATGAATAACGATATACAATTAAAATTAAGAATGATCTAAAATCTGCTGGAAGTATACCAAAATAGAAAGACCCAATTAAAACGAGAGCACGAGAGGCATCAATTGGAAGAAAGAAAGATAAAATAGTTGGAGCAAATTCAAGATACGTGACATAACTCTTCAACCTTTTCAAACCTACAACGGTAAATAATTGCTAGATCGAACTCGCTCAGAGTGCCAGTTATACCTGATAATTGTCCCTCGGATGTTTTTTTTAGAACAGTAGATCCCCTATTCTCTCAAAATATAGTAGTTAACCCTGTGGTCTGGACATAGTCATCATTTATATTTTATACTTGAATACAAGCCAACATTGACTAAATGAGACAAAAAGATACGTGCAAAACATCACGAGAGCCTGCAGGAATAACATGAACGTGAGGAAGATTGTGAAAAAAGCGGAAAATTTATGATCGGGAACGGCAGAATTCCCTCGACTCCATTGAAGTCTGTTCCGAACGTTATTCTCTTTCAAAATACAGGTAATCATTCGTTTCCTTTACACTTTTGGACTTATTTGAAAGCCGAACTCGAGACCTCTAATTTTCCAGACAGTTTGTAAAGATCATACAAATTTCTATATTCTTGTGTTTTGTGGTTTAAATAGGAGAAATTGGGTCAAAGACAGTTAAATTTGTCATGTTCAATTACACTCAAACCAAACTGGTTCACTTAACATGACATAATGCAATTTCAACATAAGTTATACATTTTTTGTTAAAGGTAATGGGTGGTATTCTCTTAAGTTAAGCCGGGACTAAGTCCAGACTAAACAAGAATTTTAGTTCACACTTCTATGGAATGCTAGGTGTCATCTTCCTCCTTCAATATTCATGACAAAGATAATCTACCAAAGACTTTATTGAAATTGAGTTCATACTCATATTATCTTTTTCTTCCCATTTCATTGCAAAATTATTTTTTTGGACACTTTTCATTGCAGGATTAAAATAATCTGTACAGGTAAAATGAGTTGGCAACAGGCACTCCATAAAAGTGTGAACTAGTAAAGCCGAGCTTAACTTAGTTCGTGCTATCGGAATACCACCCTATATCATGATAACAAAAAGGGAATCTGCCAAAAGAGAATCCGTCTGCACACCTCTTTAGAAAGAAAGAGGAAAAGTTACCTGTAAATCAAAGTCCGGTGGTAATCTTTTATGAACTTATCTAAAATGATAGCCTTATGCGAAGAGTCTTGGGAAATTGTGATATCCAAAGTTTTTAGATAAAAAAGAATGATAAACTATATCTTGCTATAAAGTACAAACGGTAGAAACCGTTTATCATTTTTGTAGGAAATATCGTGGACATATTAAGATAATAGAAAATAAGATGATAATATATAGATCTGCTTCTCCAAGCTAGAATTACGACAGATGCCGCAAAGGAGTTCTAACTCGTATCAAACAGTTGAAATGATTTCGTGACGCCAGGCTACTCTTCATTTTATTAATTGTATTAATTAAACAAGGAGACAAGCACGCCACACGTGTCCTACAGAATCCTTCGCTCATTAAGTAGGAGGGTGAGAAGATATCAAAACGGAAACCCGAAGAACAACTGGTCGGAAATGAGCCCCAGTCAAAGCCTAGGTGAGAAATATCCGGAAAAAGTGGGAAGACATCCTAAGTAAAATGACAAGTAGGAAGGATTTAATCCGGTTAATTTAATCGATCTCGTGTTTGTAGTTCAACACAATGGAGAAAATATCAGAGATGTCATGCATAAACGCTTGTCATTGGTTCTAATTCTCATAATAAGCAATCACAAGCTCAACAACCAATCGGAATCGAGTTTTAAAACTTAGACGGAAAACACTATTTTTGATTGGTGAGAGGTTTGCGATGATTCTGACGTGAATGTGAAATTAACTGAAGATAATGGGTCATTCGCTTTGTTTATTCAGATTATTATATTATTAGCGTATATATGCTTTCAAAACGAACTTACTCTTGAGAGCCTCAACCACGTATTAAAGTTTGCCCGACCTAGCATCAGTACCATAATCCTTTATCATTTTATAACACTCAGCTTCTCACTGCTATTGAACTAATATTCGTGTAATTAATTGATGTAATCAATTATCTTATTCAAGATTGATAATAGAATGAAGAAATAATGATTTGACTCGGGGATGGGGGAGCATGGGGCCAAGATGTGTTGTCAAAATATCAAAATCAGAAGCAATGACCCCGCCCCGCCCATTGAACATTAATCATTAGCAGACGTGTTAAGTGATATGTTAAACCTCTCGGGTCTGGTGGGAAAAAGAACCCTTGAGAAAGGGTGTAACAATAATATCAGGGCTACTTATTACGTCATCAATCGAATCTTTAGTCCACTGACATATAGGTATATTTGCTTTATGATAAAGAAAATAAAAATTAGGTGTGATTTAAAAAAAACGTTTTTGGTATGTCTTATTACTGTTTTTTCTGCATGTATTTGTAATCGACATTCGCAATCAAGAACTTCGTTTTCATCGACATTCTGGGCATAATAATTTGAGATACGTGGCAAGCATAACCCTGTAAGTTAGTGGATACAATTTCTCAGTACAAATTTTTATTATTTTGTTGAGAAAAAAGTTTTCGAAGATGCAGGAACTGTTTTTTGTTTTGTTATCCCTTTATCAATCTCCCATAGAAAGACATGCGCACACAACGTCCATTTTGAAAGGCTACTCAACATATCATGGAGGCCTACATTCTTTTCTTTTCTTGCAAGACGAGATTGTTCGTTAACATACTACTTGCTTTGCTTTGAAATGACTATTGTATTGTATGAACCAGACTCGCGGCATGAATTCTTTCCCGATTATCCTTCAAACAACATTTAAAGTGTCAATGTCGGTACAGGGTGACTTGAATGACTCGGGTAAAATGACTTAACACTAAAAGCAACATCTCCACAAAGCATATTAGAAATTCGACCGTGTTTGGGAATGCTGGCCTAAGTTTTCATTGCTACTTTGCAATTGTCCGTTCGTGTGAAAGTTTTGTATCTAGTTACGCCCTCTATCTATCTCCCCTAACCCCAATTTCTCTCCCTGATTCGCGTAGTCTTGGATCCGTAACCGTCATTCCTCCAAATGGGGTGTATGCCCTGGGAGGATTGAGAATTGTTAGGTTTTAGATTCAAGATCGACTAAGTTACCATCGACTAGGCTTTTGGGACATGGATGGGTAAATAAATGCGATCCATACATGTAGTTTGTAATAGCGCGGGGTAAGCACTGTATAGACATTGTTCGTGTTTTAAGTTGAAGAAACCAGCACTGTTAGATTGGTCCTTTATGACGTCTTGTTGTATCAGTTGGAAAGTATGTTACGTAACACTAATTCAGGCCACGCCATTTAGTAAAAAGTAATAAAGCTATATTGTCGCCCAACACGTAGAATTGGTCACAATCATTAAACTCTTGACTTCCTACAGAGAAATTAGGTGGATAAAAGTCAGAAATGATAGACTAGTATCGTTCCTACTGCCAATAGGCGTCTGAACTTGAAATTGATCCCACTCTCATATGTCCTTTTGTTCGACTAGCAATCGGGTAGGTGAATAATACGTCGTAAAATATACTGGTCATAAATGTCATGAAGAGAGGGTCGACAATAGGTTGTCGTTAATCCTTGATCCATTTTGGATCGAGGAAACGTTGGTGTAAATCGTTGATAAAAAAGGAGGGGGAGGTACTTAACAGATGAAGATATTCATTATCCAACTCACGCCACCGATTCCATCATAGCTCATGTCGATATTTTCTTCTTCTTTCTTCTTTCTTCACGATAAAAATCCTTTACTTTTTTAAAGACATCCTCTTTCATTTCCTCATCTATTTTTACTACCTAGTAATCTTTATGCTTGAAATCCCATCATTCCTATACTTCCCACTCGGGACAAAAATGATCCATTTTGGCAATTTCCCCCCTAATAACACTCTCTGATTCGCACAGCATTGCCGGCCTAACCTTTAGCATTTTTTCCTCACTCATTTCCACACCCTTTTCCACACCCCTTGCCACACTCATTTCCACACTCCTTTCCAGTCCCCTACCTACACTCCTTTCCACACCCCTTGCCACACTCATTTCCACACTCCTTTCCAGTCCACTACCTACACTCCTTTCCACACCCCTTTCCACACCCCTTTCCACACCCCTTTCCACGCCCCTTTCCACGCTCATTTCCACAGTCCTTTCCACACCCCTTTCCACACTCCTTTCCAGTCCCCTACCTACACTCCTTTCCACACCCCTTTTCACACTCCTTTCCACACCCCTTTCCACACCCCTTTCCACACCCCTTTCCACACTCCTTTCCACACCCCTTTCCACACTTTCCAGTCCTACCTACACTCCTTTCCACACCCCTTTCCACACTCCTTTCCACACCCTTTCCACACCCCTTTCCACACCCCTTTCCACACTCCTTTCCACACCCCTTTCCACACTCCTTTCCAGTCCCCTACCTACACTCCTTTCCACATCCCTGTCCAAACCCATTGCCATAACTAGCTTACACCCCTCTACATAACATACCAAAACTCTTTAAAATCACTTCCTCTTTGCAAGGTGCACTGAAGTGGAAACCACTGTATTCCGCGTCTCTCTACATGTTGTTTTCCCTATTCTACGCTTTGGCAGATGTGATATATTGCAATATGTTATATATTTGTTTTCGAAAGGCTTATCGCCATTGTAGCAAATATTTTTCCTTCGGTGATTGACCCGATTCGATGGGTCCACTTTCCAATAACATTGGACAATTTACTCGAGAATGAGGCACCAGATATATTTCATGAGGCAGTGATGTGGTGATTTCTGTAACAGCTTGTATTTGTATATAAGCATCATAATGCTTTATTTCACCTCAGTTTTATGGGCACAGCATTTTCTGTCGGAATAATAATCAATAAAATTATAATTATTATCGTCACACTATTTATACTCATCCGTGTTTAGGTTTCATCCTGTTTAAACCCTTATTAATATGAAATACAGATTTCCTTGTTCATTGAAATATTAAGGCTAAATGTCCTCATATTTCATTTTTAAATCATCATATTCCATAATGTGATCCTACTTTATTTCAAGGAAATTACCCTGTCGCGATACAAATCTAAAATACACCCGATTTTACACGAACGCACTCCTAGCAAGAATTGGATAAAAACAAAATACTCGGAAATTGTGTGAATGTGATACATCAGGTGATGTTCATTTTTGTTTATATGTCTTAAACTACTAACCCCAGTGAACTATCCTGAGAGGTATTCCGTAAATATTTGATGACTGTTGACCTAGATGTTTCAATCAAATTGATTCATTTCTAAGACAATCGTTGTCCTGAATAAATCAAATATTTGTGAAGGATTTATAATCCAGGAAACCGCCTGCTTTTCTTTCCCTGATTTTGAAGTAAAAGGGAAAGAAATCCCGGCCACTTTTATCATACTACTTGCTGTGAGCCATGAACTTCATAACAACTCTCTACATTGTCCAGCTGATATAGTTATAGTGTATTCTAACTTATTTTACTTCCTGTTAAAACATTACTCTTGTTCGTTTCTTTATGCATTCAAGTATTTTCTTTTTTTCCTCTATAAATTTGTCTCTAATCAACTTTGAAATGTTTTTTTTTAAAGAGTATTTATTAGCTGTTATCCTGCAAGTAGTATGTGAAAAACCACTCATCACTGCTCATGTGTGCTCACATCTAACTAAATGTATGTATTATCTTCATGATTTTCGTTGAATTCTAAACCAATCGCACATAACAGACTACAAAATGTCATATGTTGAATGCTCTTTCCTTTGGCAGTACGCCCCTTGCCCCTGGATCTGCCACTGTACACTAATATTCCATTTAATATTGAATTAAATAGTTTTCTCATTTCTATCTTCTTTTTTTAATCCTCACTCTTGATTCCAGGTTATCAAGCACAAATCGGATATCTCTAGACAGAATGGGCCGCGATTGTAAGAATCTGTTCCTTACTAAGAAACAGCAGAAACTGTGCAATAGAGATGACGGGATGGTTCTGGTTCTTTTAGATGCTTTTCGTCTCAGCCTAACAGAGTGCAGACAGCAATTCAAACATGAAAGATGGAATTGCAGTATGACAAATGATGCACAAAGACTCAACATTGTAAAGGAAGGTAAGTATATTGAAGAGCTATTAAATGTCTTATTTTCAATTTCGATTGATCCATAAACCAAGGGGCAGAGCCATGGGGACACCTGCCTTCCCGGAGGTATTCCAGTAGACCGACAGCCAATGAGACGTGTGTGAACCCTCAGAAAAGTTGTCAGAAAGACCAAGAGGCCGACTTGTCGGTCTCATGGGCCATCGGTCTCGTGAACCTGTGCTCAAATAACTTTTCAGAAGGCCTGACGTTGTCGGTCTCATTAGCTTTTTACACCCACCTCACATGTTTTTATTATTTTAGTAATGAAAGAAAGAGAACGTATGCTAAATGGAATAGAAGGGAAGTAAAACCTATTGAGAAAAACCTCCTCAAATGGTTTCAAGATAGAGGCTTAGAAAAGGACAGTGTATATTAAAGATAATAGCAGAAACAGATTTATTTTATGCAGTTTATCAGCGAAATACGTAATATAGCTAACCTCTTAAAGAGAAAGTTGAGTTCTGGGGAGAGGTGAAAAATAATTTGTGAGCATTATCATTGTTATTATGCAAGTGTGGAAGAACATCATAGCAAAAGTGTTCCCTAGCATATGGCTCTTCAAATGCCTTCATATTCTAAATATGACAAGTAACAGCTTAAAAATGAGGCCCGATTTTTATGCCACATGTTTGTGTTGTCCCATATACATCTTTCTGTGTACAGTGCTTGTTACTTTACCAAGACTGGGCCAAATTTCTTATCAGTTTGATGACTCCAAAACCTTGCAGTACACACCAATACTTATATGCTACATGATCAACTTTTTCTGATCGATTCCACACCGGTTCTTTCATAATGCAATCGCATGACCAGAACTCAACTTTATCTTTAAGTATTTTGACCTATTGGTATTGTCCAATGTAGTTCTACATCTGCAGAAGATAATTACGTAACTGTAGTTCTGTAGTTTTATTGATCATGACTACTTTCAATCGAGATCGAGAGAGATTGAGAGATAAGGGAGAGAGAGAGAGAGAGTGTGTGTGTGTGTGTGTGTGTTTGTGCGCTCGAATACGTGTGCGTGATCGTGGGTGTGGGGTCTATGTGCGTGTGTAGCTTGTTTATAAATGTTTGTATAATGAGTTTGTGTTTTGTTAAGTTGAAATATCATAATCATTGATTTAGAATTATGAGAATTATGGAAATATGCTAAAGAGAATAAGAAAGTACATGTAATATCCCCTTTCTTCAATCAAATGTTTATTCAGAATGTAAAAGGAAGAAGTTCAGAAAACTTCCCAGCAGATATAATATTTTAACATGTATACGTTGGCGTCTCCATCCGAGAACACACATACAAAGAATTCCATTTCACTCGTGTCACTGCCCCTACACCAGTATCCAGATTAAGGGATCTAGTTGGGATGATCCATGGGGTCTTGCTAATCCCCTCCCACAATTTAAGGATTTAACTTTCGATGGCGGGCTGGATATGAAATTTGCGCTTCTGTGCCGGCCAGACCGCCCGTTCGTTAGAACAGTTCCTTGATGTTAAAGGTTTTCAGGTTATACGATCAGAATTCCATGCTTGCATCGTGATACATAAACTATATTGTATATTCTCTAATATTCTGCTCAGAATAACAATTTGATAAATCATTATAATATAAGAAGTAAATAAAGTGCATTAAACACGTCAATCGCAAAGACTTTCAGGATCTCAACCAATGACAATTCTAATAGCCTTGTGCGTCACCTAGTGAAAGACTTTCAGGATCTCAACCAATGGCAATTCTAATAGCCTTGTGCGTCACCTAGTGAAATTACGAACATGACAAAGGCATGATACATAATAAGAACGTGATTTGATATAGTCAATACAATGGGGTATTGACATCACCCTTGAGTTTATTTCTTGAAGGCTTTATGATTGTGTTATCATTACCAGTCCATAGTATATAGGAACATGAATACAAATTGATCGCACTTTTTTTACCTGTTATAAAAAGGAGATATAATTGCAAATTTTGAGGTAATTTCAAAATCAAGCTTCAGTCATATCATTGTTCATCACATGAAATATATATTTAGTGGTCATTTAAGAAATAAGCAAATTAAACAATGCTGTAGCCAGGCGCCATTGATAAAATCGTTTCAGTGAACTTCCTACATACTAGCTGCTGTGATGTAAACGGTCTCCCTTTAAGTTGCGTGGGATCCGAAATAATTCTACATATTTCGATCCTGATCCAAATGTAATTGAGTTAAGTATTTGGCATTAGGAAGGATTCCTATTCCACTTTCGTGTAGACCTTGATGAAATTGTTGTGATGTCTGATCAAATACCTGACATGTTCACATATATCTTCATTTCCTACGCTCTATTCTTTCATTTTCTTTATTCTTGAGCGTTGCCCTTTCTCTACTTTTGAAATCGCATGCACATGCATTCGTTACAGGATATTATAACATAATATATTAGCAAAAACAATGTTAGTTTGAATGCAAACATTATTGGTATTATCATATTCCTTCGGTTAAAGCTGAAATCTGAATTAGAATAGCCTGTTTATATTTTACACTCTTGACTCTTGAATGTTGCGGTCAAGTCCCCCATGTTATGATATCATAACAATAGTTTAGTTCTTGCCGTTTTTCTCGGTTACCGAATCTTTGAATGATCAAGCCAGTCTATAGCCCTACAGAATTCGAAGTACTCTGTTCTATGAGACAGGGCCTATGCATTTACCCTAAATTTTGACGAGGTTCGAACATTATGCCATAGGAACTTATAGGATAAATATGCAAGATTTTAGAGTACACTTGCATAAACATTTGCTCTGTTGTTGTGTAGTTAAGGGGAATCCCTTTTAACAAAATAATCTATAATTCTATGAAAAATATTCCAATGTTTGCCAAAGTTAGACAAGCACAGTTGTGATTTCGGTGCATGAACATGACTCTTCACTCGGGGAAAAAGTACCCCTCCCCCTCCGGCTCCCTCTAGTCCTATGATATTACTGTCATGTCTAAAGATACAGTTTTGAACCCGTTTTCACTGTAATCATAGCTTAATCAAGTTTAGGATTTGTTTTGCCATAGTCTTATGGATACTAGTTTTGGTACTCAATCCTATCGGCATATAGTTGTCGCGTTACGATACCACGGGGAGAACGGTGACGAATGGTGTCACCCTGTACGATTACCACTTTGGGAATGCTAGTTTGAAAATCGCCTCTTTCACATTTCGAATTCCAGAAAAATGGTATTTGAACTCTGTATCCGTGATTTGAAATTATAAATGTTAATTGAGTTCAAGAACGTTGGATGCAAAATAACAAGCTTGTTACCGGGGGCTCTCTTTCTCTCGCCTTGGAAAGCGGATTGTAGGCGTTGACAACTAGCACACCTCCGTCTTTCCGGTCGGGAAAGAGAAATCATGATAGATTCATGACATATTAGAATGGATGACACGAATACATTTATGTGGGACTATGTGTTACTTTTTCGTGGGTAGAATTTTTATGGAGTGATATTATGACATTCTGATTCAAACATCTTTCATCATGCCCTCTTTTTGCTACGTGACTTCCTAATAGAAATCCTAACGTATGGAGAAAGGAAATAAAGCTTTATCCATCATTCATTCGCGGAAAAATCTATTTCATTCTCTATAAAAACCTATAATAGCTGTAGAGACATTTTCTTCTTATATTTGCGAATATGTGGCTTTCAACAGCAGCCCATTGCTACTCAGATCTATATAAACTGTTATAAATTATTCATGAAAATGTAAAATTGGTTGGATTCTTTGTGGGTGTCTATACCAAAGGTTTGACAAAAAGGCATGTAGAAGTTCCATGAAATGTTGATATGTTTTTTTAAGAGCACTAAAGTGAAAAATAAATGGTGGTCTACTTCCGCCATGATAATGTAATCAAATTATCCATTATGAAAGATATTGAGGAGGGGAGGAGGACGTTTAGGAAGAAGAAGAAGAAGAAGAAGAAGAAGAAGAAGAAGAAGAAGAAGAAGAAGAAGAAGAAGAAGAGGGAAAAAGAAGAAGAAGAAGAAGAAGAGGGAAAAAGAAAGAAAAAAGAAGGAAAGAGGGAGGGAGGGGGAGAGAGAGAGAGAGAGAGAGCAATATAATTGACCCTTTTCATGTTATTTTAACATCAATCGAACCTCAATTGAACATTTTACAGAAAGGCATTCAGTACATTATAATCATCATGACTTATATGTTTATTTCTTTATGTGAACAATAGCAAATTTTATTTTTCACTCTGCATTGTTATTCCAAAAAATGCAATTTTCATTAAAAAATAAAACTTTAAAAATACTAGATTAGGGGGGATTTTTAAAAGTGGAATCAGTATGCATCATTTTTTTTAAAAATCCCGATTGTAATGCATCCCACCCCCCCACCACCACGTATGATTTTCCGATGCATACTCACACCAGAGACCGGGTGTATACGTTCCGAAGTCAATTTGGAATGAAATCAAAACTTCCTAGGAACAGTGACCACGAATGGCAGCATGTCACAACATTCATCATAAACCAATCAATAACTATCCCATGGCATATTGAATTCATTTGCTGTCTTTCATGTGGTCAGATTTATAGTCATAATACTTTATTCTTCCCCTAATCATATTAAAATGCCAAGTGGAGGAAAAGTGTTGTTACTTTGCTCACAGAGGGGCTGTTTACAGCAAGGGAGGTTGTAACTACAACAATAATCATAAAATGAACGCTGTTTTGTGTGTGTGAGAAAAAAAGACAAATCGAATTTAAGAATCATTGCAGGACATCGTAAATAAGCCTGTGTTGAGAGTTGAGACTTGTGATTTTTGTTGAATGTATATGTTTGACTATAAGTATATTAAATGGAATAAACATAAAAGAAAGCTGTCATGATTTTTACTGTGTTATGATTTCAGTCATGTAAATCCTGAAACTTCAAATGGAAAAGAAAATTTAAAGGTAGAATCAACTGTAAGCACATATTAATGTTTTATGATGAAACATTGTTATTGTTTTCTTTCTTATTTTTCCTTATTTATTGATCGTGATATCACATTATTTTAAGTAGAAATACTTAACTTTATTTTATGTCATTAATCACTAGGCTTTAAAATGGTCTACAATACATTTGTACTGTAACATAAACGCTGTAGCCCGTCCTTTTCAGTATTTTTAGTAATTGGTAACAAAATATTATTTATCATGATAATTAAAGATACAATAGATTGAAGACCATTCTCATCACTGGTTTATTTTCTTTCATTTATCCATTCAGGACCCCGTCTTATAGAGAGTTGCGATTGATCTGAATCGATCGCAAAGTCCTCTAATCAATCGCAAGTTTGCAATCTTCTATCTCTTATGTACATAGTTGCGATTGATATCAATCGCAAATAAGTTGCGAATAATCGCAACTGTTTACAAGAAGGGGCACAGGTGTCTGTAAATAGTTGTTACCTTATGCAAGAGAACCATTTTTGGACTAAGATAACAGATGTGACATTTTGTGTATGCAAATTATACAATTGGCACCTGTATATTTATGACTAATGTTATTCGTGGTTCAGTGCTTTCTTTCAAGTATGCTTATGAGGGGGAAACACAGATTAAAAGTAGGCACATTTTTCCAACACTCTAAAGTATACGCAAAATTATACGCCACAATGCAAGGCTTTTTGGAACAAATAGGATTGTGTTCTTTTTCTTTATCATCGGTGTTCTTCATTCAGTTTGTCAGCCTTAATCATTCACTGAAACATGAATTTCTCTTTAAGAAAACGATTTAATGCAAAAAATATACATGTGTTG
Source organism: Mesocentrotus franciscanus (assembly GCA_037976565.1). NCBI lineage: Eukaryota > Metazoa > Echinodermata > Echinoidea > Camarodonta > Strongylocentrotidae > Mesocentrotus > Mesocentrotus franciscanus. Next base: position 40,645,524 of record CP137668.1, on the reverse strand, counting down.
AGAATATATCCTGGTTTTATCACACAAAATTGTGTATATTGAAATAATTGAAATAATCATGTGCATATGCTGTCAGTTTACCGTTTTATGGATCAGTTATTTTTACGACGGTGAATCAAACTTTCTGCGGTTGTTCTTACTAGTGATAATAGCTGTGTTCACACGTGAGTGTTGTTCGCAAACCTAATTTCCTTGATTTAAAATCACGTCCATGGTCCAAACAACATGAGTCTTGTGCTGCGTTTCTATTACACATCGAGATATATCCCCGTATGGAAATGGAAATAAAGTGGTTTCAATCTGTGTAAAGTAGAATATAATAAAACAAACAAACAAACAAACGGCGTGTGATCTCACATGATCATGATAAATCCAGATCATTAAAATTACATAACTGTAATTTGATAATTTTGGTGTTATTTACCCATGCAGGGTTGCCAGATTAGTACCAGTACAGCTCTTCCTGCAGGCCCTGCACTTATTATTGCCCCAGCATTGCCACGTACCCATTTAACACACCTGGGTCGAGAGAGAGACCTAATGTAGGTAAAATGTTTTGTTCAAGGGTGTAAGCACCCAGCAAGGTTCGAACCCAGGACCTCGCGTATGAGAGTCAAGAGCCTTCACCTATATACCGAAAACAAATAAACAAATAAACAAATCAACAAATAGACAAACAGACAATAAACAAACGGCGTGTAGTCTCACACCATCATGGATAGCAGAGAGGAAACGGATGAATCATATCAAGATTACAATAGCATTACAAAGAATGCCAACGTGAGAACACAGTCTTATTTGAACCTCATATAAGCCAGTGTAGATTCCCATGTGTATGTGTCGTCATGAAAGGGTTTAGTGAACTCACCAAAAATACCCTCGAGAATTATCAGAGTAACAATTCAAAGAAAGGGAGATTGTTTTATTTATTGTAATTGTTATTGTTTTCATCAGGGTAAACAGCATGGGCGGAAGAGTTATTTTGTAGGCAAATATAGCGTGGCACTAGGTAGTTAGATACAGTTTTAGCTTGAGAACTTGCTAAAATCATTGCATTAATGGTAGTGATACTGATGGTAGTAGTAAAGGAGCTAGGATGACGAAGAAGAGAAGTTACATATAAGTTGATAAAGTAGTAGTAGTATCAGTAGTAGTAGTAGTAGTAGTAGTAATAGTAGTAGTAGTAGTAGTAGTAGTAGTAGTAGTAGCAGTAGTAGTATGAGTAGCAGTAGTGGTAGTAGTGGTAGTAGTGGTAATAGCCTAGTAGTAGTAGTAGTAGTAGAAGTGGTGGTAGTAGTAGTAGTAGTAGTAGTAGTAGTAGTAGTAGTGGTTATGGTTGTTGCGGTGTAGTAATAGTGGTAGTAGTGGTGTGTAGTAGTTGTTGTAGTGGTAGTGTAGAAACAGAAATGGTAGTAGCAGCAGCAGCAGCTGGTAGCAGCAGCTGGTGGTAGTATTGGTGGTGGTAGTGGTGGAAACCGCCAGTGGTGGTGGTGGTGTAGTGGTGGTGGTAAGTGGTGGTGTGTAGTTGTGGTAGTAATGGTAGTGGTGTTGTTGCTGTAGTTGTGTTGTAGTAGTGTAACAGTATTATAAAGCAGTAATGGTGTAGTAGTGGTGGTAGTGGTAACAGCACCAGTGGTAGTGTGTAGTAGTAGTGGTGTAGTGTAGTAGTAGTGTTGTGTAGTGGCAGTGCAGTGGTAGTATGAGTAGCAGTAGTGGTAGTAGTGGTAGTAGTGGTAATAACATAGTACATGTAGTAGTAGTATAAGTGGTGGTGGTGGTGGTAGTAGTAGTAGTAGTAGTAGTAGTAGTAGTAGTAGTAGTAGTAGTAGTAGTAGCAGTAGTAGTAGCAGCAGTAGCAGCAGTAGTAGTAGTAGTAGTAGTAGTTGTTGTAGTAGTAGTAGTAGTAGTAGTAGTAGTAGTAGTAGTGTTAGTAATAATAGCAATAAAGTAGTAGTAGTAGTAGTAGTAGTAGTAGTAGTAGTAATAGTAGTAGTAGTAGAAGTAATAGTAATATACTTGATCTCCTTATATTGACGTGGTATTATACATTTCAAACAAGCGTTGGTATTATACCCCCCCCCCACACACACACAAAGTAGTTTAAAAATATGTTTGCAGCACTTCTTGGTAATTCACCTCAAAAAAAGAAAACTATAACCGTTATTGAAAATGTTACCTCAGCTTGTATTGTAATCAGTGCGGTCAGCTATCACTGTCATAAATGTTGCAACATTAATGGATTGCAATCACCAGATTAGAGGTTGCTTTTGATTGTTGTCGCATCATGTTATGTAATCTTAAACGAACCTTTATTCTAATACAATAAAACAATGTTTTCCCTCGAAATTCCCAATTCGAACATTTGGTTTAATACTCATTCAAGGCTTGAATTTCGAGCCAGGATTTACCCCTTTAGCTCCCGCATATACAGGACCAAATGGCAATGTACTTTGCCACATGTTATAATACAAGGTTAAGATTGTTGAACAGAGTTTTGATGACGCCTCATATCTATTACATACCCGTCAATTTACACACGTAATTGTCAGTGACATATGCTACGATTGGAACATTCTCGGAAATAAAAGAGGGGGGAAGTCGCAATTGTTTGTTGTTTTTCCGAGACTTTGACAACACCTGGTTGAGTGAGTAAAGATGGCAAGTAGTAACCTTACTTTAGGCTACCTTGTTATATAATACAAGTATATTTATCATATTTCAGTGAACATAACTTGGTTGTGGCTGATTTTGATAAGCGACAACATGGCATACAATTGCTATCAATTTAATATTTTCATCTTTATATGCTCTATAATTTGTCAAACGGAATAAAGTCATGGGAACAGTGCATGAATTTTGTTAGTTAAAATAAATATCATCAACATCTTGAATACAAATCTGTGTACAGATAGTAACAAATACTTGATACACCGTGTATGTATCTACAAAGTAGCAAGTTGCAGTAGTAGAATAGTAAGAGTAGTGGTAGTATATGTAGCAGCATCAGTAGTAGAAATGGTAGAGGTAGTAGGAGTATCAATAACAACAGCAGCAGTAGTAGGAGGAGCAGCAGCAACAACAATAGTTAATTGGATCATGTTTACAAGTCAGTAATACCATACTTCTCATGATCCCATCACATTTACATATGATATCGTTATCTTCTTTGTATATTTTGTTTGAATCATGTTATTGTTTTGATATAATTAGGCCCGTACATGTTTTAATGGACAAGTGGAATAAAATCAATTAAAATCATTTCCATAAAAAAAAATAAGCAGAGGTAGAAGCACGATAATGGTGGTTAATCAGATTGTATATAAGCAGGTGAAGGGATGCTGATTTATGTCGTAATTCCGCTGTTCGTGTTCAGATACAATAACAGAACAACATCTGCAGCACCCGGATAAACAGTGTCTGAAAATTTAATTGGATTAAATAACTTTTAATTCATCATTTAGTGCGGAATTAAAATACCAATGTACTCATTGCAATTCTGGGCACCTCGCAACTGTGTCATTTGACCGCAAAGTTGCCTTACCTAGCTATAAACCACAAATGGTGGTATAGCGGGTCTTACCGCAACACAGGGTCCGTCAGACCAAGGAACTCCTTGGTCAGACCTGTGGTAAAGCACGGTCTAGGTGCACCCGTCTGAGGTCATTCGAGAGAAATTCCTCTTTAAACGGTTCGTTGATATCTTTTTGATTGGACCAGCAATTAAGTAATTTCATTGCAACAGTGCCACGATGCTACTGTCATAAATGCAAAGAAAATAGTTGTATAAATGATTAAAACTAGATGAAATTAAAAGAAGTAATTAAATGAAGACTAAATAAAAATGAGAGAACGTATTTTGAGTTAATATAACCAATCAGAGAAACGAAGGGGGCGTTGTGTACAACAGAAGGGTATCATCATACGACCCAACTGTTATTTTATGGAACTTATCATAATCCCATTTCATCTGTCTCTTCCTCATGACAGAACCATGGACCCGAACCAATCGACTAACCCTAACCGTAACCCTAACCTAAATATAATCGCCATCCTAATCCTATATCTTTGACGAAATAAAGCCCAGAGCACATGGCGCTGAAGGCCATATTCCAATTAAGGTCATTTCGTTCATTTTCCGTCGCTCTGATTTATTTACCAACAGCAATATAGTATATAATATAGTAATACAATTCATAAAATGACTCTCTCTCTCTCTCTCTCTTTAGGGGCTGGGGCTTCAGTCGCGTATCTTCCTTACTTGCCTGATAAAGGGCGTAGTAAACATCTTTTATTACCTTAAAGCTTCTGATAATAAGACTAAGAAACACGGTGCTTTGTTTTCAGAATCCACGTTTCGCTGTGTGTTTGAGCGAACATAAATCTCACGCTCTTGCAGTGACGACATGACAGTGTGCATATCATTTTACGCTTCGCTAAATTGCACCAACTTTAAACCAATCAGCTGCCTTCTTTGTATATTCGCCTGTTTGCGTAGTCTTTGCGTTCAGCAATGTTACACTCTATTTAAAAGATAAATTTTGATATCCGTGAATTGGTCACAACAAGGACTTTTTTCTTTTGTGATTGTAAGAGGGTTTTGATTATCAGAGGGTGAAAACAAAATTGTGTAATTTTCTTGTTACCTCAAACTAACAACGTCATTCAATGAACACATTGTAGTTTTGTAATGGGGTCAATTATTAGGGTTAACTTGCACGATTTATTTCTGATTGTTTATAGTAGCTTGACAGCGCGGACTGTGTCCTTCAGTTTGCCTGTTTTGTTCGCGTTAACTCATAGCCAATCAAGGCGTCACGTTTCTGAGTTAGTATAAGTACTCTAGTTCAGATGACCCCTCTCTCTCAAACGAAATGGAGCTGTACTTTGTCAAATAAAAGCAACGATGAGAGTGAAAATATAACAATAGTTCCATGATTCGCTTTGTACTATCGCGAAACATTACATCTGTAGCGGAGGTGTATTTTCAAAGCAGACTTTTTAGAAAATCAGCTTTGAAGTTCATATAGCGACGAAGGTACAATCACAAAATGAATTTAAGTAATATCATGTTGTTCTCAGCAAATTAAAAAGAAAATGTATCATTACTGGAATACTGCTTAAAGTTGATAACAAGTCGTTCGCGCATTATTATCATAAAATGAAAATGCTTGTACATTTAGACAGGTTAATCAGGTTAACTGGCCACTAGTCACACCAGCCGTTCCAACCAATCAATCTGCGCCTTGTCTGCTGTCCAACCAGGGTAACCCTAATTAAAAGTTTACGACTCACTACTATATGCTTGTCTAATTATCCTCCTAAAGGTCATTGACCTCACATGATTACACAGTCACAGATGCATTTATCCGCCAAGTTCTGCAACTCTTCCTCGATCCTATTACATTCATATATTTCTATCTCCCTCCCCCTCCCTCTGTCTCTCCCTCGGCCTCTTACATGCAGTCTCTTTGTCTGTCTCTCTTACCTGCTCTCTCTTTCTCTCCCTCTCTCTCTCTCTCTCTCTCTCCCTCTTTCTAAGCTTTCGATCTATATAACTGTTTTCATATTTATTTGTCTCTATCGTTTGTTGGTTTGGCAGATGTCCATACGTCTATTTGAGTCATTGGTCAAGCCAAGTGATTGCCGACGGTCAAATAGTACAAAACAAAGAATTTAGGAGACGTTGACTGAATGTTTGTAACACATGCTCTGAGAGTGAATCACTGGCCATGCGCTCCTCGAGTACGTTCACTCCTAAAACAAAATGTAACCATTCAACAATGGAGATTCAAGAGTCGTATAGATTAAAACGATTATCTAATATAGCCAATTGAAGCGCAATTTAATTCAGATATTTATTCAAATGCTTGTAACACCAAAATGATAAAATCTGGGGGTTTGTCAGTTAAGACCTTTATTTTCCCAGACAATTGTGCATTAAAACGATTTTCTTAAAAATAAAATTATTATTATATTTATTATTTATGCAATGAGTAGTGCCAAACATTCACAAACAGACATTCACAAAGGTGACTGACCTTCACCATTTTTGCCACGCCGAACCTAAGAGCAATGGGGCCTCGATACATCTGTTAAATGGAACATGCACTCTATGTTAGTATTACTATTTACCTTTTTGCAACCAAAAGGTTTATATTTCCAATACAAATAAAAATACAAATATATCCATAACAATCGTAGACATAATGTACACAATGAAACTGTAGAGTCCGATACATAAATTAATGAATAGCAAAGTAGATGCTGCAATCAAATTATTACACAATATCAAATAAATTGATATAAGCTTATGAGTGTAGAAAGGTAGGTATTTCTGTAACTTAGGCAGTTTATAATGAAATTGATATTTAAAAGGGATATAATGTTTAATAGAAAATGAAAGAAAAACAGGTCAGAAACAATACATAGATTCCGAATTGATTTTAATTTATGATACCTTGTGTCGTCTGTTGAGAGACAGAATGGCGTTATTAACTCATATTTATTTCATAGACCCAACACCCTCACATCTCTCAACAGACGATATGTTATAGAAATCTCATTGAAATCAAATTAAGAAAGTAACAAACTGAGCCTAGGGTATGATTCACGGATCTGGCATACATGTCATAGAACTCAAGAGAAGTGAACATTTTAGGAACATCCAGTGAGGAGAAAGGGTATACAATTTGAATTTCACTTTAATATGCACCAGCCTATCACAAAGTTAGATCTAGGAAAAGCCGGATCCTGATTTGAAAGTAAAGGTTTCGTTTTGATTGTAACTTCTGGCCATCGCAAATTTAATGCAACTGGATGCTGGTCAATTCATTGTATTGGATATATCAGGTTGGAAAAATCTCTTAGCTAAACGCGTGGAAATCGTCCGTTAATTTTGTTGATAGGGCTTGATTTCTTGGTTGTAAAAGTGAAGGTTTGATCTCATTAAGAGCTTAGGACTGCGGAAGAGGTCTTCGATGAATAAAATACTAATATCTAAGGCGCGGATTTGAGATCAGAATCAGGTACAAAGTGTATTTCACAATTCAGCCAATGGACGTACAAAATGCCACTCCAGTTGCTCTGCCAAAAATGGGTGATATACAAAAGGAGAATGTGAAATATAAAGTGATGTGAATTCTAGGGGTATAAAATGTGTGGACGAGAAAGAGGGAGAGAAAGAGAGGAAGAGGAAGAGGGAGAGAGAGAGAGAAAGAAGGAGAGAGAGAGAGAGAGAAAGAGAGAGAGAGAGAGAGAGAGAGAGAGAGAGAGAGAGAGGAAGAGAGAGCATTAGCAAGGGTCCATTAAAATGTCATTTCATCAGTGGCTGTCGTTTTTCTATTTCTCTGTCACGTATTTCTAATTTGTTTCATCTTTCATCGCAACCTTCACGCGCAATTTGGCGTCAAGGGTCACGCAAGGTTTAAGTTTGGGAGGGGGCATCGAAACGCTTTCCGCCCTAGCCTTGTCTGCTGCACTCCATGCAGACTTTGGGTTTTTCGTACCCCAACAGATTCGACCAAAGCTGCCAACGCGGTCGGTGCTTTTTATACTGTGTTTTTGGCCTTTGCAAGCGGTGTGTTAAGATTGTTAGCGATTTCTTCTTTCATACTATCATTTAATCCTCTTACACAATGGTATAGTTATTCAAAAAACTTGTCAAATGAAGTAGGCGTAAGAACAATATTCTGTCTTGTTTAAAGGTACTATGTCCCATTTGCAGGCCAAAAAAATGAAAAGGTTAAATTCCAACGGCATTTGAAAGATAATACTAATTTAGAACTTCCCTAAAAAGGGGGCTTGAAAATGTCTTTAAGTGGGAAAATAACGACTATTAGTTGTCGAATCGACTTAAGTGCTACCAAGACAGTAAGTAATAGTCTAATTTTCAGACCATTGTACCGAATGGTCATACGTTTTGTGCTGCGCAAAGATTCAATCAGTTTAATTTTGACCATTACAAGAAGTGGGTTATTGATGTAGACAAATGCTCATGTACTCTTTACAGCTCATTATATGTATGTTATTACCAAAGAAGAAAAGGCCAGTCAGTCACTCAATAGTGTCTGACAGTGAAGTCTAGCAAGTAAACGGGTTTCCTTGCATAATTTGAATATTAGGACACTGCTAACGTTTAAATTTCACAGATAGGACATACATGACATATTCATAATTCCTGCAAAGTTCTACGGAATTTGATGTTGGCTGCAAAAGGGACATACTAGTATCTTTAAGACCCAATGACGTCAACAATGCGCTCTCAAAGTGCTTTGGATACTTGGTAATTATTACCAAATGATATCAGCGCACAATGCATGTCCACATATCGGGTAGGCCTATACTCATTGCACAACTGGGTAAAGAGTGGCGAATGTCTTGCCGGAGAACGTAATTGGCGTGACGGGGCTCGGACCAATGACCATCGCGATCCTATCAAGACATTAGTGCCCAAACCACTTGACTATTACAATATTTTGAGATTTGTGATTAATTACCTCTCGAACTGGCTTGAAATTTGTTTGGACTATCCGGCAAACAAATTTTGGTGATTTTGAAATTTAGATATTATTTGCTCGAGGGCTCGAAACAAACTTAGTCAACGCAAAATCAAGGGAAGTGGACTGCACATACCACACTCTCAGACAAAATATCAATACTGCCTAAAACTACACGTCCATTTTACATGGAAAACTTGGAGAATTTAAAAGAAGGCGGGAAAGAGCCCTGCGGACATGGAGGTAAATTTTCAGCACTTTGAAGTGCGAAACAGTGTTACATTCCCCTCCCTCATCGCTAGTCATCATCATAAATCTGTCACTCGTTGAATGACGTTGACTTAACTTGACGCCAGTCAGTCCAACCAAGTTCAAATCCTCTCCATTTGAATTCGCCTTTAGCAGTCGAGCCTCTACAAACCTATTCCGATTGCCGGTGTCTTGTTGACCTGTAGTATGGACATCCCCTTTCTGTGCTACACCCCAGTCGGAATAAGTAGGCTACCGCTGCCAGCACAAAGCCGTACTCTTTCTTTCCTTAATCAGCATGCAGATAATAACAAATATAACTCAGAGAAAGACAACTGTCGTGTACGATATATCCTCAACCAATATTTTGCATTACTAAGTAAATGAATAGATATTTGTGATACTTTGCCTGAAATCCTCACACCAATATGTCCCACTTCGCCATCACAATCCAGGACTTCATCACGACACCGTTTTTGTCGGAGGTGAAAAATAATTGGCAGTGCGAACATTCATCCGATCACTTATACCTGAAATATTTTATGAATTAGTTGTTGTTTGGACAGCATTAAACTCTTTCTGTTGCATATATTTCGAGTTGTTTTCAACCTCATGTCAGGATGAAGACATAGCTAGTTGAATCTTGACAGATGTTTGTGTTATTTTTGATCTACGTGAGGTTTCAACGGTTCTTTTGTTTGTTTGAGGGGCGCAAGTAAATGGGGTATGGGGTGACACCCTCGCCCAATAGAATGTTTCTGTCGGCAAATTCGAATTTTGTATGTTTTGTTTGTAAATCTTTAAAAAAATGGAATATCTAGGAAATCTTACAATATTTTTTTTTTTACCTTGTCAGCAAATTAGAAAATATATTGACTTGTTTTGTTGAATTTTTTCAGATACCTTATCAGCAAAAATGGCCCGACAACCTCCCCCATTCAAAATAGTCAGACGACGCCCCTGATTTCATTCATTCTCCTTCACAATCACCTCTTTCTTGTGACTTATCACCCCATCCTTTCCCACCCTCTTCATATCTGTTTCACCACTTTTCTACCTCTTTGTGACGTACCATGGTCCTCTCTTAACTCTTCATACCCTTGGCGGAAGGACAGCCGAATTTCAGTAATTCGCTGTGGCACATTATGTTTTGGGCTTCTCCAATCGCTTAATGTTTCCACTCCTCATCCTTCTTCTCATCAACTTCTTCTGTTTGCTGTTCTCATTCGCCTTAAAAAAAATCGTAATCTTTGAAGAAGAAAAAATACATCTTATGTTTCGTTGCATTTGAAAGGCCTGATGTGTAAATACAGACTGCAAAATATTAACCATTGATAATGGGTGACAATGTCGATTCGTATCTGATCAACTTTCTCTCTCTCTCTCTCAATCTCTCTCCTCATATCATTTTCAGGTATGAAGGAGACAGCGTTCCTCTCCGCCATCAGCTCAGCGGGACTCGTCCACGCCATCGCCCAGGGCTGCAGTCGTGGGACGCTAGATCGATGCTCGTGTGACGATGTCAGCTTCAGTGCCGAGGCTAACCGGGAAGCATGGAAATGGGGAGGGTGTGGGGATAACCTCAAGTACAGCCAAAGGTTCCTCAAAGATTTCTTAAAGAACAGATCAAGTGGAAGTAGAGATCTTAGAAGTAAGATGGAGAGACACAACAGTGACCTTGGAATAAGGGTGAGATAATCCATATACTTTATTGTCTTTTCAGTGGTGGATTTAACATGGTTAAAGGGGACCAAACCAGCCCTATATAGCCCACTCACATACTCATTGGGAACACAACTGGTATACCCTAATTTGTGTGATTGTTGGATTGTACCCCCTCCTTTTTTTTCTTTTTACAAAATCGTAATGCGCTCTTGCTTCCATCTGTTAAATTATATTCATGAAGAATGGATTAATGAAACACTGTGTTTCACTCTGTCTCTAGTTACTCGACTTTCTCTGTGGACATAAATAAGAATACTCTGGTACCATGATTATTTGGATGAAACAACAACAATTACGATGAAGACAAGAAGAAGAAGAAGAAGAAGAAGAAGAAGAAGAAGAAGAAGAAGAAGAACAACAACAACATCAACATTAAAAACAACATTGTTTGGGCTTCAAACATGAGCTTGATGCGTAAATGTCACAACAGAGACAGGAAACCTCGCCTCTGAATGACATTTGGGGTCATCTATATGGGTCAGGTTGTATCTCATTTTGTCTATCACGTGACCTTTGACCTATGTTTTATCAGGTGACGTCTAGCCACCTCTCATGATAGCTTGCTGTCTGTAATCAATCAGTACACTTCAGTCTTAATTATATTAAATATGAATAATTATTAAAATATAGTTATTACGACAGTGAGAGTGAGATTACTACAAAACTAAACTGGTTCATAATGATTTAATCATAATATTAAACATAAGAGCAGTGATTATATTTTAGTTGTAGAATTATTGCCAGTATAAGAAAGAGATTAAAAGTCAACAGTTCATGAATTCGATGAGAATTATATTGATACTACTGGTCACTCCGAAAATAACTTACTTTCAATAAAAGCAGAAAAATCAGACAAACCAATCAAAAAGTTTGAGCAAAATCGGATAACTAATAAGAAAGTTATGAATTTTTGAAAAAGTATGTAAAACTATGGAACAATGAGAATCACTTGGCAATTTGTGTTGGCAACACAAATTGCCAAGATGGTTATCAGTTTGTGACGTCATGTCCTCACAACTAATCAATTGCTTTATATAGTTTAATCCCATTAATTTCCCTTTTTATCCCCCAAAACTTGATTTCCCCATGCCTTTGCCCAGGTTATATGATTTGTATCATATTGCGTGCATGACATTTCCAAAAATTGTTTATGAATTTTGAAGAATTGATACTATTTTCTGAATATTGTATTTCATAATTATTGATTTTTTAAATAAATATTTTATCAAAATTCAATTTTTCATGATTTAACTGGACAAAAATTACTCTTCATTTGTGCATCCACACAAAAACATATTACTAACAATCTAACTTGGATGCTGGTGTGAAGAAATAAGATTCTTAGGGTGAAAATAGGAAATTTATATTATCAATATAAAGAAAATAATTAGTGGATAGTGAGGACCATACATCACAGACTCATGAGTGAGTTGCCAATTTGTGTAGTGATTTTCAAAGTTTTTCATGTCTTTAAAAATTCATAACTTTCTTATTAGCTATCCGATTTAGCTGGTTCTATTGAAAGTAAGTTATTTTTGGAGTGGACTTGGGCTTTAAGCGATTTCTACTTCATAACGTAGTTCTTCATGTTCATACGACATAAAAATGTATTACCAACGGATATTCAAGTTGTTACAATTTATCTAGTTTCTTATCATTATGAATACAATTTAGCAATATTTCATGACACCAATGAAAATAGAATATGTGGCCCAATCAGAACTAACACGCCATTAGTAAGTTGTTACATTTCCCCTCAATATGCGAGATTCCATGATGATTGTTAGTCAAAATGAAATTTACGGTGTACAACATAATTACATGCCTTTTGTGATATCAGAGTGAGGTGTGTTAGTGAACTTCAAGACATTCCAAACAAGCAGTTTGTTGTTTTAAATAATCGGTTAGATGAGAGAGTAATGTTGAAAAATAACCCTCTCTTTGTCGGTACAGTTTTACAAGGACAAACATTAATATATTTTTTCCACTTTGGCGACTACTTAATCAGTTGTCCCTTTATCACTTTTGTGCCGAATGAAGATGGTTGCCATCAAATCTCTGACGTCAGTGTTTAAGGAAAAATAACAATAATTCCCTCAATATTTACATGAAATGGGCCCTATTCGTAGGAAAAAACTCCCAAATAATATTTTTAAAATTCACTTATTGTTGTGTGTGTTGAGTAAAAACCGATGTATTGGCTAAGTGTTTGGTGCGAAGATAATTTACCCAATATATATGCCAACTAGCGCATATCGACCCTCCATATTCATTTCAGTTCACCTAGGGGTCAGCATAGATTTGCTTTTTTTTCTCGATACGTCTTGTAGAAGACAACATAACTTACAGCGTTAAGGGATGCCTGATTTATTTTAATACAATCATCCATTATGAGACTCGATTTGATAATGACTCAGTTTTATTCATATCATTTTTGGTAAACAAACATTTTCTTTCTTGATTTTCCCCTTTTCCCCCACCATTCCAGACCGTTCGAAGACGGGTTGACAAGGTCTGCAAATGTCACGGCATCTCAGGGGCATGCACCACTCAGACATGTTGGAAACAGCTCGGTCCTTTCCAAAGCATCGGTGTAGATCTCAAAGAGAAATACGAACGAAGCGTTCAAGTCATCCTTGCTAACCGTGCTGACGGTGAAAACGAGCTCGTACGCAGACGACAGTCCCGGACCGAGGAAAAGATATACCCCGACTCGCCGGCGTCGCCGACGTCGCCCGGGCCAGGCGATCTCGTGTACGAGAGAGAGTCGCCGGATTTTTGCACACCAAGTAAATATTCTGAGGGGACTGGGGGACGAACTTGCGATAAGGTTAGGACCTGTAATAGCCTTTGCTGTGGACGAGGCTACAATATTCGGAGTGTCATGGTGACACGCGCGTGCCAGTGTAGATTCCATTGGTGCTGTGACGTCATTTGTCAGCGCTGCACGACGCGCGAGGAGATACATCTTTGCAGAGCGTAAACGAGAGAACAGTAGACCTTTAAAAGACTGGATGGCCAGGAATGTTTTCAGAAGACAACGCATCGAAAAAGGTGTCATTTGGAGACCAAAGTTGGAGATGTTAAATGCATTGATTTCATGGAATTTTCTACAGAACTGATTTGAATGGAGTGAAAAACGAATTTGATGACATCGGGGTCTTGAAATGATGTGGACTTAAAGCTGACATACTTCGTTCACTTAGAAAATCAAATTGGTTAAAAGACACATGAACTCTCGCAAGATTTGGTATACGAACGATGACTAAATGTTTTCAATAATGTGTGATATTCGCTTCCAGATTAGTGTATACGGTCACTTATGCGTAGAAGATCAGAGCTTCCGAAATAATGATAATGCATGTAAGAAAAGAACAGAAAGTTGCTCTTCCTTTATGTGCGATCTACACTAGTCTTGAATTATCATTTTTTTAAATAGAAAGTCTCCATTTTCCTCCCGTATTGTCTTCCGTGCTTTAAATGTGGAGTCACATGATACAGTGTATAATAGTCATGTTCGGTAAACAACTTTACTCCATCAATATAATAGGTTTTTATTTAACTGTTGTAGTTCCTCATTGATAACCCATACCCTGTGAAGGGGATCAGTCAAGCAAGTATGCAGATAGAGAAAAACAAAATTAGCTATACACTAATCTTTATATTTACCGACATTGGAAAAGAGTGCCAAAATTATTGCCGACTAAAAATGGATTTGCCAAAAACAATTTTGATTGGAGGACGTCCTCACTTTGGACGGCGCCCTCTGACCAGGTTAGTTAGTCATTGCACAATTCCCGTTCTCTTTAATAACGGACTCGAACCTTTTGCCGTAATCATGGCTACCATGCAGATGTATTGAAAACTTAAAGAACTAGTTTATGTGACATAATCAATTAAGAGATTGAAAGTAGTCTTTATAAATAAAGATCTACATCGAGTTCTTGAGAAGAAAAAACAACAACTATAACATCAATTCCATAAGTATTGCATGTTTGTAGTAAAATAATATATATAACGGTGTGTCGCTAAGGTTTATAACATGGATGAATAACATAGTTGTATAAGTTTATTCGGTAACATTGTTGCACAGATGAGAACTTCAAACCTGCCAAGGTTGTTATATGTAAAGATGTTCGGAATTCAGGACCGTTTTCTGTGACTTTAGTCAGTATATAGGTATCTGGTTTCAAATAGGAAAATTCATCAACATTAATCCTATTATCACGATATCTTTTTAAAAATGATAATGAATCTCATTTAGAATACGATTTTAAAAAATAATCCCCAAACCGATAACTTTCTGATCATTTTTTGTTCTCCTTTAGGGTGGGTGGGAAGTGTTGTCCTCTCCGCCATGTCAATAAGTCTTTGACATGATTTTGATAAACGTCTAAACTATTTCGTCCTTGAATTTGCATACCAAAGAAAACAAATAGTTAGATTATTAAGATCTTATTCGCTACCTTTAATACATGTTATGTGATTATATCTCAGTTAAGTACTGATTCAATGAAGATAGAAATATGATTTAAATTGAAAGTATACATCATGATACTTAAGATATAAACCCATGGGTCCGTTCCGTTAGCACTGATTCCTGATGGATATTGGTATATACAGTTAACAACTAAATTATTCATACCCTTACCAAGTTTTGCAATTTTTTAAGTATGTGAACAATTGATTTGTCCCGATTTATGTTTCTTGAAAAATGACATATTAATGCTTACATATAAACGTATTCAACAAAGGCCCTAATTCGACCAGTCAACTTTCCATTCTTGGGGTACGAAAAACACAAAAAACATCAATTTTTACAAGGGGGTATGAATGATTTAGTTATTAACTGTAGATGATGATTGTGTTTAAACAAAGTTATCCTATGCTGCCTCGAATGTAATACTATCTTGAATTGTAATCTTTTAGACCTTCAAACTGGTGTGAATTAATTCAAACATTTTCGTATTATCGTAGACTTTATTTGTCACCTAATGCAGTTAGGATTTTGACGTCTACATTTTGACGTCAACAGTAAATCCCTTGCTACTGAAAACACATCTAGTGTACATTTATTTTCCGTTTAGAAGGAGATGTAAGACGTATTCAATTGTGTACATTGTACAGCTATTTTATGTATTCAACTTATTATATAATATTCATCTGGCTAAGGATGAATATAAATGAGTTATTTTTGCATGTGAAATCACTTTTTTATTGTAAATATATTTATGGTCATTTGTTTATAGATTGTTTGTACATCTTGTGAATGAATGTACTTTATTAAGCTCAGAGCGCAAAGCACGACACCGATAGCGGTTGGAATCTATTTTTAAAAATCGCAACGAAACTTCATTTGTGGAAATCTTTGGACATAATTTGCAGTCGACAGGTTAAGAAGTATCACAAACTTTCAAATGGGAAAGAAATCCCAATTGTTTACAAATGTTGGTAAATTAATGAACGTGTCCAAATAATACATTTTTATCAATTTGTGTGTTAACATGGTCAGTACATCGATCTCGAAAATTTGTCATTTGTTAATCCTTGGGGTTGTTTCTTTTGTGATTTTGTCCCGCCCTGGATTGGTCGTAGCTGCTTTGCATCGTTGAGCTTCACTATGATTATGTAATTAATTTTGTATCCACCGTCGCATTGAAAACGCATGTAATGTGTTAGCTATGTATGAAGTATATCCAGCCTATGGCTGAGCTTTTTTGTCCAAAAGCGAATGAATAAAATGAACTTTGTTCAGCCTAAGGAACAGAGCTTGTTCCTTGTATAATTTTGTAATACATATGGGTGTCTTGTAACTTTTACAGAGATAGGGGAGTCATACAAATATGATTCACATGTTTTCAGTTCCCTCAAACAATCTGAATAAAACCTAGTTTACTTACGAAAATCTGATTACAGAGTGCAGTTTGGAAGATTACTAATGAATCAGCTAACCATTACATACAAACTAATCCACAGAGTTGCTTTAGAGTATGTACCTTATGCAATATCAGAATAAATGAACAAAAGAAAAATGAATAAGTACATAAACGAAGAAATCTAGTAGCAGCAGCAGTTAGTAGAAAGTATAAGTAGTAATTGGAGGAGAAGGAGGAGAAAGAAGACGAGGAGGAAGTAGTAGTAGTAGTAATAGTAGTAGTAGTAGAAGTAGTAGTAGTAGTAGTAATAGTAGTAGTAGTAGTAGTAGTAGTAGTAGTGGTAGTAGTAGTAGTAGTAGTAGTAGTAGTAGTAGTAGTAGTAGTAGTAGTAGTAGTAGTATAGTAGTAGTAGTAGTAGTAGTAGTAGTAGTAGTAGTAGAGGGGGAGGAGGAGAAGGAAGGAGGAGGAGTATTGTGGGGCGTAGAAGTAGTAGCAGCAGCAGTAGTAGTAGTAGTAGTAGTAGTAGTAGTAGTAGTAAAGGGGGAGAAGGAGAAGGAAGGAGGAGGAGGAGGGGGAGAAGGAGGAGGAGGGTATAGTGTAATAGTAGTAGTAGTAGTAGTAGTAGTAGTAGTAGTAGTAGTAGTAGTAGTAGTAGTAATAGTGTAGTAGTAGTAGTAGTAGTAGTAGTGTAGTAGTAAGTAAGTAGTAGTAGTAGAGGGGGAGGAGGAGGAGGAGAAGGAAGGAGGAGGAGGGGGAGAAGGAGGAGGAGTATTGTGAGGCGTAGAAGTAGTAGTAGTAGTAGTAGTAGTAGTAGTGGTAGTAGTAGCAGTAGTAGTAATAATAATAATAATAATAATGGTGGCTTATATAGCCACAGTCCAACGCGTCAGTGTGGTAGTAGTAGTAGTTGTTAGTGTGGTGGTGGTGTGGTGGTGGTAGTGGTGGTGTGTTGGTGGTTGGTGGTGGTGGTGTTGTGGGTAGTGGTGGTGGTGGTGGTGTTGTGGTGGTGGTGGTGGTTTGGTGGTTTGGTGGTGTTGTTGCTGTTGTGGTGGTGGTGGTGGTGGTGGTGGTGGTAGTGGTGGTGGTGGTGGTGTAGTGGTGTGGTGTGGTAGTAGTGGTGTAGTGGTGGTGGTAGTAGTAGTAGTGGTAGTGGTGGTAGTAGTAGGTAGTAGTAGTAGTAGTAGTAGTAGTAGTAGTAGTAGTAGTAGTAGTAGTAGTAGTAGTTGTAGTAGTAGAGGGGAAGAAGGAGGAGGAGAAGTTGTAGTAATAGCAGCAGTAGTAGAAGTAGTCGTATTGGTATTAGTAAATTAGTATTATTTTTAGAAGTAGGAGTAATAACAGCAGCAAGAGTAGCAGCACATAGAAGTAATAGTAGTACATGTAGTACTAGTAGAAGTAGTTGTAGTAGTAGTATTATCAGCAACAGTATTACTAAAATAGCTAATAAGAGGAGGTACTAATGTCTTTTAGCTTCAGGTAACATGTTCATTTGTTACAAATCTCATGAACAAACCATAATTGAAATGGGGGCGCTCTTTCACAAACCAAAATGGTTGAATACTTTAAATACTGAGATTCAAAAATTCATTCACCACATTTTTGTTGGATCGTTTTAGTATAAGGAACAATGAAGAAAAACGTGTTTTAGGAGAAACTAAATGATGGATTGTCATTCTTGTGAAGCCCCCCCCCCTCCTTATTTCGTGTCCTTCTTTGCTACCAGTATTGTTCTTCAGACATCTTTTGGGTATGCTAATTGTGTTCGATTTAGTATATAGTAATATATTTTTGCTTCGTTGTAGCGCCCTCATAGACCTGTCATATGCATATATTGTTTGAGTATTTTATAATAAAGAAAAAGCGAGAACTGTGTGGTGTGATTGTTGAGTACTTGTGAGAGAAATATGTGAAGGGAGGGAGGGAGAGAGTGAAGGAGTGAGAGAAAAGGAGAGAGAGAGAGAGAAAGAGAGAGAGAGAGCGAGAGAGAGAGAGAGAGAGAGAGAGAGAAAGAGAAACAGAGAGAGAGAGAGAGAGAGATAGAGATGCTCTCTATTAAGCTATTGTACCAAGTGAAAGAGCGCCATCATAACTGTTCGTGGGGGAAAAAATCACAGAAATTACCCTTTACTCAAGGAAGGGTAAATCTGGTTGCATTACTTGTGAAGAGAATTGTTCATAACTTTGTCCCTCTACTTTTGACAAAAACTCTCTTCTACCAATATGTATTTCAAATTATCACCTTCCTTTTCTTTATTCAACTTTTTTGTATTTTTATTATGCTTCTCTTTTTTGCTGTATCTGTTTTTTTTATTTCCTGATTTCCACCACAATCCAATCATTGTTAAAAATTGCAACAACAAAAAAAAACAATGTAAGGAATTTTTCCCATGGGAACTTTATGAGCTGAATTAGATCATTATTACATTTTCAGGTTAGATTTATATTAAAGTTATTATTACCCCCCAAAAAAGTAAATCGACATCAGTCAAGTCACAGGAGCGTCAGTTATTCCCAATTTTGTGATGTACAATTTATGCTCTCTGAATGAAAATCAAAATTTTCTTCATCGAAATCGAATTCATTTGATGACAATTAGTTCTAGTTCTTTATGAATAGTTCCAACTTGTATTTAATCGTTTTACCAATATAGTCTATTACAAAACCTATACAAACTATGCTTTCTTGATAAGACATTATACTTACTCGTTGAAAATATCAATTACAGATATTAACCCCCCCCCCCCTCTTTTCGCCTCTCTTAATCTGGAGTTATTAATAAACTTTCAAACTGAGTTGTTTGGTTGAATACATTCGGACCGTTTCATGAGTAAAATGTTCTAAATTATTCAGAAAAAGTTATGACTTTGAACAAAATGCCATCGAAGTATGGAATTGACCTCAAGCCCTGACATTCGGAAAAGATGATCATGACGTTTCATGAAATTTTGCAAAGTCATTGAAAAAGGCAGTGTTCTTAATTCTCGACGATTATGGAAATTAGGTTTTACAAGACATTATCCAAAGTGGGAAAAACAACAAATTGGTAAGAATGGTTTTACGACTCCTACTAAGCCTGAAGGGACTGACTCTTCGTCCTATCTTCAGTAAGTCATATCTCTTTCCAACGGCCTTTTCTCTTGGGAGATCTTCTCCAAGTTTTAGGACAACCTCCAAGTTGTTCAACTTGTCATTTAATTAGTGTTCAACACGAGGATGCACTTTCGGAGGTCAAGTTCTGGTCTCCAAAGGGGGGAAGTCTTGAGGTTTTTAATTACATGATTTTCTGTTCCTCGCCGCCAGCCATTATTTTCCTAACGTCTGCGAGCTGATACTGCATAGTTACCCAATTCTGTTTAACTCTCTTTCTTTTAAGCTTGCCTTCTTTCGCCGCCATCCTCGTGATTCATCATAGAGAGCGCGCTGGCTGCTTGGCTACAGTCCAGGGCAATGCCGAGACACAGAGTAAAAAGAATCAGGAGATGAAAATGAGACGTTATATGATATCTGTATCCAAGAAAAGCCGTAAAATGAAAATTAAGAGTAGGAAAGATTTGTGCATAGTTGCTTTTAGTTTATTTGTTTATTCTGAGGTGTAGTTGAGATTTTTATTTGACGCCAAAATATGACGTGATGCCATTATGAGCTTGATACTGTCTTTTTGTTTACTCTTGAAATAATAATATGTTTAATTTCAAATTATTATATTTACTCTTTTAAAAATAATTTATCTGTCTTTATCACTTTTCTTCATCTTAGTATATCTCCTCCCCCTTCCTCCTCATCCCTTCTGTCCCCCCCCCTCTCTCTCTCTCTCCATTGATATGTAAACGTTTCATTTGGCTTCATTGTCTAATTTTTTCCCCAAAGTTAAGTCTTCTTGTCAGAATCTCTCAAGAAATAGTTCATGTTGTCCCCATCTTTGTAAATCTAATCATTCTACCACTTTTATTCATATAACTTTCTTCTCTTTTCGCTTTCCTCTCTCTCTTCCTCCCCTCTCATTCATTCTCTTTCTTCATCTCTCTCTCTCTCTCTCTCTCTCTCTGTCTCTAACCCTCTCCCTCTCTAACCCTCTCCCTCTTTTCCCCCTTAAACTATTTAAAAGCCTACTATTATTCTTTTCAAGCCTATTTCTTTCAGCTTTGTTTAAAAAAAGAGAAATACAAAATCGATTTGTTAGTATTCAATCGCATATTTAATGCTTCACAAACCGGCAAGTGGTTCATTTTTCTCATACAAATATTTACAATATTTTCAGCACTTATTCTCATTATGGTTTATTAACTTGCACACAGTACGTTTTTCTAATATTTTATTGTTTGTTTCACATTTGCTTTTATCGGTATGCATCCTTTATCATTATGATGCGAAAACAACGTGAAAAAGCAATATGACAAATATAAAAGAACTCTTTACGAAAATATATATTCAACTTTCACTCATCAGCCTTGTGTAAACTATATACACCATAATACAATACAAAATAATCACAATTCGAATACATTCAAGACGAATTAGGTATAATAATTCGATAAGTATTTCATCTTTTGGCTTGTCTAATACTCACTAAATAGGGACTATTGAATACTGTTAAATGAATGTTATAGTAATGTTTTGAAAATAAATTCACCTCATATCAACAATTTGGCCTACACATTACAAATTAATAAAATGTTATGGTGGAGTAAGTTTGAAGTTGACATAATATGGGGATGATACGCTATATATATTTAGTCCAGAAAAGTGTGTTTATTTATCATCACAAGGTGTCTAATTTAGTATATAGGGAAGGGTACACACAATAATATCTTGCAGCATAATTTAGACTGGATCACATTACACATTAATTGATAAACATTGATCAATCTTACCCTCTGAAAGCTAAAGCATTAATGTTGTATCTGAATACTGGTATCTATATTGTAATGGGCCAGTGTTATTAGGGCTGTATTCAAGAATTATAATAGTTAACAAGTTGTCTTTATATATTGATTTAGCATTTGATGTGTAATTTGGTGCAAAAGACTAGGCGATTGAATAGGTGACGCCTATTTAGACGCACATTTTGGCTGAATACCGTTATTAAGGATAATGGATTAAAAATGTATCATCACTCATATCGTAACAAAAGACAGTTAAGTGTTTGAAATCAAATAAGATGCATTCAAATATGTATGTAGCCATTATGAACGATTTCAATAATTTTCAAAACAGCAGTAGTTATGTTCTTTGATTCCAGATAATAATATTGGATCTACATGTATAAAGAAAAACAATTCAGATTATGACGCATTCAGATATGATCCAGACAAAATTTCATACAACTTCCTTATCGTTTCCATTTTCTTTTGATAACACATTCATAGTGATTAGAATAACCGGCAGTCACATAGATTATAGCAATCATGGTATTCTTTGTTAATTATGTATGAACCGTTTCATCTCTTAAATAAATGTATAATATTTGGCAATTCATTTATATTTCTTTCTAAATAGCTCTGTTATCAGCACCACAAAAGGAAATATTACTGATTTGGTTCTATAAAATAACAAAGTGGTAATACTGCTCTGTATATTCATTAGCATTAGCACACATTTCAATGAAACTTGTAAAAATAATATACCACGACAAAACGGTTCTTACACACCGTGTAAGAAGCTATATATATGATAACATTGGCACCTATATTATTTCGTAAACAATTTGATATAATCTCTCTAAGATGATGAGAGTGTTTGCTGTCACTAAGATGTTGTTTACGGAGATATTTTATCCCAATATTAAAATATATCATCATCACTCAAAGGGAAATATAAAACACTATTTACCAACATGGCACAGTGATAATATACATCTACATTATGTCTTCATCATACCGTTACTCGGAACAATCACGGAATAACAGCGTCTCTAAAAATCAAACAGTAAATTTTAATATCATAGCCCGAAACAGTCAATATCCTTTCTGGTTCTGATTGGAAACGTGTTTTAGTTGTCAATTAAAGTTTATTCGTATTCGTCATACTAAGGATTCTCCCAAGTTTACTATTTTTTATCATTAGTACTGTAGTACCACATAAAATCACGTATACTTGAACCGTTCCCTTTCCACATTGCTCTGCAGTAATCACTTTATACACATATAAACATAAACATGGAAGCAATTCAAGTATGCAAACAAATTCATCATAAATAATAACTATCTTAGATACATTTTCATGCAATTATATACTATTAGCTTCATAAGTGAATTCACAGCAGAGTTATGATATTGAGAGAGTGATGCAGGTAATAATTATGGCGTATTCCATTTGTGCATGCTTCTTTTCGATTTGCTTAAACAAAATGTCACGTGACATGGATTTCCAGCCAATCAGCTGTTACTATACGTCCGCGCTCTACGTGCTATTTACCAAACAACATGAACAGAGTCCAACTCATTTAGTACACGCTGCAAAATGACCATTTATTTAAGTGATCTTAAATAACAAAGTCTAGTGGGGTTCATTCATAATCACGTATTTCAGGCTATAAATGGACAGGAAACATTCATTGATAATTTATATCAAAACAGTAGCCTGCCCATCGAGATTCGAAATCCCTTCGAATTTTCACGAGTCCTTTGATGTGAAGTGCCATTTCATGTAGAAATCAAGATTTCATACTGCATCTCAGTTCAGTCATTACCAAGTTCTTCATCACGCCTGGTTCTCCTGCATGGAAACCAGACATGGTTACCTTGACTACAAGCATCTGTGCACGTTCCGAAACGACGTGCACTCTTCACATTTTACTTTACAGCACCAATGAAACGTGCAACTGCATCTCTCTTTGACCTTGATTTCAGTTGTTGTCGACCCTCTCGAGCAGCACATAAGATCGCACCCATCCACGCCCAGTGACGTGGCGTTGCATTCCCGCCCTCTCGTCCCGGGCGTGCCGAACTTATCATTCCGCTCGCAAAAATCAGGCGAGTTTTCGAAATACACCAGATCTCGTGAGGCTGGTTGCTTGTGAGATGGGTTGTAAGGCACGAAGCTTGATTCGGTTTCGCGGTCGCTCGGGCTGCCATCATTTCTCATGGTGACGCGGGAGGCGCCGTCGAAGCGCTCTTTGATGAGCTCACCCACCGTTCTGAACTTCGGTAGTCTCATCCAACATGTCTCTATGGTACAACTTCCTGACATCCCGTGGCATTTACATTCTCGACGCATCTCACTGGATACAGTCTACGGTTAGGAGAGAAAAGGAAAGGAGAAAGAGAAAATCACTATGAATATGGAGTCTTGAACTTCGATTATTGAAAAGAATATGTCTACATTATCAAGACACATGTAATCATCTTCATTTATCTTAGAACATTCATAACATGAAAAAGCATCTGACTGACTGGCTGGCTAAGCTGTCTTGTAATATTTGTCTACACATTAAGTATTAGCGATCTTAATGTCTTCATAAGGCCTATAGGTAAATGAGCGATGCTCAAAGGGACTTTTCATATTTCTCAATTCCTTCTATTCCCTGTAGGCCTACTGGCGAAATTCGTCTCCCCCAAAATACATTTAGTTTCCTTCCCATTTTACCCCTCGAGGTTTTTATTTAATTTTGTTTTCTTCCTTTTACCTGCCTTAAATTTCATACACCACTTACAATCTTCTGTTGGGTGAAGAACTCACACACTAAATAATTCGAAACTTTCATGAATAAACAATAATATTAGTTTGTAGAGTTGGTAATGATTGTAAGATTATGACATTTCATAGAATGACATTCACCAAAAAATCAACTCAATAATGAAGATTGGGTTCTAATGGTTAAGAACTATAAAGAAGCAAAGCACATGCAGGATGCGGTTCCAATCATTTCGACTAAAGCGCCATTCAGAAAGCTGAGGCGGCATGCTCACAGACTTCAGAGGGATTTTACGATCTCTTGAAGGAGAAACGGGTGAAAAGAAGCACCGTTTTAAGAGCGTTTTCATTTCAAAAGCGGTCCCATTCGCTTTAGTCACTTCGCCTATTTCTCTTCTCAATAGCCGCTTAGTAAACACCGTCAATTTGGAATACGGGTTCGCTTTTGTATAAAGTTCTGCGCGGTTTTTTCTCATTTTGCCAAATTGCCTCTCATTTCATGAGAATAGTTTCAAGATCCATTTTAATTTCCTTTTTCGCTGGTAGACATCACAGCAAGACGAACGAGGCAGTAAAATAAGAAAAGATGGTAGATGCAATATGAACATAACACCAAGAAGGTACATAAGATACGACCTCCCGTGTTTTCAAATCATTAAAATTTTACCATGTTGACATAATTATATTTGTCTGAAATTATAGTCATGAAAGTCAAAATTGAACCCATCAGGCTTTCTGTCCTCTGCCAGTCTCGTAAATCTCAGTTATAAGCTGCCTGAAATTTCCAAGTTTCATGACAAAAAACAAAATTTGGCTTCAAAATAGTCAATATATTGATCATAAAGCAACAACTTGATACATTGTTCACATTATTGTGTACAAGTTGTGTCTATTCATGAACCTGCTGTCTTTATACCTTTTAGGACAGGTATGGTCTGGAAAAGTTTGGGATTTTATCATTTCTCTCTTTCCAAATCGTCAACTTTAATTGTACAACAGACTGAAAGGGTTTTGAAAAGTATTCTTACTTTTCTGCCTGCTTCGTTATTATGTAGGTTCATAGCATGTCTGAGATCTCGTCCTTTCTCGCCCGAGTCTACAAACTTCTTGCCGAATCGGTGGCCGAAGTCAGCGTTGTCACTGCAGCCGCCCCACTCCCAGTCGTTTCCGCTGTCACCGCGGAACTTGTAATCACACGTGCAAGACTCAATCGTTCCTTCACTGCACGACCTCGCTACGGAGTGTGTCACTGCTGCGCTGGTTATTGAGTAGATGAATGCTGTTTCTCGACAACCTGGTCAGAAAAGACAGAGAAACAAGGGAAAAGAATGTTAAATTTATTGTTATACATGTGGTACAGCTCTCTCTGTTATGGTGTTGGTTTGATAAATCCATATCAATTCTTCTTCTTGTTTAATCTCAACTTACCAAGCAAACTTCGTCTGCATTTTTGACAGTTCATAATGGAAAAAATGATACAAGAAACTGACGATGACATTTGACATTTACTTGTATCAATGTGACCAAATTACAGTTTTGTATCCTTTGCGTGTCAACAACAAGCAAGATTAAAAACGGATAGATTTTAGCAGTCGAACATGATTACTCTCATTAGTTTATTACGGTATTTCGAGACAAGAGCTTTGCATTGACATAGTACCATTACAAACTATATAAATTAATACAATAAATATTAGAAGCTTTATTCGTAAAGTACGGGCATGTTTTGTTTTAGCATATAAAGCAAGGTACATGTAGATTCAACATATAACGAAGATCAAAGAAATGAGCAACATTACACAAACTAAAGGTGTTGCTCGATAATTATCATCATATTAAAGTAATATTGAACCTTGGAAATATAGAACAGCACGCAAATGATTCTATACAAATGACGGGGCATTTTCATGATTGCATTCGTCATACTGAAAGTAAGGCGTGGTGCAAAATCAAGATGACACCATCTTGATGAGCAGGGGTTATTTTCTTCTTCGTTCCTCCAAGTTTACAGGAAGATACTGGTTCCGGGTCAAGGTGGGGTGAGTCATTGAAAGACTTGCCTTTCAACATGACAGTTTAACAATCGTTACTTAAGATTATAACCTCTAAAAGCGGGTTAAGAGATTCCCTCTCCGTTAGTCATTCTTGATGACATTGGGCAGACATGGGTTACAGGTATCAATAACAGCTTAACGGAGATTAAGGTTATTAAGTGGTGAATTAGGCATCAAGAGCAATCGAATTATTTGCGGCTTGCGGGATATTTCGAACGCGCGGGCGATAGTAATTCTTTAGCGATCAATTGTGTTAGTTCGTTCTATTCAATCAGTCAATAGTATTTAAAGCGGGTAATATAAATAGTCAAAAGCGATACTGAAGTGTCAAAAATGCGAACGTTTATAAAAGGATTTGATCTAATCAATAGATACGTCGGTTCTTTGAACAGTTGGGCCGATTTTCACACGTACGTGTTTTTGAACGTCGATTGTATTATTGTTACAACGCGTCCAGGCATGCGTGGGACTATGTATCGGCTGCGGTGTTGACAGACCGGACAAGAGATCTCAATACACTCCACCTTTCTCTCACACGATGAGATTTAGCCGCCGATCAATGACTTTGATAGGATTTTAAGAAAAAAAGAGGGCAACATCTTTTGAGATGTTTGGA
The DNA here is from genome assembly GCA_037976565.1 of Mesocentrotus franciscanus. Classification (NCBI taxonomy): domain Eukaryota; kingdom Metazoa; phylum Echinodermata; class Echinoidea; order Camarodonta; family Strongylocentrotidae; genus Mesocentrotus; species Mesocentrotus franciscanus. Next base: position 40,618,877 of record CP137668.1, on the reverse strand, counting down.
TGCTCGTAAACTTTGACCATGTTGGCCGTGCTGAGTCAAGGAGGACAAGGTACATCAAAATGGTCAACAGTATCAGATGTATCAGACTCTCATGACCGCTCATTCCAATCCCGCGAGACCGAGACCTATAATTCTGAAAATGATTAGTGATCATTAATGACCTATATTTTTTTACGCCATTGTCATAACAGTTATACTTCGAATGGTGCGCTCGTTCTTAGTTCATTATCATGAAAACTCGCGAAAGTTGCAACTCAAAAGCTAAATTGTTCAATTTTTTAAATAATATATATAAGTGTTCTATTAACTGTGTCGTTGTTCTAAAGAGGACTCAAAATTCCAGTGCACTCGTCTACGATGAGTCAGTACAGTTTAAATCCATAACTTCAATACAATAAATGTTTCAATATTATACATTATACATTATACATGTTATACTACATATACCTTAAACCAGGGAACCTCACAAATGTAACTTACAATGTCGCATGTCTTTGGTAAGCACCAAGAAAATCTGTCAGGGCAGATAATGTGTTTTTAATAATGGTTTTAATTGAAGAAGAATCGAATAAAATTTTCATCACAACTATTCATTTCATTGAAAAGACGCAATCATATTGATTTAAACCCAGTGTGTGGATACGCGCAAATTAAAAATCTGGTCAAAATTTGTAATGACACAAAAGAGTAGCATATTTAAATCGGTGCTATCATTTTGGAGAACATAGATTTGGAATGTGATAGGATAACGAATCACCTCAGGAGAGATTTTTAGGGGAAACATGAAGTTATTTTGGGAAAAGAGGGAAATAGGGTCGGAAGTTTGAGATTAAGAGTGAGGACTCAAGTAGTCAAGAATGAGGTGAAAGAGTTGAAAATATAAAAAATTGTGAATTGCTACTTGTTGGTGATGCATGGGATTAAACTTGAACTTGAACTCGAATAATTATCAATTGTGCTGCACTTCTAATACTTTGTAATAGCACTCATTTTCAACTTCTCTAATCTCTATTAAAGACTATTCACCCCCCTTCTCCCTCTTTTGCCCATCCCCCTCTCTCTCTCTGTCTCTCTCTCTCTCTCTCACACCCCTTTTCTACCCCTTCCTGCTCTTTTTTCTTCAAGAACACTTCATCTCCCTCGAGACATCAACCCGTCCTTCCGTTTTCCCCTCCTCATCTTTTGACACTGAAGCTAGCCGCCAAATAGTAAACAAACTTTTCGACTGAAGTTTTCTCCCTCTCGCTCCGCTTTGTCTACGGTGTCCTCGAAGACGGATTAGGGGGATACCATGCTCTATTTATTTCCCCAAGCCCCATGCGCGTTGATGTATTCCTTCTAAGCGTTCGTTGCTATGGATGAAACGAGAAGTGAGGTCCATTAAAGGTGTTCCTATGTTTGAAAAGCTAAGCTTGGGCATTTCATTTTCGTAACTGTTTTAGCATTTACCTTTAAATTACGCATTATAAAACAGGCCGATACGGGTAAGTTCATACTAGGACTGAGTTTTAACAAGTAATCAGTAATACACTGATTTTCTAATCGTCTAATTCATCTGGTTTTGTATACACGTAGCTTAATTACCTGGAATAATTCGTCATGACGAAGAAGGCTAAGGATTCCCATATATATGTAATTAGATTCCGCACAATGATATGGTAATCAAACTCCCATTCTCTTCGAATTTTGCTGATGTTTCTATTCCGCCATATTTTATAAAGCAATCTATTTGAATGTAGGTTATTAATCGGTGTTGACAGTGACGAAACTACTTCCTATTTCGAATTCTCGCCGTTCCTGTGTTTCACAGTCTTACCTCGATGACTCGTTCATACGCTCTTCAGCAGCTCAAATTGACCAAATAATTGGGGAATGGGTGAATTCCCTTTACCCCGGGGTTCAACAAAAGTCACCCGCACACAAGAGAGAAAACACATGAAAATATTTTAAAATTTAGCATTTGTAAAAGCGGATATATCTTTCCAAAGTTTAATCAGATTTTTCGAAAGTGTTAAAGTCAAAGAAGTAAAGCAGGATGACTGTTGACACTTGTATCGTAGACGAGTGGATTGAGCACTGGACTATTGATGCTAAGGTCATAGGGTCGAGTCGTTGCGAGACAATTGGTCTTTTTACCAAGTATTATTGATTGATCCTAGTAGGTGAATATTCGTAGTAATAGATAGCTTAATATCATGCGAGTTGAACCATTAATGAAATGATCAAAAAAAAGAATGCAGATACATCGAACCAACCAAGAGTACCTCACCCCTCCGCTCTCTCCATCTTTCTCCACCCTGTCTCTCTCTCTCTCTCTCTGTCTCTTTCTCTCGCTCTCCCTCTCGCTCTCTCTCTTACATATACACTCTCTAACCAGATGTCTAGAATAGAAATTCCAAAACCTAACTTGGAATACGTTTTTCGACAGCTGCGGCTGACAGGATACATCATAACACCTTCGCAAGTTTCGTCCATATCAAAACATTTTTGCATGAGTCATGCTCACGAAAACCTATCCTAGCTAAAGTGTCACATTATCTCTTTCCAATTGCGAGATGGTTTCTCAAATGCATCCAGTCTTAACGGGGACCAACGCGTAGTAGGTCTTCAAGATTCGTTCAGATTAAGTTGGATAACACGAAGAATTTCGATATAGTTTTTTGATCGGTGACGGCCAAGGCGTACGTTGCCGATATGTTGACGAAAGGGTGACGAATATAAGTCGGTACTGTTTGGAGACGTTTGACCATGAACTGAACGCACCCTACTCTTTCAGGGTTTTATCATGGACGATCCAGCACTCTCGTCTATGGATGTCAAGTGTAAATTTGAAGCAAAGGAGAGGAGAAGGGAGGAAAACATTGAACCCTCAAAGGCGTGAAAATAATATTTCGTCGAAGCGTTGAGCTAATTGTTTTCCGGTGGTAATTAAGATCGCCGAAAATCCTATCAAATAAATTCACGACCCCCTATCGATCGGCAGCGACCGTTCCTCGACTAAGGAAGCAAGATTCCCCTAGATTTGGTACCTTCCACCTTTTTATCCTTCTTATTCTTCTATTTCTTCTTGATTTGGAATCCCGGCGGGAGACCGTAGCAGACGACAAGGCGCCAGAGCGGACTGCTTTTCCGTTTTATACCGGGTTACGGCGCGAGCACTGTGCTTTTTCATTGGTGATGGCGATGACTGAAGAGTGTAGCTTAGGTGGAGAAGGAATCGAGCCCGACAAGCCCTCCTTAAACCCCACTTTATGGAACAAGAGGGTCGAGTGAAGGGTGTCAGAAGGGGTTAAGCGGGCAAGGATTGTTCCTCTAAATTTTCAACCCAAACGTCTTCCACTCAGAGACATATGTGACGCGTTAACGTACTCTATGACATCTTTCGTCATCCTATTATAGTATTCATATTCCTTCTCTTGAACGAGAAATCTAGACATATAACTCCTTCGTTGTTTTTTCTTTCTTTGATATGGATTCTTCCACAGAGAATTATTTATCGGTTTGAGAGGATGTACTATCTACATTTCGAAGCTTTGAGATATAAAGACATTCCATAATAATGACATGTCTGCAATAAATATACATTTTCCCTTTCATCTTCAGAATGATGAGTTGATGTGAAAGTTTAACGTTTGTATCGATTACACATGGCCTATTTCTCATTAAAATATCATGCGAGAAGTATACGAAGTATACTAAAAGATAGCAACAAAAGAAATAAGTGGTTTCTACATAGCGGTTACAATTTCAGTTATTATATAAGAGTGATCTCTAAAATAGTTAATTTTTTTCTTCAAGAAATGTGTTATCAATCCATTGCTGTTTCTGAAACTAGATGTATAGAAAACTTCTCACAAAAGATGATAGGAATAATAAGTCAAAATAAAAATATTGTAATTATAAAGATATTTCAAAATGAAATGGACATTTGGATTGCACTTTTACAATTGAATGGACTGATTTTCGCAAACTGGTAAATATTCATATTCAGAGGTGGGTTAAAATCATTGCCAAAGATAAATGTGATAAAACTCCGTTCACTTGGGATAGAAACAATAGTAAAAGTTGCAGTTTTTAGATGTGAAAGGGTTGCTCTCGTGTAATATAAGGTCAAATGATGGATATATTTCAGTCAAAAGCCGCCCTTAACCACAACGTCGATGAGCAAATCGGTGTAGAGGGGATAAGGTTCTGTGGTTGCCATGTCATAGCATGTAGTGGAAACGCTAGCCTCCCAAAGGATCTCAAGATTTTGAGAAATACTTCAACATTTCACTTCGTCATCCTCCCCCAACACAAAAACATTGACATCGACCGCGCGGGCAAGGATAAACTCCTTGGCCGGTATTAATATAACATAAGAGCGTAAAGACTTTCAGAAAACCATCCTAGGCAATTTCTATAGCATTGTTCGTCACCTATTTAAAAGTGTGAACATGACAATGACATGTTACATAAGATAAACATCGTTTATGTTGTAACTGGTAAGACGCCATATGAACAGGTATTAATTAATATTTCTATAGGCAATATATAAAATGGTGTTAACATTTCCTTTCGTTTATTTTTGAAAGTCTTTGCGATCGTATTAAAAGCGTCCGACCTTTAGTCTGAGTTTAAGTGTCGAGATTAAGTACACATCTTTATGAGTGCATGTGTAGACCTTCAAATCCCTTATAATCACCATACTACCGCAACTAAATAGACAGACAAAACTCATGCAATTATAAATCGATTTCTCTTTTTAATTTTATGACTGCATTTATCTCGTTCATTCATTTTAGCTTCACATAACAGCAGTAATTTGTGCCTAAAAAGGGCAACACTTGGCGCTCCATAGCGCACTGTTGAACCAAGTTGAACTTATTCCATGAGCCTTTATAAAAAGTGATCTTTCACAGTGTTTGAGTGTGAATATTTAGCTTACTTCTTCAGCGTGCATTACCAAAAATAAAATTTCTACATGATTGTGAAGTCATATTCGGGCATTCCTGAGCCAATGGTAAAACTTACATTTTGAAGAAAAAAATGATTACATTTGCTTTAAAAAAATTGTGACACGTCTACAAATAAAGTTGAATAATAAAAAATGATTATTCTATGAAATTATCTGTGAAAAATGGAAAGCTGGAGCTGAAATTAAAATTTGTTTCTTTAAAAGGTGTGAGTAAATGAGAATAGTGTGACTCCGCACTTCGGCAACGACATTAAGTTAATCAGTGACATTACCAAGCAAAATGAGCTACGACTATAGGTGTCCCAAGATGCCATATTCTTGACACAATGTAAAACGCCCATAATGATGCAGGACTGTACCCCCAAATCTCCCCATACCACAAAGGAATTTCAAGTTCCTTCCCCCTTTTCTTTGTTTCAATCATCATAATGAGTCGACTTTAAAGTGACGGTCTCGTAAACAGCCATTCTGCCAAAATCCGCTAGCTCGTATATAGAACAGTGTAACGGTCTCTTTCAGCGCTATTCTATGCCTGTCTTCTCTTGCGACTCAATTACCGCAACCCAGGCCGCGGTTCTCCGGGGAAGTTGCCCCGTCACATTCCACCATCGCTAGGGGTGGTCGCCCGCATCTTTCCATCCCTTGCCAGCTTTTTTTCTTCTCCGGCATCCTTTTCTTCAAGATTTCCCTCCACGTCTCCCACACTCTCTCTCTTTCTTACATTCTCTTTATTTCCTTTCTACGCACTCACACAAATACTGAATGATGGAGCGACAAAGGATCGCGTAAAAAATGAAAGGGGAAAAATCTCGGGAAAGGAAAGAGGATCGGTGATTGAGCGTAACAGGTGAATGAGAGCTTGCTACAGTGTACAAATTGCTTTCCACTTCCTTCGATGTCAGAATGAAATTGAAACTTTTTAAAGGGCCATCCATTCTCCGCCCATCTCAAGACGTTAAGGCAGTAATCAGCTTTGAATGTTGGAGCAACTATTTTCGGGTCCGAAGATGACGAAGCGTGAAATTGGCGTGCTTCAAAATTTCTTGCCAAACATGCCAAAGGGCATTGTGACAGTGTTAAAAAAAGTAATGGTTAAAATATCATATCTTAATGGCTTAATGGGATTTAAGATTTCTTTTCTTTTTTATGAATGAAAATTATGATTAAATAAATATGATCTTTCTCTTTTCCTCACCCTCCAACACATAAACGTAAATATTAGGTCGCATTAGAATGTCTATATTTTCCTTCATGTATCCTCGTATATATTGCGGATGATATTTAATTTGCATTTTCTTCCTATTCTCCAATAACTGCACAATTACATGATCATGCTTTCTGTATTTCAGTTGACTCCTCGACATTTTAAACATGTTACAAATGACGTTATGACGTTGTTGCAAAGATGTGCGTTGAGCTGGTGGTCTATAATGGTAGACAAGGGAAATATCAGACACCTCAAGCCAGGGTGATAATGGAAGAACAAGTTTCTGTTTCATTTAGAAACCGATCAGCTAATCATTCAATAACATCGCAGTTTGTGATGATAAGCGGAACCTCAAAAAGGGGATGATACTCTCTCCCTGTTGATATGGTCTTCACTTATATAGACATTAATAAAATCACCGGGCCATCGTTACTGACCTTTGCATACAAATATTCTTATGCGAATCACTAAATATGTAATGACGGACACTGATTGGTCCACTATTATGTATCACGTGACCGCAATAAGTAGATGGGCGCCAAGTAATGTTTCAGCACGACAATTAAGCTTAAGAAGAAGCGTAAAGTAAAATACAATTATTGTCGACATTTACAACATTACAGGTCATTAATCCGTTACTCCTCAGACTATCTGTGATGTGACCAAAAAGTAACGATGCTCGGGTGAACCAAATGATCTGATTTCTCCAAACTATCTTCTGAAATATTCAATCGAGACATCCCCGTGATAAAAGCTACCATCAAACGGGAGCTTCTTTCATCGCTCTAATAAAACGTTGACATCTGACTGAAACAGACTTATCAAGCCCGTGCAAGTTGGTGTTGACATAGCTTGTAACGAAGAGAAGGTGAATATTGAGAGCCGAGTTTCAGATTCTAAAGAGACAAACTTTACTGTCAGGTTTAATAAGAGACCAAAAAAGCGTGTCCATCTGTGAAGTCAAGATGTAATACAGACAAACTGACAGATGATCGGGTATATAGGAGTGGAAGACAGGATGATAGTAGATGCGCTACTACTGTGCATCAGTAATTCAATTGATCATAATAGTTTCAGATGAAATGCATGATATATTACATAACCAAGAAACCTACATTTTTGGAAAATGTCAGATCCAATGAATGAAATGAAATGAACAAAACAATGATCATCTTTATTCTCTTTTTGTTACAAGCAGACTTCCTGAGTGTCGTATTCAGAAAGGGAAGTCATCTTATTTGTTTAGGTAGATGCTACGAAGTTTCGAAACATGTCTTGACAATTTCGTCATGATTATGTTGAGATGTTTTCGTTTTTTGCGACGCGGTAGGTCTATTGTTTTCAAGATGAGAACATTCAATGAATAGGGTGACATAATGTGAATAAAGACCATGAAGACTGGATGACAAGGATGCACAAATATGTGAATAATTCCATATTTTACTCGAGCTGATGATGATGATGACGGTTGCGATGATGATGATGGTGAACAAGATTATATCATATTATCAGAAACGACGATGGTAGTTGCTAAGATCGTATCATCATAAGATAACAACATCATAAATGGAAGAGTAAAAATTCTAAGGAACTGTCATCAAGGAACATCTTTAGTACATTTTGTTTTTTGCTCTTTAAACATCTTCTCGCTGTAAGCTTTAATTCGTTTGCAATAAGTAATGATCTTCAAACAAATGAGAAATGCTCCATAACATGGAGAATAAGTTTTCTGCCTTAAAACCAATCTGGCGCTTTCAATTCAAACCAATTATTTAAGAAAGAGATGATAGGTGTTGACATTTGGAAAACTAACCCACAATAGCTTTCAAACAGAACAAGGTCAATTTCATCAACTGTTGATTCAACTGTTACATCACAGATATATTGAATCTGACATAATGATTTTCTCTTCAAGGTTCTACCATGGGGTGTCTGAGTACACCTCAGGGCGTGGCTTTGCCCCCTTCTTGATTCACCTTAATGGGGTCAGGGGTATGATAACTAGGTATTTTACGTGATAAGAGGCACGTAATATCTATCATCGACAAACACTGCAATATGAATTCATATATTCATGATGGGTATATTATTAAGTTTGAGTTTGAATCACTTGTGTCAGGTGTTCTGTGTAGGTTGAAGCCCGTACCATGTCACTCTTAATCTTGACTGGTGTCGGATGAGCGTTGCACTTTCTAGGTCACGTGACACAGAGAGATCTTCATCGAAATGATCAATAATAGGCAAATAATATGACAAATGGTTTTTTGCATTTATACCACGTTGATCAATAGGTACATGAATATTGTATTCTCTCTCTTTTTCTCAACTTTTGAACTATTTGTTGTTTAATTTTGTTCCCATTTCCTGATTTATTAAGCGTCGCACCCTGCGAATTTCGTTCCTCCCGTTTTACCGCGTCTCTCTTTACTCTGTCTCAAGTCACAACATACGGAACATGTCTCGCTTTAACTAAACTTGTCTTCCTCGCGACAGAAATCAAAGTCATTGCCGCTGGCTGACTTAATAAATTCACGACATGAACTCTCTCAGAAAATTAGATTTGGGCAGGGGTTTTTAATGTCATTTTCAGCGAAAGGTTCGGCAGATTTCGCCGGGGAGTGCCCGGCGCGAGCTCGCGCTGGGTTGATGGGTTTTTCTCATCAGCCCCGCTGCGGTGGGCTGGTGAGGACAGCAACAGATGAAGATTGCAGGCAAGGAAAAAAAGGAAACAGTAACAATTTTGGAGGGGAATGTCTTGGTGAGTTTTTTTTCTTCCTGGGGCTTGTTTGTCTACTCTGGGGCTCGGATGAACGCGTGTTAGTAACATGCCCACGGTGGTATAGTGAAAGTTCAACGTTAATTGGACGACTACTGATTGTTTTGCACTGAAGATTTCCATACATTCTTTGCGGTATTGAATGTTCTTCCAGTCTCATTAGCAATTTTACGCTCACTTGGTATGGTGCCACGGATGGGGTGAATTAAGGCGGGGCAAGGAAGAGAGTATGGTGTGGATAGGCATCCATTTAAAGAAGGGGATTACGCTTCATCGTTACTGTTTGACATGTAATAAATATAAAACAAAATAAAAGTAGAAATAATTTTATAACCACATGCTGATTAAGTTGAAAGAAAAGATGCAACATATCTTCGGTATATAAATCACGTTTTCGGTATAATAAAAACAGGGATGAGCTCATAACCATATCAGTTTTGATGCCTTTGTCTTAGGTTTCTGGAAGAGTGTGACATCTTTGATTTAATTCAAAGGATAACAGATGTAAGGAATTTCACATTCCATTTCCTTTTGAAGCACATTAGTTTTCTTTTTAATTTGTATGAAAGAGCATCGTAAATAATGCAATGGCTTAAACATTGCTTAAAGGCCAGGTTCATTGAAATTTGGAAAAAAGGCAAATCACACCTCTACAGATTGCTGAGAACATTAACAAAATGACTAAAGTATTTTTAAAGCCCTCACTATTGTGAGGAATAAATTAATTGCAATTTTGATACCCTTTCCAAAACCCACTCACAAAGTGAAATGACGGCGTTATTTACATGCGATAAAATGACGTCACATTATGAACAACCTACAATCACACATTCGGGACAATGTTGGATACCCATTGCAATTTTAGATATGGGTTAACGTTGTTTGTATATTTACCGCCAGTTGTGATATTTCCTTTATTTTAGGCACTTTGAATGAGATACACTGAATAAATAATACTTTCTACAAATGTGTATTCGATTTTTATGTTATTTACCGTCACATTTGACCATAAAAATCGGGAAAATAATCACATATTCTGAGGGCAGCTCAGCGTGTATGTGTCGGATCTGGGAGTGCCTAGGACATTTTGCATGCTGAACTAACGACTCTTCTGGGGCAAAATATGCGACAAGTTTACATATAATTGTCCAAATATTCATTACGAAAATGTCTGATTAGGCCGATTAGTTTAGATTTTTGATAGATAAATGGGGAAAGTGGAAGTCGAGAGAAGACTTAGATCAGTCCGGTTCGCGATTCACAGCTAGCTCGATCAAGCGCCGGGCCGGCTGGCCTGGCTGTGATATGCGGGCTCATGTAGATACGCAGCGACTGCGGCTGCCCCGACAGCTTGTGCTTGTCCATCGACTTCGGCAAAATCTTCCAGATCTTCTTCTAGGTCTAGATCTCCCAAATCTCCATTGTCGTTGTCGCTGTCCGAGGTACTTCCTTCTTCTATCTCCTCAAAACTCAAATCAAGTATGTTTTCGTCCATATCGATATTTTCAGGGTGACTTTGATGAAGGTAAACAACGTTGGGTAAGAATGGGTACGGTCCTCAAGAGTCAATGCAATACATGTGAATTGCACGCAAACTGCATCGCGCACCGATCAGGTGAGCGGCCCATTGTATTAATTGTTCATTGTGCTACGTCACTCAAAAATCAGCTGACTTACGATGTTTTCGGGGTCTCGAGTGGGGTGATATTTCGTCAAGTTTAATCAACTTTTATAATTTTCGCACAAATTTACAAGTTACACAAATGTGATAGTTTTACTCAGTGTAATGTTCTGATTACAATGATACCAAATTCAGTCGATTTCAAAATCAATGAACCTGGCCTTTAATGATGCTAATTACAATTATAATTACAATTGTAATTACAATTCAAAAAATCTGATTTTTTTTTTCCAGACCGGGGAAGATGACAAAGGAAAAATGAAAACATCATGATTTTCATTCAATAACAAATAACATGCAATGCTAAGCTTGTTTTTTCAGAGTACCATTGTGAAGTGATTTTTTTTTTTTTTTTTGGGGGTCATTTTCTCTTTCTTTATAGCGGGAGACGTTAGCAAAAGTAGAATTTGCCGTCATTAAAAATCTTATGAGATGAGAAAAAAAAAATCTGTTTTGATGTTGTTTAAGGGACAATTAGGGCTAAATATTTTATTTTCTTCATACAACTTGTAATTTGGTAATGAACAAATATTTTTTTCTGCGAATGAACATTTCAGGCATATATTCACACGATTATAATAAAACAATAATGACTGATAGAAAAAGATTCTTGTGTTAACGACAGACAACCAGTAATATAGGTTCTCTGACGACTGGCTGGATGATAGAAGAGAGTCTACCGACTGATGTCAAGAAACTACTTCTCTCTCAGGACGAAACACGACCCCTGATTCTCTGTTCACATCAGAAAATGAACACATGTCATATATCCTTTTGAAAAACAAGCAGAGAAGTCTAGTTTAGAGTGTCATGAACTCCAAAGGCAGAACCAGAAGGGAAGATTGAAAGGGGTGGGGAATGATTCTATATTATCCACTATAATACGCGAGAATAACCTTTAAAATCCCAAAGCCCCCCTTCTCTCCCCCATCAGACGCGTTTTCCTGCTATGCCTATATTGTTTTTGACGACACAGATGGTCTACGTTGGTTTACATTTCCATCACAGCCCAAGAGCCAGGATTGTGAATTCTGAAAATCCAATGAAACATTTCATAGAAGCAAGAAATTGCCATGAATGTTTGATTTAAAAAATATGATCTTATTGCAAGAAAGAGGAAATCGGAGTTTGCATATCTTTTTTAATCAATTCGTGAATTTACATTTTGATTTAAAAATTCACAAATTTCTGTTTAAATAAAATCAATTATCTATCATCCCGTTCCAAAATGATTTCATTATCTTTCATAAGACCATCATTTAAATCATATTCTCCAATCGCTATCGCGCTATTAAGTGAACAGGCGCCATCACAAAAAATGCTTTGAGTACGCGACAATGAGATGATATGGTATTTTACAATAGAACAGCTGACAAGCGCCGATGCTATCTGAGGTTCCGCCAACGAGAAGATGTAAAAGAAAGGATCTAAAAGAAATACCATCTATTTGTGTGTGACTCACAAGACCCCTACCAATTCTCAAGAAGTTGCATTAGGCAAGCGATGTAATCAAACCTCGCTTGAATGGAAATTAAGTGTCATCACAGTTAAAGGTAAAGACCAGTTTTGGAAACGCCCGTCTCTAAAAAAATGAAATGGAAGCTCTCATTACCAATCATGTGAAAGAATATGTTTTGACTAATACGTGATGATACAAATTTTGCCGGGAAACCGCCTACTAATTGATATATTTGGTAAAGTATTATATCTATTGGGACCAAATAGATATCGCGCACGTGGTCGCGTAGTCCCATATACATCTTTCTGTGTACAGTGCTTGTAACTTTACCAAGACTGGGCCAAATTTCTTATCATTTTGATGATTCCAGAACCTTGCAGTACACACCAATACTTATATGCTAGATGATCAACCTTTTCTGATCGATTTCACAACGTTTCTTTCATAATGCAATCGCATGACCAGAACTAGTCTTTATCTTTAACTGAGAAAGAGAATGCTGCATGTTGCAATCCTTTCATATATCTTTCTTAGTATTATTGCATTTCCCGGACGTGGAAAAAAAACACTCTGAACCAATATGATGACGACACAATTATTAATTCGTCGAAATAACTACAGGAGGTATATTACATTTCGAACTGCCCTTTTGGTATAGAAATTTTAGAAAGTTTTAGCCTTTATTTTGTGAGAGTATAGAGGGTCTATACTATAGCATCTAGAAAGTGAAAGGCAGGGACCTCCTCTTACGCGAGAGGGGCAGTTGCCCCAGTATTTTCGGAGTTCCAATCGAAAATATTATTCCGTGATTTATGTGTTCTCCCTCCACGATCCCAATGAGCCCCAATTCTATAGGCACGGGGGCATCAAGATTTAATCCGACCACCCTCCCAGGGATGATTTCATCCCGTGTTAACTGATGTTTGGATACGCCATTACAATGCCCCTGTTTTTAATCACGAAGTCCCGATATTCCATTCATACTTCAGTCACACCACCCAAACGACTCTAAACCAACCGACCCTTCAACAGTTTGGAATCATATAAACTTTTGTGTTTTTTTTTCGTTGTCGGTCCGGTGTCGGTCTCATCGTTGTGACTAATACTGACTAAAAGGCATCAAGAAACATTTACTTACCACTATTCAAAATCTTTCCAAACAGGCTCTCTGGACCTCTATCTTTGTTAAAGGTTGGACAGTTCCACCTCCTCTCTTTAAACTGGTCTCGACACTCTGCAACAGCCATCTTGACTGCTCTGTTAATGGCGGCTAAGGTCCCACGATTCTGTGAGACCAATCTTCTTTGGCGTTTGTTTAAAATCTTCAATTTGGGATCGATGATGTTTATGATGCCTTGTGTGTCTGTCACACTGTTCGTCATACTCGGTGATAGCACCATGCTCCTATCAAAAAAAGAAGAAAGATATTGACAAATTGAAAACATGGATTATTGGTTTTGGTCATTGGTTGAGGTAAAAAAAAAAGAAGGTCTTGCTTAATATCGCTGAATATTGATTCAAGATTGTGATGTTAATATCAAATGTGACAGAATAAACACAATGACGAATAAATGTGAAGTAAAAGTACAGTAGATGATTAAAAAGTCAAATTAAAATATACCATAATATGTACATTTTAAATTTCATAGAAGATGCTGAGGGACAATTATCATTTTAATACCATAGATACATCAACGCAATGTAATTCTATAACTTAGTTATGAAGTATTTATTATTCAATATGCATTTTGTTCCCACGGTGTTTAGGGACTGCATGCAACTATACAGAGTTGGAGCTCAAGTAAGTAAGTAAGTAAATAAATAATTAAATACATTAATAAATAAATAAATGAATAAATTCATAAGTTGCTCTTAAGATTACAAATATACATGAAAGAAATATATATAGGTATAATGGATTGTTTCAACAAGAAATATCACATGGGAAAAATACTTCCCAAAGCATAAAAATGACAAAGAATTTACAAATCGTAGTGCACTGATTATTGAATATATCAGACGAGACGAGACGAGACGATTTTTTTAAATAATGATTTCTATTCTGTGACGTGGAAGTAGCTCGACCTTCGTACGTTGAAAATGTTACGTGATCGAGCTTTGCCAAGTGAATTCCTCCTACAATTTCAAGGAAACAATGGCTGAGTAATAGGGCAGGTACGAAGAACCAACAGTTTACATTCAAATGACAGCAACAGCAACACAAGCACCCCGAATGCCAAATACCCCAAACCTCAATAATCTATACCTCCTAAGCGTGCCTCTACGATTACAGAGAGATTATTGGTTAATCCCTTAAGCCAATGGCTGGTAATAAAGAGGGTATTCCAGTGGCTTATGAGAGTGTATGACGGGTGCAACAAGTTTATGAAGTTAAGATAAGGTTTGTCGTTGTCATAGAAGTGAGATGCTTTGGATTTTCATAAGAAGGCCACCTATAATTATGTTACAAATAGAGCGAACTTCACGATTTAATCATTATCACTTTTTGATAATTTTGATCTCATTTCTTTGAAGGGATATTTGCACTCTGTGATATTTTAGGAGCGGATTACATCCAAAAGAAAGGAACACAAAATGAATTTTAAAATAACGTCTTCCCTATTTTTCGTCCCATCCGAAGAGGGTTTCTTTCCCCATTCTTTATGTTCCAAACTTACAAAGGTAAAGAAGAGATGTATAAAATGACCAATGTTTCGAACATGAAACTTGAACTTGAAGAAATTTTCATTTTTCTTGTTAAAGGTTATTGTCTAATTCCCTTAGTCCCTCATGTCATTCTATGATTTCATACCGCTAACCTTCCCCAAGTTTGTCCTCTACCGCAAAGGTCAAAACTGACATATTCGAGGATTTTCCAACAAATCTTTCCGGTTTCTACAAATCACCGTTTTGACACAAAACAAACCTCAAACTATTTTTCTCTTCGAAGACAACAAAACACAGAGGAACCATCGAGATATATTGAGAAAGAATGGGAGAAAAGGAGGATATTTTAGATATCTTAAATCTTTCGACAAAAATAATCCGTGGGTTTAAGCTGGAAACAAATGGCAGTGTTTAGTAGAAAGTAAGTTAGAGTGTCACATGCAAGGAACCGCGTCATTTTTCTTTCTGATCTCTTTGGATTCAATGGATTTGTGAGGAGAGTGAAACGTTGAGACGGGATCATACAAATGAACTTTACAACGAGGTGATCGACTTGTAGGAAATTTCTTGAGGTCTGAGGGAAATATGGATCCATACATTCTGACTTATAGATAGATTTTTTAAAACTGTTTATTTATTGGACACAATCTTTGTTCATACTTTCATGTTACTTCCATTGCAAATACTTCCCTTTTTACTATTAAAGGGATCCGGTAACTTTGTCTCAGATTCTGAAACAAAATCCTGGATTTAGCTCATGCTGCAATGATATTTATAAACCTTTAGGTCAGTCAGGAACCCCATGACTTTTACAAGCCGATCGCCTGTCTGATTATCAAGATATTTATGATTGGAAATCGAAACCAAATTTTGCGTTTTCCTAACGGTTTTCATAACACTACAGTCTATTGGGGAAAACGAGTATCGTAAAACCGGTCACTCAAAGATTTTTACTTTTTTGAGGCACTTCTTGATCATTTTGAAGCGCGATTGTTTTAGGGCTTCAATATTACACCATATCACAGACACTGATAACACGTAGGGCCGTGCATCTCAGATTTAACATTGTTTAATAAAATGATTTAGATTTCGTTTTCTTGACTAAAAATAAGTGCATACTAGTATTCCATAATGTTCATATTTCTGTAGCTTATTGTAGGATTGTAAAAACCTTAAAATTACAAACATAATTATAAAACAGCTCCATATACACATTAATTATTTTGATGCTGTACCATTTCGTTCTGTATTATTTTACTATGTACTATTCATTTTATACTCTTTCATTTTGTTCTCTTACATTCTGTACTATGGAAGTACATCGTTGGAATAAAAATATCTCTAGATTTTATCTAAATATGATGAATAAATTGTCCTTCCATGAGTCATGTCGTTATGATGTGTGAACATTAATTTTACATCACCTCACTTTTCTTGTCATGTTTTGATGCCAATGAAATTTTCCACGAAATACTCAAATGCAGGCGGCAAACAACAACTGGTGATTTCATTAGTAAACGATTATATAAGACAGTGTCAAACTTGAAAGCAAAGTGCATGCATGTAAAATTCTTCAATATCTATTTAATAATTCATGATTGTGTACTATTATGGGTTGCTATCTAAAGTATTATTGTCATGGTTTTGATTCCTCTGGCCTTGACATGAATAGAGAAGTTCGTTTTCGTGCTGTGTTTTCATGTTTTCAACTATCACAGACTGACTGAGACAATAGTCTTGATTTTGATGGAAGACTTCCATTTTGTCTTGCCCATGGGACCATCCCATCGACGAGCAAAAATGTTAGAGGAAGGAAAGATATGACATATCGGAAGTTCTCTAGTTTTACAGAAGGACTTGATACCCAAAAGCTAAAGGAAAAGAGAGGATGGGAGGGGGAGGGATGGAAGATCATGACAGAAGTTTTCTCTCATTTTCTTGAGGCCCATTGGGAGTACGTCTTAGTAGGCGGTATGCCACTTAGAAACATCACAGATCTACTTACAGGTTAAAAACTCTTTGTGGTGGAGGAAAAATATGGAGGTTGAAATATTTAAGAACATTTAGTATCAATAGTGATTTTGCAGTATTTTCCTCCAAATGTTCTATAACCATAGTGCAACGTTAAATTAAAAGTAAATGTGCATGTCTACAATAATGCTGGAAAAGTCTTCTATATGAATATATCTCTTAATAAAACATCTCAAATTAAAAAACTGTCGAGTAGAATTCTGCTAATTCTGCAATTACCACATATATTTTTAACTAGACCTTTATGACCAAAATATCCATGCTATCTTTATATGTTTAATCCTTCCTAACTGAGATTTTTAGATTTGTATTTAATAGTTCATAGCAAGCAGTGTTTGACTTATGGTAATAATTTGAAAAGTTATACTATCAGATAAAAGAAGGTGATATGCTTATCAAGTGGCGGGGTGCAAAGGGCACATACCCCAATCGAATCCCCCAAATGGATAATAGGAATGGAAGAGGGTGAAAAGGGCAATAAAGAAGATGACAGAAAGGACCTCCCCCTAATCGATAGACTTGTACATTCACATGTAATTCACCCCCCCCCCTCAATGGCTGGACCCGCGCTACGCCACTTGGCCTATCATTCGAGGCTGCACGTTATGTCAAGGTGTAATCCAGTTGCTCGAACCAAGGGCATGTAAGGTCACGACAGTTCTTTCGTCACCTAACAAGAATCGGGTGTCCATCTCACCGGACACGTGCTGATAAGATAATAGAATAAGTATTTTCTAACACGGGAAGGTTTCACGTGTTCTCTGTCCTAATAACGAGGTCAGCCTCCAAATCGGATGAATATTAGTTTTGTCCATTTAGCTTAATTAGATCGGTACAAGACAACACCGTCTCAAATTGGCAATGGCGCGTCCAATGCTTATTGGTGATTAAGCTCACGCATTCTTGAGACGATTTTGTAACCTGCGCGCGCGACGGTCCGACTGCGTGTTCGAATGGAGACAGTTCAGCCTTGACTTGAACTTGGTGATGAGGAAAACGCGTGCGTGCTAAAGAATAAAAGAACGTTTAAATGGAAGTGAGAGTACAGAAAAAGTGCATATTGCATAGGAAGCGCGTCATTATTTACGTTGCCGTCTTGGGATGATCCTTAAGCAGCTGGGCTGCTCGGACCGAGACAAGAACTTAAAAATTGGTCTAATTATTTCACCCAGCCTCGCGGAAATATGCAATGACCGTCCCCCTTCCGCCAGAAATTTCTTATCCCCTTTCGCTTCCACCTACACGACATAGCAACGCGCTACTGGTCATGAAAGCCAAACCCTTTCTAAGCCCTGTAGCAATATTTCACTACCTCCTGCCTGTAATAAGCCTACAGACGTAAAGGCGTGATAAGCGTGTAGTAAAGTAGAATTACTTTGCTGGTCAATGTTATAGACTTTTCTGAGCCTACCAATCAACAAATGTGTTTCAACAACTCATTTTTCAGAATAACAATATGACTGAATAAAGCGTAATGAATAAGGTACGTTTTGTTGTATTCCCTCCATAGGTTTGAATAGCGCAGGTATTAAAACAACGTGTGCAATGGACATAATGCGCAATACACACTAGGCGTCATTTTGCTAACGTTGGACTGCGTCAATTAACGACTGGCGCACTCATTAACGAGCCACATGAGAGTGACATTGTACAAAAAGTGATAATAAAATCAATGTTGGAAACGGTGCGTTGAATTAATAGCACTTGCGCTCATTTCCCTCATGCCTTGATCAGCGGAGGTATAATAGCGCAATTGGAATGACGCCTCGTATGCAACTGGTATACAAGTTATTGAACATCACACGATGGCGAGGAAAAAGCATGATTAATCATTAATATCTTTAAGCAATGGCTTCATTCGAAATAACATGAAATAGGAAGAAACTCCATGATTACTAGTCATGCGCTCGAAGCCCATGGTCTAGAACACACAGATATGGCAGCTAAAATGATTATAGGAGGGCCAATAGGGTTTAATAACAGGTGCCAATTTAAGACAGAGGAAGGACGGGGGTAGTCTGTTTGCCTTAGACGATTATGTCTCCACCACAGTTGCATACGATCGTCTCTACATCACCATTCTGACATTTTCAAGACCTAGAATAAAATCAGGCTTCTCTAGAAGCAGCCATGATCCTATTGTATCTGACAACCTAATTCGTGATTAGAAGTTGAGAAATCTACCCCATTTTGATCGTTAAACTGCACGCACAGTCTTGGGAGTCTTATTCGATTTGTGTTTGGGACTGGTGAGTAGTGCCAAGACGAGTCTCGCCAATCATCCAATCTTTGAAGAGTGGGATGAATTTCGGGTTAAATAGGGAACAATTGAATTTGAATCATATCCCCTGAAAGTAATACATTGCAAGGAATACTCAGAATAAAAGGCGTTTCATGGGATGCAAACAGGTTCTCAAATTAATGACGTTATACCACGATTTTTTTTAAAGAACGTACCCGTCCTCCTACAAACAAATCTCTTCTTGAATAATTGCATTATTGATTAGATTTCACCTTTCTGTGAAACTTCTTAGTTGATTTAAACTGGCAACGCCATAGAATTCAAGAATCTACCACTTATTTCAGTAGAAATGCACTGAAAAGAACATTGCTAGACATTACAGTGTTTTATAGCATAAGAAAGCGTGATGATGACTCAATCATGCTTCAATCAGTAATGTAGATTTACAATGGCACTGCTGATTCTGCAACTTTAGATTTTATTTTGTTTTTGTTTTACACAATAGTTTGTAATTGAAAACAATAACCAACAAACAAACAAAGACTCATGTTCAGGGTAAGAATCAAATGACTTTATAATTCAAGGCATTGTTATTTAATCCTAATATAAAAAATCCTGTTGATAACATTTTTCTATTTGAGGTGATTTTCTCATTCCATTTGATTTTCATTTCATTGAATTTGTAATGTAATACAATTCATGCATGTATACAACAGAACATTCAAGTTAGGTAATTATTCACATAAGGACTATAACCATGCTAGAAAACAAGATAGTTGTCATATTTCAATGATAATCATTATATAATGATCTATTTACTAAGGAAATTTGATGTTCAGATTAAAATAAAATTTTCGTGTCACACAAAATACAATCTATTTGCCGGTTTTTTCACATGCATGGAAACAAAAAACAACTTATAAAGAAGAAAGAAAAAGACAAGGCTATTTGAACGTTGTAGGTTTAGTTGGTTTGTAGATGTAGTTTGTAGACATGTATGTAGACATGACTTTGTATCCAGACGACTGTGAATGACAGCGAGGCTGAATAGAGCGGGAACAAATTGAAACAATTTCAACTCCAAGAAGTACACGAGAACCCAAGCTCTGTGACAACAATACCTACATCAATATTTAACAGTATCATTTTGTCCCCTTCAAGGTAGAATTCTCTTAGGAAAAGACAAGCAAGTATCAATCAGACATGGATAGAATCCCTACTGCGTGTTAAATAGGCAACGCCACAATGGGGTCAGGCTGCCACAAACGTCGCGCTACGGGGCGAGCCCCTCGCGCCGTTCAGATAATAGGCCGACAGCTCGGGGGGCACTTACGCGCTCTCTGCGCTCAAGCCCTTGATCGTAGCCGCGTGTTTATCGCCGTGAGCAGCGGGTAAGCGGGCGGTCTCAAGCCCAACTCCGCCGGATCATTTAGGAACAATTTAACCGCTGACAGAAGCCTGCTTAGTACTGGGATAAGAAGAGAAATATTCTGACGGTAATCGAGATAGAGGTGGTATGTGGTGAGAGATCAAAGGACGGGGTTCTGAAGGGGAAAAGGGAAAGAAAGCTCCGTGCAGGCTTGGTCAGAATGGGCAGAAAACTTAAAGATCAACCGACACAATGTTAAATATTTCTGTTAGAAAACGAATTATGTTGAATTATGTTGAATTTTTAGTCATGGTCTGAGGCAATATTTCAAAAATTCAATTAAGCAATTTGTAAAGATGACATTTAATGTTATCAATGGACATTGAATGGCGGACTGTACAGAGGAAAACATTTTGCAACAGTTGTTATAAATTTGTTCACTAAAGAATTGATGACGAAAATTCAGATCAAAATAATGAATTTTACACTTTAGTAATATAAGATATAGAAGAATAGAATCTGTATTTATTTTAAATTTCATATATCAAAATCTATCAATTGAAAGCTGCATTACAATATAAGATTATAACGAAGTCAGTGCTTTAGGAAAATCTGTTTATTTCATTAGCTATTTGGATGATTTGTTATGTAAGTTTTAGTTCAAATAAAACAGAAATTAAATCATTTTTTTTTCAAACACTCTTTCGTGCTGGAATCTTCGAAACAAAAAAGTATCATGACATCATGAGGCAACGGGATCGAAGGTTTGATATTTCGTATACATGTATGCAAGAAGGGAAATAGATAATGACCATCAACCACATGGAGGGGTAAGCTTAGAATTTTTTTTTGACAAGACAATGAAAGGAATAATATAAAGGACTCAGAAAAGGAGAGGTAGAGACCTCTGAACAGAGATGAAAACAATACAAACATAACAAGGGGACCAGATGGCACTATTATTGATAGATTAATGAATAAGCAAACAAACAATAACAAAAACAAACCTGGGTAACAACAACATACCTGAGGACAAACAAATTGACCAGCCAGGTTGAACTTAACCCAGGCTTAAGGTTTTGACCAAACTTAAACATGTTAAACCTAGCTTAGTGTGGTTTTGTAACCCAAGATCACTTTTATTCTGAGGGCCAGTTAACTAGCTTTATGAATACGGGCAATCAATTTTACTGATCATTCTTGATCTTGACGATCGAGGTGCATGCATCTTCGTATCACAGTACGCATGATACGAGAGCGTGATACGTTAGTATGATAATGGTTAGGCCTATCTTCACCTGATGTATAAAGTGTGCATACTCCATAGAGCTTTGATAAACCCTCGACTGTGTGTGTGTGTGTGTGTGTGTGTGTGCGTTTTTCTTTATCAATTACCCTAAAATTCAGAGGCTAATCAAATGTGACTTAACTTAATTATATTCCTGATCCCCTTAATCTTTTTATATTTGCTGCTAAGAAGTGAAAAAGACAGATGCGTTTAGGAGCAGTGTGCGTTAAATTATAGTGTGCGTGAGGGTGCGTAAATGTGTGTGTGTGTGTGTGTGTGCGCGCTTAGGAAGTCGATTATTTACAGCGCTTGCCTACCTTCAATCTGCATGATCTAGTTGAAATAATCGACAAGTGTGACTTTATTGACCAATTACATCACGATGAGTGTACGGTCACCTGTCGATGTGGTTTCAGAATAGGTGCTTACTTCAACTCATTGAAGGAGCGGTGTAGCCTATAATCCGCTCATTCCATTTTACGACTTTTCCAATAATGAAACGCCAGAATTCCGTCGCCATAGTTGTCTATGGCGAGCAAAGCCCAAGGACGACAAGACCTGTCATATTTAGATGTTACACGAATTTGACGGATAGTTTGTAAATTTGTAAACCAGTGTTTGACCTGATAATTTACCCGGATTTCCTCAGACTGTGATCTCCTCATTTGTCTTCTCAGAAAACTCTTTCCCCCGTACATTCAGTTGTTAAAATGTCATCGATTTTGTTTCTCTTAATGGATGTTCATGATATCAACGTCATATTTGCACCTCTCATGTTACAATGTAATACTTCACTTTTGTAAATTCTCCTCTTCATGGAGTTTGAAACTACTGTTACTATTACTCATACTGCTACATCTGCTACTACTACTACTCCTACTACTACTACTACTAAAACTACAACTTCTTCTTCTGCTGCCGCTCCTGCTGCTACTACCACTATTACGTGTATATTACTACTACTACTGCTGCTCTATACCACTACTACGTAATGGTAGTATCATGTTACACTAGTAGGCCTATATTTGTTTTTGAATTGAATAAACTTTTTTCCTCTTCTCTTGTAACCTAATAACTTTGTGAATCCTATCACAAAAACTGTTACTTGCGTGTATGACGATCATTTACCACTGACCTATTCAACTACCCACAATGGAGTTTCTGACGTACACAAACATGCTTAACATGGTTTAAGAAATTATCACCTTTGCTGACATCATACATTGATAACACTATTAATTCAGCCAGACATTATCACCTTACAGCTAGCCTAACTGTGAACTATCAAAGTTTTTATGATCGACATCTTAAAGGTGCCATTATGATCTATAATTGGACGGGACATTTGGGGAAAGGTCACCGAGATCAGTACCAACAATTTGTAGCAATTTGCTTTAAGGTCAGGTATACCCTAATTGAAAGCGTTTACCACGCTCCATTTGGCTTCCCATATACATATACATATTATATGTACAGAGGTTTCTTGGTGCTATATACTATATAGAGACCTTTTGCTTTCTTTCGAGTATTAATCACCAAGCCGCTTGAAAAGTATTTATAGCAATTTTTCAAAGGAGAAAAATGAAATCATAAAATTGTTGCAGAAACGCATAATTCTAACATTTATTTTTTTCTTTAGGCCCGAATGAAGGTATTCACTATGAAATAATTCAGGCCAACATAATAATATAAGAACTAAGTATCAATTAATTCTCTCATATACTTTTTCAAGAATAATAGTAAAGAGGATACCAATATCAAGAGGAACTTAAGGTTGCCATGAAATGTTTTTATTCATAATATCTGCATATTTGGTGCTTTGTTAAGTCATAGTAACCTCATTTACAATAGGAAAATAATTTTATACGAAAATGTGTCGACTTTAGGAGAAAGAAATGAGAAAGGGAGAGAGTGAGGGGTGCGGATGGCGTATAGCAGCGAAATTGAAAGGGGTGGCTGTATAGTGTCACGTCGTGGATCTGGTGAGCATTTATGACCCAGTTGTCGTGTGTAGTAAATTATTAAAAAAAGAGGACAATTCGATTAAAATTCAATTCTAAACATTAAGGCAAAGTGCATGAGTCAACAGTTTCGAGTGTTTTTCCTATCATCGGTAATTGTGTTGCGCACACCTGAGTTTCTAAATACTGCTCTACCACGAAACCTTGCTATAATATTTTATGAAAATAACAAACACCTTTACTATCGGATGGGACTACGCAGCAGTCCTCGTGTAATTGATCGTGAACCTGTATTATCATAACCCGTCTCATAATTAGGTCATCAACGTACTAAAATTAATCCTGACTTTCATTATAAGTTAATCATACTGACTGTCGATCAAATTTTCACCTCTTGTCCCGTATAGGAGGTTCTTTTCCCCACACATGGTCATGTCTGTATCATATGCCTTACCGGAGATTCTCTAGGATATTAATATCATGTACGGGTGAGTTTAATCCAATTTTGCAAAATGAGATTAGGATCTTATTGCGAATGTTGCGTGTACTCTGCTACAATGAATCGTATTAGGACGTGCCTACTCACATCGTCTTGTTTTCCTATTTCCTCTCTTCTACCTATTGGAGTAGAGGATTCGAGGCAGTCTTTAAAAAAAGAAACAGACTGAAGAACGAGAACATGGCAGACAAAAAGTATGGACATAATAAGGATATGATGTCGATTTTTTTTTAAGTGAACATGAAGTGGATTAACATAAAGTGATGGTTATAAGGATCGCGGTGGTGATCTAGAGAATTTGGGTAGTAATGGGAGTGGCGGGATGGTAGTGGATAGTGATTGGAATAATGATGATTACAAAAAGATGACAATGATGGAGAGTGAAAAGCAAATGATATGCAACGATAAATAAAACAGAATAAATGGTGGTATTAATATTGATGAGGGATGTATGAACAATGATATGAAAACATTAAATGATAATGATTATGATAATTGCGATGATGGTGGTGATGGGAAGATAATGAACAGCAATTATAAGTGAAAGTGTAAAATAGTGTTAGTGACAGTGATACGATGATTATGATGATAATAGTAATTGATTCTTGAGATGATGACGATGAT
Source organism: Mesocentrotus franciscanus (assembly GCA_037976565.1). Lineage (NCBI taxonomy): Eukaryota > Metazoa > Echinodermata > Echinoidea > Camarodonta > Strongylocentrotidae > Mesocentrotus > Mesocentrotus franciscanus. The sequence continues at coordinate 40,594,116 of CP137668.1, read as the reverse complement.
GATGAGAATGATGAGAATGATGATAATCATGATGATATTAAAAGGAAACGTCCATACAAATTATGATACCAGTATCATGCAAATTCACTCAAAATTATATAGAAATTCATGTCTCAGGCCCTACATCTATACGATATAAATTATTGCCAATTCTTGTACTAAGGGGTGTTAAAATGGATTTACATCATTACAAATGACAATAAAATGACGTGACTTTCTTAGTCGACGTGTAACGTGTCTTCCCAAGGAAGATTATTGAATGAGATATAGTACATGCAGATAATTAAAGTTCGTTTCCTTTTTCCATTAAATTCGTGAAAAATTACGAGGCAGTCCTGGTGGTAATTTAGGATGGAAGAAAGTGATTCCACAGATACGCACATTACAAATATGACAAAGGGGAGGAGAAGGGAACACCCTCTGGCTGTACATACTCCCCTTCACTCTGGTCATGCTGATGGAAACGTGGATGCATTAGGTAATCATTTTCATAAACCTATAGAGATATATAATATCTTAATCTATTTATGTTGAATGCAACTATCTGTCATGTCCGCCTTTAAATGTTCTTTGAATATATAACTATTTTGTTAAATAAAGCACAATGCTATAAATGTTTTAATGGTTATACATAAAAGGTTTGTCAATCGTACGGAACAAAGAGGAAAATGAACTAGACATTTCTCTTTTTCATTATATTCTATATATTCTTCCTAAAGTTTTTTACAATCGACCTGAATTATGGACATCGAGTTTTCCTCGTAAGCTACTTCAATATGAACGGGAAGAATATTATCGCTTTATTACGGGGGAAGGTTCGGATAAAGCTGGCTACTAGCATGCGTTATGAACAATGATTTCATAATTTGCCTGTCGTATCATTTTAGATATCCTAGTTTGACGTAACGTGTATGTCACAGGTATACAAGATTGCCATGGATCGGTTTCAAGGTTGATTACGTCGCGTTCACATTGCCACTTCGTACCATCATAATAGTAATTTAATAATCCGTTTTCGTATTGTAAGCACACATCCCAGTATAACATCTATATGCGCTTACAAAAAACATTGGGCATTGTATTTCAGCTTTAGCTCCGGCAACCGCAGCATTCGGTACATTCAAGGAATAAATCCTGCCAGGTATCTACCTACTTCTCTTGGGTCGAGTATGGCAAATATAGATTAATGTCTTGCCAAAGGACGTTACCGCTGCAGCAGGGATTCAATCCACGTAACACCGGATTAATACTTCGGATATTTATCCACTAGATCCCCATATAATGAAGAAAGAAGAGGTATGAACACAGCCTTGTACTTAAGTTCAGAACGCACACCCGCCGTTGGTGTGTTCATACGCGCTGTTTGTTTGCGTTTATCCTCCTCTGACGAAAAATGTGAATAGAAAATGTGCTTGGATTGAGGTCATGCACTTGCTATACGCGGATAAACTTAATTAGATATTAAACATGATTCATAGATAATGCATTTACCATGGAAATATGCCATGGCTGTACTTGAATGTGTACTATTTAGTGCTTATGAGATCTACCTGTATACTGCAGCTATATACGGAAATATGCATATAATTTGGAGGTCTATTATAAAGCAACAATATTTGTATCGATTCGGTTGCACAAGAATTGTCAATTTATCCACATTTGTTTTATCGTTGAGCACGAGAGAAATTTGAGAATAAATATTGTGTTACTGGTGTTTTATAGATAGTTCCATTATTTTTTTCTTTCCATTTTCTCATTTTCTTCATCGACATCACAAGTCTAAAGCCCTTAGGATAGTGAATTCAACTTGAACATTATTGATGTTATCTTTAATTCCATGTTATTACCATTCACATCTCGACAGTATTGCTTGAAGGCACATGGATGTCGATAATCTTATGGTATCTTGTATATTTTAACTTAAAAAATAAAAAGGGAAAACGAGGATCAGTATAATATTGAAATCAATGTGAGAACAGAAGGAAAAAAACAACTATAAGTATGGTAACCAATACCATGAAAGAGTTAGATGTTAGCTAAAAGAAAATGACAACGCCTATCCTTTTTTTCTTTGTCATTGACAATGATTTGGCATAGAGACTGCTTGGCTAAGTCAACCATTACCAAATATACACAGAAAATATCAAAGCCTAAATTGTAATGTTTTTGTTTTTACATCTCTTCAAGTGGAAAGCCTTTGTTTCCATGAAGTTTCAAATAGTCTCCCTACTTCTTCAAAAAATGTAATATGCCTTAACTTTTTGTGAGTATGTCGAAGGAAAATAGAGATGGAGATATTTGACAGCCTCTGTACATTATATCCCCCGATTCTAATCTTCCAAATCTTATCGAGATGTTGAACTGTCTGCATCATGGTAAGGTATCTATTTACAGACCAGCTTATAATAATTCAAGCCTGTGTGTGTCATACCCTGAGTTATTAAGCAATGTGTCGTAACAACCGAATGATTCCTCCGATGTTTATACATCCACCACTTCTTATTCTTCCTATCATACACTTTCGGGGGTCTGTAAACACTAACGATGAAAGGCGCGCTTCCACTGTTGGGCACAACACTGCATTCTCATTTCCAACTTCGTTAACATTAGGCGTAAGAACGAGATTGGCGCTTTTAAGATTGTACCTGCAAAGGTCCAACAGTGGAAACCTGAAAATTTCCACACCGTCTGCCGTCCTTTATGACATCGGGCGTTGCCATAGTAACGTAAACATTTACCTTACTTTTCATCGCGCATTTAATATAACCTGTGCCATAGACTGGGAATAAACTGGACCTATGAAAGTTTTATGAGTGTGAATATGGTTGGAGCCTAGGAGGGGATATTCAAGCAATTGGGAAACGACAGAGCCTGGAAATTTGAGTGAAACCGAGACTACGCATTAAGACCTGGTCTGTAACCATTATATAAATTAAAATATAGGAAGCAAAAAACATCTATTTTCATTAGTAATTATCACTGTTTTTGACATGAGCCACACAGACTATGTTCCACTTTATGAAAGGGTTTTGACAAAACATATCATCCAATTTTGCTGAGTTTGTCTTCCTTAGGTCAACCTTTAAGGATTTGCTTCCGGTGGGTTTGAAGACATTATTACAGCATTCATCCATTTTAAAAGTGATGTAGATTATCGATCCTTGATTCATCCTCAATGAATGAATTAATATTGCCATTAACATCAAGCACATGAATAGGGTGACTTTGTAGTTCACAACGAGACATGTCCAACAGCATTAATGGATTTCAGACGTTACTCCTGTCATTTAGAAATCCCAACTGATTGACTGACACTGTGATCATGATCGTACTCTTTCATATTAAATGATTCAAAAGGTGGGATGGGATGATTGTTATAATGTAAGCCATGTTGTATTGAATCATTCTTTTGTCTGAAAGGAATCTGGGCGGGAAAATGGAAAAAGAACTGGAGGACTTAAAGAACCGGGGTAAACACGGTCCCGGGAGGGGGCTCGAGTTGAACTTTTTGTCGCTTCGAACCACATGTTGCAGTATTTGATTCGAAGTTCCGGAGGGGTAACACGAGAAACCGCCCCATCCGCGAAGGCTTATTGATAGAATGCACCACTAGTGATATTTATATCCTGCTTTGAGCTGAAGTTCAACTTTACTTGCTCGTGTCCAGGCAATCGAGTTGGAGAAACAGCGGATATAGCCCTCGCGATGACGAGATTCAGCGAGGCCCAACGTTGTGCGAGCTATTGATAGCTACGCACCACCACGACAGCATGTTTTACCAGTCCGGGCCACTTCCCCGGTCGAGTTCATGTAACGCCTCGGTGAAAAACCCGGCAAGGGGCTGACGGACATGAGCAGTGATACGTACAATATCTGCCTCCTGTTTACGACGTGGGGTGTGAGAATCGCTACGGCTAGAAGGTGAAATGTGCCGCTGATTCCTATAGGGCATCTCTGAACTTTACAAACGTCTGCAAACATCCAGTTATGGATGAATAGCATAAAGAAAAGGCATGGGAGACTCATCATAACGTTTGGGAATTGAGCTAGCTCACATTTGGCATTTATCATTTATGAACGGGTTGAATGTTTTCTCGAGGAGGCGGATGTTAAGTGAACTTGAAAGCTATTAAAGCTAGATATTGACATATTAACATGAGTAACCTATTCAACGAACAGAATTGCAGTGATAGGATTCGAGATTACGACGTATAGTTTCTATTACCATTGCCTTCTAATTAGCATCAAATTGACATGGTATACATGTACAATGTATATGCTCCAGAGGAAGAAAAAAACTATTTTCCTTTTACTATAATCTTTAAATATGCAGATATCAATTCAGGTATTAATCGAATTCTATTCCCAATAAAAATCACATCAATTATTTAGATGTATATATATATATATATATCGACAAAACTAACTACATTCTACACGCCTAATAATCAAATATGTAAGCTCAAATGAAATAAATCAAGAACGTTTCCTTCCTATGTCCATTCATCATCACCGTGAAACAGCGATTCACATAGAGTAAAGGTCAAGTTTAAAATCTTTTTCTAACCATGGTGTTCCATGATTATTCACCAAACAAAGCATTAAAGAAGAAAACGACGATAATAATCGCTCTGCCATTTTCGGTTTTGTATCCCTCACGTCTTGTTACCCCTCTCCCCAGTACACCGGAAAAGAATCTGTTGATTGTACGCAGGCTATGGCGTCAAAATCGCTCTCAATTTTCCTAATTCGATGTGATAAGGAGGACAGACAACCGACCTGCCCAAAGATTATTCTTTTACACCGACTTGAAAGCCAAAAAATGCTTGCCGACTACTGTATGCACGGTGTAAGGGGTAAATTACGTGCTTATTTTGACGACTTCCGTGCACTCATAAAACAAGGCGTTACAATTTTGTTCATCAATAATGTTTTGCACCATGGTAACGTGATTATACTCAATGCCTTAGTCTGCCAACTGCTTCCATTTTGCGTTTGAGTTTTAAATAGTACGTTCATTATATCATATTAAAAAAAAAGAACAAGGGAAGGGAATATACATGTACATGTACATAATTATACTTGATGTAACGCTGTCTAGCTTTCTTATTGTTATTTCTATAAACACCGGTGCTTTGACACATTGTATTTACACAGTGTAATGATCAACCCTTCTACATTTATATGACAATACTACTTGTGAGTTGGAATCAACAAAAATCACAAATTTTGCGACTATTTTGAAATGAAACCATTCCTGTACTTTATAACGAGAATGAGGAGCTAAACTGTACGAATTTATTTCATAAAGGGAAAATAAGAGGTTTAACAAATACAAAAAATAAATGATCAGGAAGGAATGAGAAATGATAATTATTCCAAAAGATACTTAAGAATTTGCGTATTTTAGATCAATCCTAACATAATATGAAGAATTGAAAATAGAACAGACAGTCCATCTAAACAGGATGGGAGAGATACGAAGAACCCAAGTTATCAAAATAATACATGAATGAATGATTAAAATGATTGTGCTGTTTAAAATAAAAATGACAATTGCATTGCGTAATTATGTTATCTAAATTTTTTTTGGTGAAAGTAATGTGATTACTGTTTTAGGAACCGCAAGTCTCAGTCAACTGTATGTGAATCGAAAGTTTATTCAACAGGGGCAGTGACAAATACAGTTATCAATTCTTACGATCTCGGCAATATCTCATTCCTCTCCTCCTTGAATTCATTAGAAACAGGAAAGGGGCAAAACTTGTCAATCGGAAAAGAAAAATTGTCATATTTCCTATTCTTCAATCATATCTTTATTGTTGTGAATTGATTGGAGTCCCGTGGTTAGACTTGTGAGAGAAAAGTCATATGGTTACTATAAGGAACAGACGCATACATTGACAAAAACACATTACATTGGTGTTTGAGGAAGGGACCTTGCAAAGAGATATTGTTAAAGACCATTTTCTACAATGTTATTGTTGTTTCATCCAACTGGTAAAAAGAACTTCACTAAGTAAAAGTACTATTCTTATTCTATTTTAATTCACGCATGATTTCATCATGATAATTCATTTAATTTTTTCCCTCAAATTTCTTAAATGGATTTATACATTAATTGCCTTATATCATTTCGTATTTAAATGTTGTTGTAATATAATAATGGAAAATCAACTGCTCGTCGCTTTATTTCAAATTCCAAATGCCAATGATGATAATAAGCTACATGTATTACGGAGAACATGAAGATGATTATCTCGTTTCTAATCGTTATCTCCATACCAGAAAACTGTGATTTATTTTTTTTAATGTGCGTACTATCTCTGAAAAGAGAAAAGAAAAGACTAAATGAATTAAAAATAAAAGAAAATATAATAAGCCATCGGGTACAGAATAAGAATGAGAGAAAGCTGCTAACATGAACCCAATGTTTCGAAGAATTATAATCAAATGATAATTGCATATGATCTCGGATGAATCACGTGACAGTCATTCAAAGTACAATGACCTTTCCTGTTTGGAAAACTTTAAGGATATGAATGAATTCAGAGAAAATTATCGTTCTGTAATGATAAAAATTGCTTCATTTTCATTTCAGTTAGATTTATAACTATATACGAAAGAAAATGAGTCAATATGAATGACAATACTTATAGATTTGGCAGGGTCACTATCCGCCATTTGCAATATTCTTAAACAATTTTGATTGTTAAAAAAATGCAACGATTGGATTGATTGCCACCCCAATACAGGAAGACAGCAGGTGGTACTGGAAGGAAACAATGTAATTCATATTTAATGTATTATCTTTCTGTTTCAGTTAGTATTCGTCACACTTAGCGTCTGCCATTAACTGATTACACGTATAATGATCTTTTAAAATCAACTAGTTCATGTATTAATTCATATTTTTTCTTTATAAATTCTGAGAGAAAAATATAATGTATTTATGTCTTATCTGTTATTTTATCATTATTATAATTATTATATACTATGTTTCATTGCGGTGATTAAGAGAAAGCGACCCCCTGTGTTTGAACTATACATAAAATAGAATTGGGCAATTAGTCGTCACTTTTTTTCTGCTGTAACACACTTCTGGGTATTTGTTTTAAATTCTGGATGAACAGGTTTGGTTGAGTCCTTGTTGATATACTATATCGCTGGCACGGTTCTTAATGTGTAAGTCTTGGATAAAAATGTTAGGTCCCCTGAAAGTTTAGTATTGCCGGAAAGAACAAGTGTTCAGTGGTAGGACCGTGTTTGTCTCAGCTGCTTATGATTATTCTATGATGTTTTGAGGCTTTGACAGGTAGCAGTCAACACGTATTGTAATAAGGTATCTTTTTGCACTCTTTCATGATCTCATCGCCTAAAACACACGTGTTCAGAGACAGTCAGTTTCCGTACACTGTTGGCAAGCAACACTCATTTATCGCCAAACGAGGTGCAATGTAAATGCACGTCGTTGGCATGATGGCATGTATGAAGTATACATGAATATCAACATGGCATACAACGAGTATACAGAACGATACTAGTAGTCAGAGTTGTTATTTACTTTTTCATTATTGTTCTAAATGCTACATTGCTCATCAATAAAGCGAACTACCGCCAGTTTACAATTTCCTATCACATTTCATTCATTTTACTTTATAATTTTCGACAGCAGCGACAAAGCTACGATAAAACCTAGTCAAAGAGTTTCATCTCAAACAAATGCTCTCAGTCTTCATAAAACAGGAAAAAGAAGGCGATTTCGGAATATTAGGACAACGACGACGAAACTGAATTTAAAGTTATTAAAACTTACTAATAGCAGGCCTACCCCAAATTGAGCTTCCGGAAAGAGGAACTATATATTTTAAGCAATGGCATATTTTCCTAGATAATTTGATCGTTTCTTATATAAGCTTGATCCTTTTTTAATGAAATCTCCTAATTAGAATGATAAATAATAATAATAATAATACTCAGTTTTATATAGCGCTTATTACAACCACTTAGCGCTTCCAAACTTGGAGATTATTACCCCGGCTTTAGCTGTGCTGCCATTACGGCGCTCTAGCATTTCAAAGAATTAATTCCTAATGTATTGATGTAGAGAGTGAAAGCAGGCAATGGCGGCTTTCATCGCAGACTTCATTCGAACAGGAAGAAACGAAATGTATGGCATTGAACAAAGAGCTATGTTGTAGAAAGGGTCAATTATATTTTAGACGAGAGCATGATATAGACTAATCATTGGCGCCATGCATAAGCCTTTGTTATGTAAGAAATGTAATATTATTAAATATTCAAGATAACATGCTATTTATTTCTTATTCATTTATTTTTAAGTAAAATGTAATACTGTATACCTATACTTTGAGCACGTGATTGTACCAATTAGTCACAAATTTTAGCAAGTAATTATATTTCATTGGATTTATTTTCATCCACTCATTCAAGATATTTGTCGTAGTTTTCTGTTAAGATCCGTCAACTGATTTAGTAAAATGTAAAACATCAAGATTTCTCGGACGCTCATAGGGATATTGTTTATGAAGAACTGCTTAATTATATGATTATATTTCAGAACAGAGAATATGCATATGTGATATACATGCCATTTCACCAGTGCCAATATCATTTGATATCACATACAAAAAGCCATAAAGATGGGACTTAAGTGAAAATGTTTTTTTAAATTCAGTTCATAAGGAGAAGATATGAAGATGCAAGATAATGTATAACTTACCACCATTTTGTACTTGATGCCGCTGTAGTCTTCTTAGCGAGTAAGCTGGCAGTAGGAATGAAGAAAAACGCTACAAACCACTCAAGTTTCATCTCAATATCCTCATCTAAACTAACTCCAAGAAGAAGGAAAATGTAGTGTTTTCTAAAAGAGTATGAAACTCCGGCAAAAAACAAAACACAGGGATGAATTGAAGCGTATTTCCACTCGTGTCTAGTAAGACCCCTCAGGGGTAACGTCCCGTCAAGTCAGGTTTATGAACTCGGTCCTCCTTCCTATAATCCTCGATCTGATAATAGCGATCCTCCAAAGTGAAATATAAAATATCCTCAGTTTCGGTCTTGAAGGGGTAGTAAGGTTCTTTGAGTATGTTACTTCCAGTAAGATTCTGTGACTTCCCAGTTCGACTTGAAGTAAAGGAGAGACTGCAGTAGATATCCAAGAAGCGAAGATGGTTATTCTTTCCCTCTACATATCCCAAAATAGTAGACGATTCATACCAATGAAGATATGTCACTGATGAAATGTGCCTCTACAGTTGCCTGGCAATATTGTAGCATTCCTTCTTGCGAGTTATGAAACAAATGCCAACAAATCAAAATGTTGCTTGGAAATAAAGGGCAACCGGTAGATCAAATTCCGTTACCGCGTGTATTTAGCTTGGCAGAACAACTGGAAATTGCACCACTCATTCCCACTTTCTTACTCAATCATGTCCTGAACCTGTTTCAATTTTCAGCGTGCTGAGGCCAGACGGAACAGCAATCTTTCCTTTTCATGACCATGAAAAGTTATTGATCAAATTATAAATGTTAAGAAGAGAGACAACGGAAAATCCTCCAATAAGACAAACGAAAAACAAAAAGCCTAACTTTCCTGTCTTCGTTCGTAAAACTAAATGAGCAAACAATTTTTGACGGACGGATGTAGCAAAAATAAAAAGTGACAGTTTCGATGTTACAGAATCCAGATCGCTGCGAGAGGCGGGAATAGTGAGACTTGTTCTCGGCTATTTGCTGCGGATTAACTAAGCTCTAGGTGAGATTAATGACCCAGTATTTAGTGGCTATCGAGAAGAATTAGAGTATGATGCTTGCTTGATATACCCGGTCACTTTGCCTGCGTCGCTTATAGCTTTTGGGGCTATTGATACAGTTTTAACGGTGCGAAACAATAGCTTACAAACCGCGCGCCGTGTATATGTCGTCTGCGGCGCTGTCATTGGTCGGTTCCTCGCCCAATCAAAAGCTCCGTTTCTGTAGAGCCTTCTCAAAAGCCGGGACGCTTTTTACATTGGCACTTGTTTTATCGTCCACTTTTGGCATATCCCGTGGGAAACCGCGCATCTTCTTTGCAAAGTTTTGTCTCTCTTTCTTTTCTTTTCTTCTGCCTCTTCTGTCTATTTCGTCTTCAATGTTCTAATCACTTAAGACTTGTAAGAAACACAGCCTCGACCTTATAATCAAATAAATGGAGTAGAGTGTTCAGTTTTGACGTAAGATCGCGTAAGTTCACACGATCACACAATAGCATGGCTTTGTTTGTGATGAAACTGTAAACGATTCTTAATCAACCTCTGGATTTTTCTTTCCAACTTTTAAGTACACCATCTTTTAATACGCCCTTGTATTTCGGCCGTCACCTCTATCATAATGCACCGAATAAGTAGGTTATTTGTCAAAGTACATTTTGTTCCTTGTTCATAATGATGAAGTGTTTGTGCATTATGTCATTTTGATCGATACAATTCAAGTGAAATATGGATGGAATATGATTTGACAGTATGAAATGCAATCCCCCACGACAAGAACATGATATATCACAATTTTTTTGAAAATATTATAGAATATGCTCCCATACCTTCATAATTGAGAAAGGCTTCGCGAGGAATTGATAAATAATTTAAGGCTTTTTATCTTGTAAACATTTCTTAACAGTACGGCGAAGTAAATTGAAAAGATAAGCGGCCCATTTCAAAACAAAATATAAAAAGAACATAAGAAGACATTCAAAATATAACCTCATGTTCGTGATATCAAAATTCATACTATGAATCAGTACAAGATCATTGAAAAAAAAATTATTTAATGAATTGATACTGATTCACATATTGCATTCAGATTATTAGTAATACACCAAGTAGTATATATGGTATACCCTTCTTGCGTGAATTTTTGATGATATTTTACTAAAATATCAACGAATGGAAATGGTAACATGATTTAAGAACTCAATGTGTTGATTTTAAACGCTGTTAAGTTCAACAATCTAAACATACTGCGTATCGAATGTAATCCATCTCCTCCATGTTGAATTCATCTTTTACAAACTCTACACACTTCAACATGTTTTATCTAATCACTTTTCTTCGAAATCAGTGCTGCATTATTTCATTGTGCATAATACAGATGAAATAATATTACATTCAAATTGCAAAAAAAGACCTGTTTTTAGTTTATTCTGCTTTTCTGATCTGGTATATTTGCCTCCATATTGACTGACTTCGTTTCTTATCAATGTCTGATTCTACCTTGCATCAGAAGGAAATAAACTGTAAAAGTATATACAAGAGGAAACATTTCTTGGAAAAGTCGGATTTCCTATGTCTTGTATGTATGTATTGAAGAGTTCATTGTTCTGCTTCGTTTTGCCTTCTCATCGCGGTGAGTTTTACGAGAGTGATATTTCATGTTTCCTATGATAGATCACGTGGGACAGAACTGACGTTGACACAAACACCTGAACAAAATGTGATTAAAAAATGATAAAAAATTAACAGGTAATGTGAAAGACAATTCCGTAGACTTCATTTTTGAGGGGAACTGTATCATTTGTAACTTTAAAATGCAAATATAAAATGTTTATGAAAGGCACATTATCACAAAGTGACATCAAATCTGTCTAAACCGTTCTTCGCGGTGAGAAAATACTCAAAGAAAATCACCGAGTAAAATTGTAGATATCGCGGTATAGGCTAGTTTGACACTTCTTGTTCTGTTTGAGGAACTTTGGTAACGGTAATTTAGCATTGAAATTTGCACACACTATAAATGCTGTAAGCTCATTATGTGGCTTGATCCTTTGCAAATATGGATAGACTTAGTTTTTAGTATATGAGAATAGATTGAAGTAGGAAGGAGAAGACCTGGTGAAAATTAAAAGTGCTGTATCATCTACATTCTCGTTTCATCGACGTTCCATTTTTTATATTTTTCCTGCACGATTTCTTCAAATTTGTGCGAGGTCGTTAAATACCATCCACTAGACAATTGAGCTCTTCCTGATGAAAATAAGGCATGACACCGAATATATCTCTCGTCTATGATATAATGATGTCACATTATCTAGGCACTAGCTGGCCTCATTAATCTCGGATGTTAATACCTCTCTGCGACTTCTTTAGTATCTTATTTCAGTATGTGAAAGTATGAACACATCTCAAATAAATCGCATAGCTTTTGATGATTTTATACGAATAATAATAATCAAATAATCTTGAGAAATTGAATGTAGTATATAATTTGGTTGTTCAGTAAATTGTATAACTATATTTTATTTGTCAGCGATTTTTTTTTTCTTCTTCTTAGACCTTTGCTTCCCCCATTTCAAAGAACTCTGAACCCGCCTCTTCAAGAGATTAATGAATGAAGAATGACAATTAAACAATCAATATTTCATTACATAGGAAAAATTACAAAAGAAAATTACATAAGAAAAACAAATACGCGTTTTCTAACGTTGTTTATCACTTCGCTTTTAATACATATGAGTATAATTTTCAAAACAGAAAAAGAAGGGAAATTGTGGTCATCAAAATGCACATTTTTTTGCCGGCAATGGTTGAATATCCTTCCTCTAGGTCAGTAGCGTACGCAGGATTTTTTCAACGGGGGAAGGGTTAAATTTGAAAATCGCGCCGAAAATTTCGCAACGACTCAGCCAGCCGCTGAATAAGCGGGGAGGGGGTAAGAGTACATTTTTTTTGGTCTCAGAATTGGAAAATTATATCGACCGACATTTTGTTCAGTGGGGGGGGGGAGGGGTTAGGTCTTTTTGTTTCACCCTTTAGCACACACACAACGGTTTTCCTCCGAAACACACACATAACAAAAATTTGAGGGGGGGGGTTTAACCCCAACCCCAACCCCGCTGCGTACGCGCCTGCTCTAGGTTATAATTGGGTAATTACTTCATTGTTTGACATTATATATATAAGCATTAATTAATCTATTTTCAGCTTGTCTATATATTTACGTCTGTTCGGCATGTTTGGGGTTAGTAAACGTCGCTTAAATTTTGTAAATTGTACAATAATATGTACTTGTATCTCCTTTATAGAGACCTAACCCATAATTATCTCCTATGAACATTTATCTAATTTACATTTAACATAATCATAGTTGCTCACAAAACTTCTTAACACTTTTAATATGGGGCACGCGACCTTATGAGAAAGCACGTGTACAAACGAAAGCAAAGACAATGACTGAAACACCACCCACTCCCAGCCAATCAATTCTTGATCGATTTTTAAAATCTTACTTTTGATTTCAAAAGGAAGTGACGATTTCTTATCAAAAGAAAAGGGCATCGTCCTATTTGGCCACTAACAATAAAGAATTCTTTCTTTGTAAAACGTTCTTTTATGTTCCATGGCGCACTTCCGTTTCCAATTACATGTACCTACGACAGTCAGTAGTTTGTTGTCGGTATTCCAAAGGGTAAAACAATGATATTTGCACAATCAAAGTCATCAATTTTAAAACTTCTTGTACATTATTCTTTATAATTATAATCGGTATACTCCATTTTCTAATGTGTCAATTACTTATCTGCAAAGATAAACCAGTTAATAATTATGACCAGAAAGTGCTTTCAAAATCTGTCGAAACTGAAGATTCATACAAGAGAGTCGTATAGTTTTAGCAAAAGATAAATTTTAAAAGAACATGCAAAAAGTCATTTTGCGATAAAATACATCAATTTTTTCCACTGTATAGGTACTCCCTTCGGAAAAGTATTATCTATGGGGGATACCTCCCAAAAAAGATAACTAGCCGAGGCCCTGTTATACAATTCAAATTAACTTGCTAGATATTGCATAACTTTGTACTTTTGTGAATAGGCCTATATACATACGAAGGAACAACATGTTTAAGAAGAAAAGCGACAGTTAAAGAAGTAAGAACCCAAATTAGATACGAAGAATTGAGTAATAGTAGAGGTAATACCAAGCAGACTGCCAAACCATCTACAAGAAGCGATTCGACAATTATTCAAACATATTTTGTCAGCGTAAAAGAATCGAGGCTATTTGGGCAATGACAACGGCATTAACCATCGGAAACTATCTCTTATTAAAAAGATATTAGTATCCTCAACTATGCTAATTGGTCTGAAGTAATACAACCTTTTTTCATTATTTTCCCTGACCACAATTACACTAGCCGGGTGGTTCTCCGCACACAAATTACCGTATTACACTATTAAGCAATTATGGCCTATATGTGACCACAATCAGACTCGGAAATGGAGGGTGTTTCCTTGTTAGTCCAGCCATGGAGCACCTTCAAACTTCCTTATCCAGAGAAAAGTAAAGGGAAATTTATGATTCAGAAATGGATGGAACTATTAAAGAGGTTCAAAATATATATTTTTATTTTATAAGCAGCTATGAATAGTATAGAAAAGCTGACATTGGTTACGAGTAAGGGGTCCCCAGAGGGACGGATGCGACACCCCTCAATTTCAATTCTTTTTCTACATTAAAAAAAAAGAAACTTTCCGCAAATTTGACAGTTTAAAAACGTTTTATTTCTTCTTTAAGGAATTTCGGAATAAAGTGAAGAAACAAACACACACGATGAACTCTATACACCCCCTACGTAATCTATTTGTTATGGAATTTTCTTTCAAATTATGGCATACTATCATCGTTAAAAGGGACTTTTCTTCTTGTCTTCAAATTTCAAACTCATTTCTTATTGTTACAATTTAATTCTTTGATTTGTACGTAGGCGCAAACTTGTCGGAAAATTGTTTCCGACAGTTCTTAATTGATTATAGAGATGTCCCTCAAAGGGAAATTGTAACATTGTTCAGATAGTGAGAGAAAATGGTGCAAAGGTAGTGACTTCGATGCTAGACGTACAATTAAAGATGATCTGAAAATTTGAGTGAAAACAGACCATTATTAATGATAACAATTGGGAAAAACTGATCTGATCGATTTCTGAATTCACCCAACTATATTACTATAATTTAATTACACTTTAGGTGAATGTAAATCGTCACAAAGCAATGAATTGGCTCTATTTACCATTCCAAACATTTAAGTGTTAATTTTTTTAAAGCCTTTTAAAACGGTTGGGAAAATTCAAAAATTGGTTGGGAGAATTTACTCAGTGTTAGAGGGTGTCGCACAGTGACGCCTTCAAAGAAAACCATAAATATCTTTGTGGTTTGAGAATTTGTTCAGGATTTTTTGCATGTTAGAGGGTTAGTAGAAGGAATATAATAAGTAACATTTCATACAAAGTTACGCAGTTTTTTTCATCAAACTTCAACAATGTTACCGGTTCACTTTAATATCATTGCCTGCGATGTATTTTTCTCTCTTTTTCTCGATACCAGTACTACTCCTTGTGCCTTTCTGCTTCTATCCACCCCCACCTCTCCCCCTCTCACACGCCCACATCCATCCCTAATACATATATACACATATTTCCCGCATACCTCCATTCCTATTCTTGTTTCTCTCATTGCTTTCCCTTCTTACCCACCCTGTCAACTAACAAGACATCCCAATCAAAATCAAATAAAGGATAATTTAACAATGTAACAAAGAACCACGCACGAGCCTTAAATCTCCCTAACCACTTAATTAACCTTTTCAAATTAAACTTTGCTATTTCCCAGCCCACACAAAAGGTATTGTAGGCATTTAGTTAACTTTATCCGTATAAAGACTTGGCAACAAAAGCCATATCAAAACGTCGACCCATGCAAAGACCCGACCGACAAAAAACATCCACCACTTTAACGCGCGCGTCTTTGAACAACGGACAGTGGCGGAAGAACTAGCCCATTTTAAAAGAATGTCTTTTTGTCCGTCCCAGGAGCAGAAGAACATTTACGTATTGTCTCTATACTTTCTTTTTGTGTATCGTCATCATGACGTCATTATCAAATAAATTGCTCGATTCCTATGTTTAATTTCACAAAAAATGAAGCAGACATCAGATATGCAATCTAACATTATTGTAGTCCCGATGTTAATTCAGTGACGGCGTGCGCTTCCGGTTAACTCTTTACTTTCAACTTTCGAATATTCTAGCTAAAAATATATTTTTTAGAAGACACCTAAATAAACACCCAAAGACACCTAAATAGGCCATTTTCGTAATGTAACCGCCTCGATACGATTTCGTTCACCTGTTACGAATAAATGCATCTCAATAGTCAGAATTATTTGTTGTTAGGTAAGACAAACATAATGGCTTGTCCTACCAAACAACACGTAATATATGCCATTGCATTCTGATTGTTGAAATACAATGATTCGTAACAGGTGAATGAAATGATTCGTATCGAAGCGCTTAATTATATATTTGGTTACATTACGATAATGGCCTATATTGATTAAGGCAACTTCTTGACTTAATTTAATATAAGATGTAATGAGATTTCAAACAGTGGTGTCTGTTGTATCAGGAATTAAATAGGCCTACATGTAAATATTTGCGTGATGTGTAGGCTTGTTATTGATTTGTAAGTGTGTGTAAATACGTTGATCCATCTTGACGTTAGGGTGAGAAGAGAGGGAGGGAGGGGAGGGGGGGGAGGTAAACGCAAAGGCCAATACAGAATTCTGAAAATATGTGGGGGGGGGGGTGCTGTACCATGTCCGGGGTCTTCACTCCTGCGTATGTGTTTGTTTTGCCAACATCTCAATCGGTATAAATTACGTCCATACGCCCCCTCTCCATCTAACCAGGGAATTTCCCTGATGTGGGCGTCTTCTTGAAACCATGGAAATGTTACAACGGCAATATTTCCCTGTTGAACTACCAAGCAATATGTCGACCCTGACAACTTCAATCCTGTATCGATGTACGCAAGGAGTTTTAAAACTCCTTGTTGTACACAAAACAGCATGCAACCATTGCGGTAAAGATATCAGTTACAAACCCGACTGACACATGGTGGTCCTAATACGCATTATACGGATTAGTACAAAGTAGTTGATTTTACTTCTTTATTGCCGCTTTCAGTATCATTGTCCGGCGATCTAGCTACTCTTTTCTGTCTGTTTTCTTTCACTCTGTCAAGTTATCCGAGGATGAAAAAGAAAGATAAAGAAACGATGAGCTGGACTAAAGACACCCCAATACCTCATCATCAAGTGTGTGATACCTAAGGTTTATTGATCAGTGAGGGCGAGAAAGATTGATCTTGAATGGGGGTATTTTCTTGTTGTTTTTTATAGAAGTATTCGAGAACTTGGGGCCGCTATGTTAATCCATTGATGACTCAGCGGGTGTTGAACATGTTGAGGCATGACACGGGACTTCTTCTTTTATCATGATGTAGATGGGCTAGCTATTCTTTGGAAACCGAAATTCAAGATAGTTTACAGGGCCACTGAATCCTTGGTTGGCCCGAGTGATGACTGAAAATCAATAGAAAACAACCTTTAAAAAAATAGCGAATGTTGGAATATGTCACACGGTATTACTAATAATGTGTTTAAAAAAAAATCATATATAATTTTGTCGGATTTCTCTGAAGCTATCACAAATTGTTTTCGCAGATTGGTTGCTTCCGCTCAGACCAACCTTTTTTAATTTTAATGAAAGCATAATTTATTTTTCAGCAGATAAACAAATATAATTTTATGAAAGCTGAAAGGTTCTGATATGAACAAGGCTTAATCTTAGTCGAAAACTACAAAATACAAACAATAATGAAAATAACCTATTTATTATTCGTTCATTTTATATAGGCCTATTTGTTTGAATATGTTTTGAAACCGGAACGAGGAATCATAGAAATCGAAAAATAAAATGCAAGTATTAGCGAGAGGTGGCAGCAGACTCGAAACGAAAGCCCGTCCTGTGCAGAAGACGACTAGATAAATAAAGTGAAATAGACAAGCTTAACTTATCAATTGCCTCTTTAAATATGTGTTTGTACTTGATAAATTACACATGCGTGCGCTTGTTACTTATATGTAATTTTGCTTAACATGGACAAAGTAGTAGGGTTTCAGAAAATAAGGAAAAGAACAAGTAAAGAAAGATTGCTAAAAACAAGTGTATAAATGTAACCATTTTAAATATAGAGTCCTTTCATTTTAGAATTTTTGATAATTCCCCGCAAGACCAAGAATCGATAAGGTCCGTATTTAAAAATTGTATTTGTCATATTTTGTACTTTTTCCTTTCGCAAAACAGAATGTTGATATAATTATGTGTGATGGTTGCTTGAATGAACTCGCAAACTTGTATCACTACTACACTTGTACTAAACTACTGTCAAAAGGTCATCGAATTTCGACACGTGTTAGCCCTGCAGACCCTTCTACGCAACATAAATTTCGCGGTATTTACAGTCATCTTGTAACTTATCTGACCCCTTTACTCTTCTTTCTTTAATAAGAACAACAATAAAGGCTAATCCATCTTTAGATTGTAAGTTATTTAAGTGGGTTTTTTTGTCAAGTGAACTATCGCTTCCAAAACATAAAAACTCTGCCAACTTCTCTTGGTTCTCCATGTCAACATCTGATTAATTCTTAACCATGATGATTACATGGGGGTGTCAACGAACTGCACATCCAATCTTATGAAGTCTCCTCTTCTGTCACCTTTGTTGATAATCTAATTTATTAATTCTAAACCAACTAAAGCTCCTTAAATAGTTACAGTGGGTTATTGTCCAGACACATAATGCAATAAATTTGCCCAAAACATCGAATGATAGGGAAGGTTTTATATAAAACGTCGTAAAAAGCGCGCTTCTCATCAACTGTCCTTTTACCTCTCTTTGCTTTAGAATTGATCCTTTTAAGGGGAATTTTACCCACTTTGATTTTGAGTTTTGTTTGTATTGTAGATTGGATAGTGATGTCTTCATCAAGTATTTATCGAGGAATGAATCGGGTGTGTTTTCCAAGAGATCATGAAGAATAGCACTGATAAACAAGTTTGATTTGTTCTGAGGGAGCGGAGAGTGAAAAGGTAATATATTGATAGAGAGAAGAGGAGATAGAAGTAGAGGTAGTGGATAAAACCCTGCATACAAGTATAAGAGTAGAGGGTATAAGGCAAACTTATAGAACATGGTTATGAAATATCTCTTAATGGCTAAGAGAAACTGCACAGATACCTGACATATACACCTGACCCAAATTAATAATAGAAGAAGAAGAAGAAGAAGAAGAAGAAGAAGAAGAAGAAGAAGAAGAAGAAGAAGAAGAAGAAGAAGAAGAAGAAGAAGAAGAAGGAGAAGAAGAAGAAGGAGAAGAAGAAAAGGAAGAAGAAGTATTATTATCATTATTATTATCATTATTATTATTATTAGTAGTAGTAGTAGTATTAATAGTAAAACTAATGATGATAATAGTAATAATAATGATGATAATAATAATAATAATGATAATAATAATAATAATAATAATAATAATAATAATAATAATAATAATAATAATGATAATAATGATAATAATAATAATGCTAATAATGATAATAATGATAACGATAATAATAATACTAGCATTAATAAAAAATTATCGTTACTTTATAACACGTAAATATTCGAAACTTTCAATCAAAGAAAAAAAATATAAACGACGCGAACTACGATTGGGGCAAACATGCTTACGGAAGCAAAGCTCAATGCCAAATGAAGGATATAAAGTAGGCCTTCAATTCATTCAATAACAACATCATCAACACCAACATCAATCCTACTCACTGCACTAAACCTCGACTATATATGCTCTCACTGTGATTAAAATATTGATTGCTCGATTGACAGAGGTTTTAAAACTAATTTCTCGCTTCGGTTTGCTTTCAAGTGGTGACGATCGATCGCTCAAACGTTTGAGAAAGAAAATGGAAAGAATAAGTTAAATTCCGCTAAATCGCGGATTAGTGAATGCAATGGGACCACACAATGTTGAAAAAAGCCTAGCATCGATCTCTTCTAGTCCGTTTTAACAGATTAAAGAGGGCGTATAGTCCGTTAAAGGCAAATAAGAAATATTTTTGAAAGTATTTGTTAAAGTTAGAGAAATGTGACCGCTTTAATATTTCAATCCCTGTTGTTAGGGACTTTTAGATTTACACGACGAGAACGTGGACTGCCACGTGTAGGCCTACTGTAACAACGTGAACCACATTTTAAGCCATGCATGCAATTTTACTCTGAAGATCCCCTAGAAGCTATTCATTAAAATAATCTTTTTTGACATTTGAAATTTACATGAGTAGCTGAAAGTACATCGAAATCCCATTCTCTTAAATATGAGCAACATGTAATTTCTGAGTATCAATTTCTTACTTAAATCAATGAATCCAAATCTAAATATTTATAAATATTTGCCAACTATTGTAATTCCTTTGTTCAATGAAATTACTAATGACACATTTATTGTCGGGTATACCCATTGACCTACTTCATGGTATACCCCACGACCGACGTCTCACGAGAACAACAGCCCAAGAGCCTACAAGTCCGTCTCGAAGGACTTCTGAAGACAAAATAACGTTTATGAGGGTGTGAGATACCGACAGCCAACGAGATCTATATATTCACGGACATTCTGACGGCTCTTCTGAGTGTTCGTCAGACCGACATTAAGTCGTTCCCGTGGCCTGTCGGTCTCGCTGGCCATCGGAATCATGGGCTGTCTGTCTTGTGAGCAGCTGGTCTTGTGGGCCGTCGGTCTATGGGATGTAACTGTCCCGTCATTACCATTCCAATTCATAAACAAAGAATATTCGGAAAGTTGGTCGCCTTCCATGCACATGTATTTATCTCATTCTCATCTTGTCTCTATCTACAGCGACAGAGCAAAACATTGTCTGGGTTTCCGGCTCCGGTCGTCCCTAAACTTTTCACAAGAATCGCCTAGAATGGACTCGTCCTCAGCCAAAGTTTTAATTCGTCATTTGTCGTTTAACGAGCAGGGAGTCACCGGAGAAGGGTTCGATTTACGCGGATATACCTTGTCATGTTACAAGGCGGTGAAAGATCAAACATAGATCTAGACTCATTCTACCAGTACATTCCAATAAAATTTGTACTTTTTGTTCAGAGATTGTAATATAGGTAATTACGCTCTAGTTGACACCATATTAGGTGAGCACAGCATAGCAACCCCAACAATGACCCAAAAGATGGCTGATTGTTCGGTTCGGGAGGGGGGTCTGTGTCTGCATGGAAGGAAGCAGTTGTCCAATTACATGGATGAAATGGGAGGGAGTGGAGTGACCGAGCGGGCGGACGTTGGATTTTTTTTTTGGGGGTGTGAATTAAAGTTCCAGGACATATTTCTTTTTTTATTTGTAGTTTGAATTTGTTGATGAATTTATCTTTGCATGATAACACCAAAGAAACATAGTCTAACATTATAGCATCATCTGAACAAGTTTCTCCCCTTTTGCAATTGTTGTGATTGACCACTAATATGGTGCAGTTAAATTTTGGTGCAATATACTTCTTGATAAAACGCCTGGCTCTGCGGCTTGCACTTAACAACATTTCTAATGGAGTTCTGATAGACGAGTTCGGAGTACATGGATTACGTAATCGGGGGAAGTCCCAGTCCATCGACCTTTCAGTAATTACGGGGATAGAGCAAAAAGATACATGACTGCACAAAAAAATTGTTACTGATGATAAATCGATGACGTTTGAGGGATGTGTTTCATTTTGTAAGTCAAACTCTACTATGTTCCTTCCTTATGTTGTTTGTCCAAACTCTATTAGATAGCGTCGAAGGGAGAATGGGGGGGGGGGGGTAAAATCTCAAGCCCTCCGCGCATTATCCAACTTCCGAATTTTGCAAGGAATTATCTTTATGAATTGAGATACATAATATAAGATAGAACTTGTATCTCAAAGAATCTGAATATAGATAACATTCTTATATCGCATTCAAGATATGAGTTCCTATACAAACTATAATTTGCGATTTTCCCTGATTGAGGTTCAGGAAAGTTTTGTGAAAGGTAAAAAAAAGGGGCACTTTTTTCTATAGCTTCTCAGAAAGTAACGATATGGAAGAGGGAGAAAGATCGCGAGGCAAACAGAAGACTAAAGACATTAAGAGTAAGAGGAAAGCAAAAACATCAACAGCTGAAGAAAAAGTGAGAAGGACCGGGAATGAACATGACGGACAAGACAAGAAAAATGTAGAATAACAAGGAAATAGAAGAAAGAAAAAAACATTTTTTCCCACCTGCTAGCTGTTGCCCAAATCTTGCCACACACGATTTTATTTAGAACGACAATATCTTTTTCCTTCTCAAACTTCGCACTCAAGTATTTCCTAATCTCATTTGCAACAATTACATTTGATAAAAGGATTCTCAAATTTCTACAAAAACAAGATCCATTTAGCGAATTCACAAGGTGCCACTTATGTACTAAAAGGCAAAATTTGTTTCAAAATAGCTGAAAACCCAACTTCGAAATAATTTTCCTTTTTAGTAAAGAATTATCCTATAACCATTAATAAAGTTTGGAAAGACGTACATCTTTAAATAATTTGGGAAGTTAATATAGGATTACAAATATAATTATCACGGAATCAAGAATTTGTGAAATTAATTTATTAACTTTCATTGAAAAACAAAATAAATATAAAAGCATTTTAATGTTTTACATCCAATTTCAATATATGCTAACATCATAAAACCATTAATTTTCTTGAATTCCGCATGAAGATGCAGATGGTTCCTAAACATTTATTTGAACTAGATCTCCTTAAAAAAAAAGCTAATAAGATGTTTTCGTCTATGATCCACGTTCGAACTTAGAAATGACAAAACTATGTGCTCAGATTACTCTCATTAAAAAAAAATGGTCAGACAAATTGCTTTATATAATAACTTTAAGTGTTTTGTAGTTGGCTTATGCTTAGCGGTATCAAAGGGCATCACATCGTCATGTGATTGACCTAAAGAACTGTGATCAGTATAAAAACCATCAACATTTATATATAAAAAAAATATAGATATTGCATAAGGTAATCAAGGTAAAATTTTGATAGCAAACTTGTGGAGATTGTGCCTAACCTTTAAAGATAATGGATGTTACAAGTTATGTGTGTGTGGTCTGCGCAATAAATGAAATCTGCCCCACTTCACCGTCTACAACTGCTAGTAGAGGAGCCATGAACTTTTAGAGAGGCCATGTGGTTAGGTAGGTCACCAGAGGTGGAAGGTCGGAGGTTCGAGCAGCATGGTGTCGCACACTTGTACCGGGTGTGTCCTGCGTATGGTAGAGGCACACCTGTCGTTTCTCCGTACCCCGGTAGAGCAGATGGCAGATACGCCTTTGAAATGAAGGGGGGGGGGGAGGTGAAAACAGAAAAACAGATAATACAACTACTTCTAGCACCAAAAAATCAATTGCATCACGTACAACCAAAGTTGAGAGACTTTTGGCAATCTCGTATCTTTTTATTTTTTTTTGGCTTATCGAATTATTGTTGATTGTGTTGTGATAGTAATATTGTGTAAGCCCCCAAAACTCCATCAATATGATAAAGAATCATTACTAGATGCTTTTACATTACGTTTCTTTAATCTGCAAGCGTTGATCGCTTTTAATTGTTTCATTAATTGCATTAATAGAAATTTAGTAGGACATTCGGTTTTTATTTTCATTTGTTGTTGGGTTTCGTGTTGGCAACGAAATTAACTTCTTATGCGTGAAAGCTTCGAACAAGCTCTTTGTAAGCCAAAATGTGTAATATTATCAATCTTGAAACTGACATGGTCTCCTTGTAAGCTTTGCAGTATATTGCATCCGAAGTTTCCTCAATTCATTTCAGAGTCTGGCCTTAATGATGTTGTTGTCTACATTACAGGGTTTTACGCGGGAAAATACCTTGGAGAAAAGGATTGTTGTGTCGCCTGCATTGAGGCGCTGTGATAGTGACTCTGTTTGGACAACGAGTCTCGAGCGGGTCTCGTCTTCCGTTGTGTGAATGCTGATTGATAGAAAAATCTCCCGTCTTCTCTACCTCTCTCTTTCTCTCTTTATGTCTGCCTCTGTTTCAGTCTTCATCTCTTTCTTTTTCTTTCCTTCTCTACCCCACGCTCTCTATCTCCGTCTCTATATCCCTCACCCTTCCCTCTCTCCCGCTCTGATAGCCCCCACTCCCATCTACGCCCCTCGCCAACGCCCCTCTCTTTCTATCTCTATCTCTCTCTCTCTCTCCCCTCTCTCTCTTCTCTTCTCTCTTCTCTTCCCTTCTCTTCTTCCACGCACCCTCTCTCTCTATTCATATCTCCCTTTTCATAATCTGACCATGATCTGACCCTCTTCCATGAATTCTACACCCAACTCTCTAGCTCTCTCAATTTGTTTTTGTTTTTATATA
Organism: Mesocentrotus franciscanus; assembly: GCA_037976565.1. Classification (NCBI taxonomy): domain Eukaryota; kingdom Metazoa; phylum Echinodermata; class Echinoidea; order Camarodonta; family Strongylocentrotidae; genus Mesocentrotus; species Mesocentrotus franciscanus. Next base: position 40,569,754 of record CP137668.1, on the reverse strand, counting down.
GCTGTCCCTCTCATTCTCACCTAGGTCTTACAAGTTCTGTGCAGTCCTTCAGACAATGCAAATCATCTTGGGAATTTCCAAGGTCTGTGAAAGGGCACATAACAAACACACTATAGACTCATCAGCCTAACTATAGAGCGTGGATGCATTATTTCGATATTGCAAATCAAGAATTAAGAGAAATTAGGTACAATATGAAAACTTATTATGATAGATGGTGATTAAGAAAGGGCATGTTTACCGTTATTCTATTAGTCACGATAAACATGGATTTTCGAATTAACTTTCACCAAACCTGTAAATAAGGGAGGGGTCATAACATATTTTATTTAAAATTCATTAAAATCAAAATCATTTGCAAATCGGTATTGTCTTGAATGTAATCTAATTTACTCAGAAAAAATCTGCTAATTGTTTTCAAATACTTGAAGAAAAAAATGATTTCTCAACTTTATATTTTGGTTTCCGATTTCAGAACCATTACTGCAAATAAATTTCACCCAGACATTGCAGAGCAGAACAATTTAATCATGTTAATGGATAATTTCATTTGTATTGGGTATTATAGGCAGGTCCTATTTGCTGGTAATAAGCAGATCGCATTCAATAAAGTGTTGTATGCCTCATGGCCTTTTAAAAATGCTTCTGAACAAAGGTGATGGGGGAATCCGCCCAATAAAAAATAAAAAGATTTATATCAGCAAACAAGAACTTTCTCTTTTTAAACCAGTAGTGTTGTAAGAGCGTTTAAGAATGAAGCGATCATTTAAATTTAGGAACATGTCTGGTATTATTGTTACCAGCTACCTACGGCTCCTGTTCAGCTAGATGAACCTCAGGTCACAGCCCACTTGACCGACGGTCCATGAGACCGAAGGCTTAGCAAGGCCTAATCATTTCGGTCTCATGACCCTTCGTACACGATTGAAGTCCACGAGGCCGAACAAATGGTAATACATATTTCGTCTTGTGGACCTTCGGTCAATTGTGATGTTTCGCGAAAGATACTAGTCCCATGACATCTTTTTTTTGTGGGGGGGGGGAGCTATTGGAAGCTTCCCTAAATTGCTCGACCCCTCTTTCTTATTTAAAAAAAATCATTTGGATGGAAAACTGGAAGTTGAATAAGTCAGGGTCAAGATCAGATCTAAAGATATCGAGAGAGGTAGGTCTGATTTGATGAAGATAGCCGTGTAGAGAAAACATGATGGATTAAACGACAAGTCGCCTGAGGCTAGTAAAACCCATTTCTTTCTTTCCTGTTCTAAATCCCTAACTCTTGCTTAGACGCACACTTCCAGACGTTTAGAGCTATTATGATGATTTTTCATCAAGAGATAAATACAAAAACGCAATGCATATTATTCAAAAAATTGTTGATAAACTGGGACTTAGTAAAATTGATTTTAAAGAACAAATGCATGAGTAACGGCAGGTTTTAAAAAGGATTTTCTATTTCGAATTTCAATAACAGGAAATATTAAACATTATTACGTAACGGTTTAATGTTATTTATGAATGTCTATTTCGAATATGAAATTAATTGCAAGCTGCAAAAAAAAAGAGAATCTTGACAAGGAGTTATTGTCACTGTAAGAAATGTTTCTGAACGTCTGATCAAAAGAAGTTGAAAATCGAAAGAAGCCTGCCAAAGCAGCTCTCTTGATTCCTGAAAGAAATGCAATCTTTTAGAGGGCATTCTGTCTACAACATTTAGTAGGACACCCATGTCGTTTGTTATTCAACACTTTGATTATTATTATACCAATCATGCTGCTTTAAAAATGGACCGCAATAACATTGATACTGTTCTTTATTTGTTCAAGTAGTTTATTCGAATGCCATTTCTTCTCTATTTTCTATGTTACAAATATTCTAAAAGTGCAAACATTTTTTTGGTGTTAGCTAGGCTGTTTTTTATTATATTTTCTTTCTTTCTGTCTTTCTCTGCATTTTTAGCGACGTGGTCGTTATTCGAGATTTAACGATAGTGATACCCGTACACCTCCCTGTAGACATCCACCTTTCCCTTTCACATATGGAATACATTTCAGGTCGCCAAATGGGCCTATTATGACCGATTAATTTCGTGTATTTGACACAAAATTGTTCCTTGCTGGCTCGTATGAGCATCAGATATGAGGTTTTAGGACGCGTGTGCGGCATTTACGGCATGACGTGAAAAATGAAGAGAACAAATTGAAAATCATATGAAAATATAATTGTTGAACCGGACGGTCGTCATGGCCGTGGGAAAATTTATTGTCACTAAAGCTCTCTACTTTTGGTGTCCTACATCTTCACCTTATTTTCCTGCTCCTTCTTTCTACTCCTATCTTTCTCTTCTTATTCTTTCTTCTCTCTGTTTCTTTGTTTCTTCGTCCCTTTGTTTCTTTCTTTGTTTCTTTCCTTTTTTCTTTCTTTTTTCTTTCTTTTTTCTCAGTTTTTCTTTCTTTCTTCTTCTTCTCCTCCTTCTTCTTCCCCATTTTCTTCTTCGCCTCTTCTTCTTCTTCTTTTTCTACTTCGCCTCTTCATTTCAGTCTTACTTTTCTCCCCCTTATCCTTTTTTCTCCCCGCTTTCTTTATTTCCCTTCCCCATGTTCTTCTTCTCCTTTTCCTTATTTCTTCTCTATTGAATACTCTTACTCTTATATCTTTTATACCTTAAAGGTACTATGTCCCATTTGCAGGCCAACAAAATGAAAAGGTTAAATTCCAACGGCATTTGAAAGACAATACTAATTTAGAACTTCCCTAAAAAAAAGGGGCTTGAAAATGTCTTTAAGTGGGAAAATAACGACTATTAGTTGTCGAATCGACTTAGGAGCTATAGAGCCAGTAAGTAATAGTCTGATTTTTCAGACCATTGTACCGAATGGTCGTACGTTTTATGCTGCGCAAAGATTCAATCAGTTTAATTTTGGCCATTACAAGAAGTGGGTTATTGATGTAGACAAATGCTCATGTACCCTTTACAGCTCATTTTATGTATGTTATTACCAAAGATGAAAAAGCCAGTCAGTCACTCAATAGTGTCTGACAGTGAAGTCTAGCAAGTAAACGGGTTTCCTTGCATAATTTGAATATTAGGACACTGCTAACGTTTACATTTCACAGATAGGACGTATATGACATATTCATAATTCCTGCAAAGTTCTACAGAATTTGATGTTGGCTGCAAAAAGGACATAGTATCTTTAACAATAGAATAAGAATGTTAAATACATACATATATATTCCTTCTAGATAATGTCCTCTATCAAGTTTACACATAATATATATCTGTTACGTGGTCATCTTAATATTATTCCTTGCTTAATAAATTTTGCTTTATATTATGTTAGTGTAGTATCTTCATGAGTTTTCTCATATTTTGATAAATTAGTATGCAACTATGACGGGAAGATGATAATTACTCAAATTGTCTGGGAGCAGCTGTTTATCAAAAGAATTTAAACATAAAGCGTTTATATCATTTTCAATGTGCTGTTAATCCCTCGATTTAAAATCAGTTTGATGTGCTTAATCATAACATAACCAGTTAATACTATACCATGGATTACGTTTTTACTAGGTGTAACTACTTCAAAGATGGAATCTCGAATGAAATCAGGAAATAATTGGGAATTTGGGATAGAATAACAAATTAATGATGATTCTGATGGATAGAAAGCCACATCTCGTGTCTTCTAAAATTGTTCCTCCAAATTTCCACCTTCTTCTCTCTTCCATGCTCACATGTTCTTCCTTTTATTCCCCTCTCTCTACCTGCCTTCCCCTGCATGAAGAAAAGATAAATGTGCTCTAATCTCTCCTTGTTGAACTTTCACCCCCATTTCACGCTTTTAAATCGCTATTTTCTCAGAGTTCACCCAACACATCTTCCACCATGCACCTCTAGGCCCAATCCACCCTTTTTCAAACTACAATGACCTGTCACCTCTCATAAAACCTTCCCCCACTACTCACTTCTCTAAAAGCCCACTAGAAATTCGACTACCCATGAAAGTTGATTAAACGAGCCGTAAAATCGCGAAAGAATTGACTCCAGAAACATCCCTAAACAAAGAGAATTTTATTAATCCGAGATTTTTTTTCTTCTCTTCTCCAATATAGTTCAAGTTCGTAGACTTGTCTGACGGTTCGGGTATCGTTTTATTTTTGCAATGGCGCCATCATAGCCCAAGTAAGAAAACAATTTGGATGTTTCGCTGTCACATAATTATTTCACTCTTTCACACTCTTCAAATGAATATGCAGGGGGTTCATTAGATTTTAACGAACATATTGAAGGAAAAAAAAATCTATCAGACCAAATAATGAAAGCGGTGTCTGTAGTTAATCCTTACTCATATTGGACAACTAGATTTATGCTATTGTTTCTTCATCCGCTCAAGTTCTGGGTGGTTAACACATAAATGTCTGTAACTTTGATGCATCCAACATGTGTTGAAACCAGTATAAATCAACAGGATTTTTTTTCCTCGCCCCTCCCCTTCCCAAATTGTAAAGCAAGAGTGCATAGTGCAAGAAGATATACTGTGACATTTGTATGCTTACATCTCATTAGTCCTCTTCATCCTCATCTGCATTGGAAAATATCACCATCAACAAAGTTTGTATTTTAAATTACCTATCCGTTCTGCTTAATAAATGTGTTAATCTATTTCATGAGTTTTTTCTGGGGCTGTCATATTATCAAGCAAACTGCTTACAATGACAGTCCTTCTTCCGCAAATATTTTTATAATATTTTATAATGTTTGAGGAAATTTAGTATCTATGACAGTTTATCATTTCGTTTTTGAAAATAACATTTTTTTATATACATATATTTGCTTATTTATGATTCATTGTCGGAAAAATACTTATTGTACTTCGTATTATTATTATCGAAAAACTGTGTACTTACATGAATGCAGAAGAAAATAAAATCAATCAATCAATCAATCAATCAATTAGTCGTAACATTATAAATATATATGATTATTTGATGCAAATTAGATTTATTGCTGTAAACAAATCGACAGGATAACGGTGCTGACGAAGCTGGAGACCCATTTCCCATTGCTCATCATGAGTTGAATATGTAAACGTAAACACGGCAAAACCTAATTATTAAATTATGTTTTTTTTTATTTTTTAATAGGAGGCATCTTGGCATATGAATAATTATCGCTCCACATATTTAAGATATACCTTTTACAGTCCTTATCTATGGCTATGGTTTAAAATTATTCAAGTAAATGCACAGCATTTTGTACCTGAGTGGTGATAATTGATCAGTAGGCTTTTCACCATCAATTATCCACGTTATCCCACCATATATTCTTCGTCTCGTCTTCTCATAGCAAGGGAGTTGTACACGCGTATTTTTAAGGGGGTGTGGGGCGGGGGAGGAAGCTAGTCTGAAAGGCAGAAATAACCAGGATTCTTACGTTTTTCTGATACGATACAGTGTGTCAAAAATCTGTTGCAAGCGGGAAATATGGGTTGACTTTTTTTTGGGGGGGGGGGGGTGGGTGGGGCGGGGTATGGGGCATATATATACCACATTATGGACCTGCTACCCCTTCACATAGCCAGATATCAGCAGCCCGTCTATACCTGACAGTATTCATATACTCACCGCAGTCTAATGGATAGTGAGTGTGACGAAAAACATCGGAATTGAGCTAATTGACGGGCGAGAGAGAGTGGGAAACCTTTTTAGTTATGGCTGGCCAACAGTGCCAAAATCAGCAGTCTAAACAATAGCAAGGGCGTCTGATATCATTAAACAAAAAAGAAGTCAAAACTATAATGTAGCAAAGAAAACAAAATAATCAATTTTGATGAATTCACGCATGCTATAATGTATTATATGCACACTATTTTATCAAGTTATATTATTTTGATGAAACTAATATAATATCATCATTCCTGCATATGTTTGTGTCTGAAAGTGCGCTTTAAGAAGGAATAGATATAGGATTATGGAGTAAATTTAACTGAAATGATAGAGAACCAAAATCATTTGAAATGAACTAACAGAGACAATCTGGACTGTGGAAAATTTGCCATATGCGATCTCTTACTAAAATATCTTTTTTTATATATTAAAAAAAAGTTTTACACGTCTTTTTGAGAAGCCGGGTTGAAGAAGATAATTTTGCTGGTTGATTTAAATCTAGTTTGGCTAAGGTGGCTTTCCATAGCCATTCAATCTGGCATTATCTGGGTAACCACGATATGGCAGATCGCCTACGACATGGAATCTGATTTTGGAATGAGATAAAAAGATCAAAAGGAATTCTGAAATACAAATCGATCGCCCTACAAATTATTTTATTGAATTCATCCGAAATCTCGACCGAGTCTTCTTGAATTTCTCTATTCGGATTTTGAAAGGAACAGCCGGAGAAAAAGTGTTAAGTTGCAGAGCTAGATAGCATATAATATGTGATAATATATAGCAGTAGTAGTTACGTATTAGTAGTAGTAGTAGTAGTAGTAGTAGTAGTAGTAGTAGTAGTAGTAGTTGTTGTTGTTGATTTTTTTTGGTAATAGAAGTGGTTGCAGTAGTAGAAGAAGATGAGGTGGTAGTACTAGGAGCGAGCAATTATTTAAAAAACATAACAAAATAAGAAAAACACAAAATAACAGCACACATAGGACATATAGGAAGGAAATGACAGATAACGGAAATTAGAAAGTAAGCACGTTTCCAAAACACATGATATTGCTTGTAAGAAGGGCATCATTATAACATAAAATGCTGGAAATAGAATAGGTGACTCGTGTGTTCTATTTCAGGGCTGGGTGATGCCAAGATGACAATTTTTATTTTCCGGATCATAACAATAGGCATTGTTGCCAACGTTGCGGTCTCTTGGGACTTTTAGATTTTACACGACGAGAACGTGGACTGCCACGGTGACATCCTTTTAAGGTAATGTGACGTCCTTTTAAGGCACTGCCGGGCACGGGCCAGTGCCTTGAAAGAATGGCACACGTTGCAGTCCACTACGTCGACATGCAAATCTAAAAGTCCCTATTATGCTTTTCAGAACCCTCCTTAGACAGCATTTGCGCCAAATTGCATTATTAGTCCTTCCAGTAAATACGATCGCGCAAACGCAGCATGGATAGATTGGAGTTTGCCTCAATATGACTCTCCCTCGACGCCCTCTCCCCCCCTCAATATTGACGCTTATAATTAATCGTATACATCTCCAAACTGCATCAATTTCATTTAAACATCTGTCTATCAATCAATTATTAATCGCATCGAAGGAGATTCTTCCGTATAATAGATCCAAGTAAGTTTCCTCATTAAATTTTAAAAATATTCTACAATACTCGATCTTGTCTTGTGAGTGTTGCGATTGATCTCAATTGATCACAAGTCTTCTCGTCAATCACAACATTACAATTTTTTTATAGTTTATACAGAACTACAATTGATATCAAACTTAACTTGATGGGAAATTAATTAAAACCAATCACAACTCTTTTTTTAAGACAGAGTCATTGCAACACAAGTTTATATAGAGGGAAGTTGATATTACCTTGCTTCTAGATTATTTGTACAATAACGACAAGGGATTCTTGAATAAATTTTAGGCTTTAAATACATCGGGTTTTCTTTAAATGTTGTTAAAAAGATCCAAGTTTTGTTTAATGATCATTGTTATCAAATAACACACAAAATAAAGCATTATTTTGAAGCTATAGCTTCCAATGTATTATAATAATATATACAGACGATAACCAGTTCAAGTCTGACCACTACTCGAAATACTCTTTCCAGAATACTCTTTCGGAATGGTTTTAGATGGCGCAATATAGGTGCGTTATATTATTATCATTGTATAACTCGTCATTGGATTCAGTGAGCATTGTCTCACCGTACACAACGCTAATGACCACTGCTTAATCTAATAGTCGCCCATCTTCTTTTAACTCATGTCCTTAGTTGCACTTTTCTCAACCCACGATATGGTCAAGTAAGTGATTAAAGACGATTAACACTCACTAGCATGTGTTGTAACATTTCAATTGGCGCACGTCAGGTTACTAGCGTCAATGCAGAGCTTAGGGCTTCCTGCCCAAGGACAACCCCCATTGTTGAATGGATGACCCGTAACCGTAAGAGATTTATTTTGTAACATTGTACGATAAAGACAAACAAAATACAAAAATCCGCTTCTTTCGTTGCATTCTATATGTATATTTATTTTTTTCTTGAATTGTATTAGATGCATCACAATATCACAGAAAAATAAAAACAGAGACGGAGCTGGAAAGGAGGGAGTGAGGGTTGAGGGAGAGAGGGAGATGAGGAGGAGGAGGAGGAGAAAGAGAGGGAGAAGAAGAGGGAGAGAGAGAGAGAGAGAGAGAGAGGGTGCGTGACAGATGAGTGATGCTCCATATCAATACCACTATCAACTGTTGTTCCAGAATCTTGTACAGCATTAACAAATTTGACTCGTTGGAACTCCCCAAAATGACTGCGCAAAGTTAAAAATAACGGACGATGATCGGACGTGGCATAAGAACATAACGTAAACTCCAACGCCTTGGGCGCAGACTATGCGCTAGTGATCAAGTCTCCCCTCAGTATCCGCTTTATTCCTTAGGGACCGTGTGTCATAACGTGATCACGTGGTGTCATTCATACGGCTGTCCCGATATGTCCCCAGAAAACTATTCTTGTCAGAATTCCAGTTAGTATGCCTTCACGCCATTTTTTATATGAATCTGCGGCCGCTAACATGTCTGGAAAAGAGACTTGAGATTATTCAACTTCAATTCAGCATGTCTCAAATGGCGCCCCCATTCAGGTAATCATAGACCTGACCGTCCCTCGGTTTATCCATCTGTCTTTGGGCCACTTTGGACAGTAAGGTGTTCTCTTTGTAATGTTATCCTCTCCACTGATAGAATTACATGAAAATGCTATAAATGGAGTTTTAAATAAGCACCATTGGTAGATGTCGCCATAAAATTTTGCTTGCACACTTTACTCGCTCGCTCGTACTTAGAAACGGAAACGTTGATGACCGGGCACGAGAGGGCAGTCCCTTGGTGATAATTTATCCGGACGCTTGCTTTAAACATGATGGAAACTACATTTGATTAAATTTTTTTCATACAAAAAGTCATTCAATCTTTACATAGATTACAAAGTTATTAAAAATAAGGACTCCCCAATCCTCCCTCTCTCTCTCACACACATGGTGCAACCTTAAGCCTACTGTATAAACATATATAGTGTGATAAATTTATAATGTATAATCATACATGTATACCAAGAATACTTTAAAAGCTTCGATTTTCTCTTTTTTTAATAATTTAATATCATTCTATAATTGCATAGTCAGTGATAACGAAAACAAACTAACGAACAATCAAGCAAAGAAGTAAGGAAATACTTACGCACCATGCCTCGTGAAGAACCAACATTTCATTTATTTTCTCATACTAAAACTGCTTTATTAATCGTTCCCAACTTTCTTAATATTTCGGTTATCAGAATACAGTCTTGTCACATCTCTATTAGTCTATTTATAATCGTAAAGAGATTGAAAAAAAGGTTTAATCTGTAGACTACGTTCAGAAATATGAAATGGGAAGTATGTATTACATTCACATAATGGGTGTCGGAAATTATGGACAAGGCAGTTTTCCGGCTACGCAAAGTGAAAACCTTCCGCGTGAAATTAGATCACACAGACAGTGTATATGCAATAATACAGTTTATGAAAACAATTGAAACTATTAGTGTTAATAATGAAACCACGTTCAGTTCTGTCATTCATGCCCCCTCTCTCTCTCTCTCTCTCTCTCTCATTCTCTCTCTCTCTCTCACTCTCTCTTTCTCTCTCTCTCTCTCTCTCTCTCTCACTCTCTTTCTTCATCGCTTCTCTCTCTCTCTTTCTTCATCACTTCTCTCTCTGTCTCCCCCTCTCTCTGTCTCTCTCTCTCTCCCTCTCTCTCTTTCCCTATCTATCTCAGCTCTTTAGTCACACATCTCTTATCTCTGTCTCATCTCGTCTCCTTTTCTCTGCCTTTGTTTCTTTTCCCTTTCCTCCTTTCTCTCCTTCTTTTCATCGGCCTTCATTCCAAATGCTTATCACTATCCTGATCTTTATGTTGCTTGCTTTGCTTTGATTTCTATCATCAAGACCATGCACCACCATCAACATCACTCTCAATGATCGTCTTCATCTTCATCATCATCATATCATTACCACTATAATCACCGTCATCATCGTCGTTTTCATGGACACCACTTTTCTCATCCTCGCCGTTCACCCTTTAGTCGGCTTTTTTTCAATTACATCCTATATGTTGAAGAAGGGACAAAAACAGAAGCATAAATGAAAGTGAAGAGATGGAGAAGAAGCAGCAAAACGATTTTACACGTTGACTTTGATTATAGTATATGATTATAAAGGGGAAAAGGGCCATTATTAAAGTTACCGAAAGAAGGGGGAGGCAAGAGCGGTTATAAAATGTATTGCTTTATTTTGGACGATTGTTTTATATTGATCGTCGATATTATGTACACGATAACGTCGCGTACGACAAAGCCGAACTGACTTGCTGTTCAAAGTTTAACACATGATGGCGCTAATGCACTGATTAATGAAGCTCCAACAACGTGGCCTCAAATATTTGCTGAATGCCCAATACCTTATTTAATCGATGTATTGATGATGATTAGTTTTTATCAATGTATAAAATAGTTGGTGAATGAAAATAATAAAACGTAAATTTTTTCATATTCATATAAAAAGAAATTAAGAAGAATAGATTGGGTGAAATCACATAAATTAAACGAGGCCTAGATCTATATCACCAAAAATATGAAAAGGAATCGTTATTTATTATTCCTTTATCCTAGTCAAAATAAGAATTTGTTGTTAACTCATGTTTCTCTGGCTGATTTTCTTAATTCAATTTTTGTTTAAACTTAATAAAAATACTACTTTCTCAAATGATTGTGTGAAAAATTGTTATGAAGCAATTGTGTTTGTATTGATAACGGTATGCCGCCATCACCGCATTTTAGGTGCTTTTTGACCAAAAATCTACGATACACGCAAGAGAGAGAGAGGAAGGGAGAGAGGGAGAAAGAGGGAGAGAGTGACAAAGAGAGAGAGTGAGAGAGAGAGAGGGAGAGAGAGAGAGAGGGAGAGAGGGGGAGGAGGGAGAGAGAGAGAGAGAGAAAGAGGGGAAGGGAGGAGAGAGAGAGAGAGAGAGATTTTTTTTCAAGGGGCATATAGCACAACTTTATGAACATGTGAGAAAGAAGAAAAAAAAGAGTATTAAAAGAAGGAGAAAAGAAGAAGAGAGAGAGAGAGGGAGAGATAGAGTATTTTTAATTTTTTGTTTGTTTGGGGGCATAACTATTAACACAACAAAATAAGAAGAAAAGAAGAAGAAAAGGATGATAATGATGAAGAAGAAGAAGAAGAAGCACCAGAGAGAGAGAGAGAGGGGAGGAGGGAGCAGCAGTTTTTTCTGGGCGTGGAGTCGGGGGGTGGTATATAATTATGAACACAACTTTGTAAACATTTTTTGTCTTCTTTTGTGAACGTACGGTATGCCGCGTTGGGGGTTGTCGGGAGGGGCGAGGGGGCACGTGTCCGTTCTTTGATCCTCCATTGGAATTGTTAGAATTGGTTCGCCCCACCGTGAGGTCTTCAAAACTTTGTGCTTACAATGTGAACGGGGTACCTGTCTTCTGACTATTGTCAATACCGTCTAACGATTTCTTTCATAGAATTTTTTTTTTTAAATCTCAATTCAATTATGCCAATAAACGACAATGATTAATGATGTAAAATGTCTTGAAGAAGAGTTTTACAATTACGTTTGGGACACCTTATTCAACCATACCATCAACCAGTAGCCTACTAGTACAGTTCAGTTAGCATTCCTCTAACACCCCATCCACCCGGTGGAATATCGTGTGTCCAGACATTGAAAGGGTATCGGCATCATGGGCGTGTGGGGGGGGGGGGCTATCTCGATGGATGAAATGCAAAGTAACAAGGCTACCGATAACGGAGTGGGAGGGAAAGGGGTCCTATCAAACCCGTGTGTATTGATGGCAGTATAAGGGTTAACTCTGTGAGTTAACGTCATTCTGGCTCTCAGCAGACGTTCTTTTCACGTTCCCTTCCTCTTTCTCTCTTTCTCTCTCTCTCTCTCTCTCTCTCTCTCTCTCTCTCTCTCACACACTCTCTGATTTCTCTTGTAATTTTTTCCCTACTTTTTCGTCATTCTCTTGAGGCACGGGGCCCCCATGCCCAGTATCCTCTATATCTGCGCACTGCTCCACTCCTACCCACCTCCCATCTCGGCTGAAGGTCGCCTCTTATCATGCTGTCTTACACGTAGACATCTGCGTGCTCAACTTTGGTCTAAATCCGTGTGGAAATTGAAATGTAAGCCCACTAAAGTCTCTAAAAAGGGGTTAAATCAGATCACGGAGAAAACAAGAAAAACGTTTAATTTAAGGAACATGAACGGATTCTGTTTTTATCGTTCGAGGAAACTCGTTCTCGGTCATCATGTACATGAGCAATTATTTGTAGTTTAAAATAGCAACAGCACCAACAGCACTAGGAGCACCAGTAGTGATGCAGTAGTAGTAGTAGTAGTAGTAGTAGTAGTAGTAGTAGTAGTAGTAGTAGTAGTAGTAGCAGTATAGTAGTAGTAATAGTACTACTAATAGTAGTCAAAGTAGTAGTAGTCGTAGTAGTAGCAGTAGCAGTAGCAGCAGCAGCAGTAGCAGTAGTAGTAGTAGTAGTGGTAGTGGTGGTAGTAGTAGTAGTAGTAGTAGTAGTAGTAGTAGTAGTCGTCGTCGTAGTAGTAGTAGTAGTGGCAGTAGTAGTAGCAGTAGTACTGTAGTAGTAGTAGTAGTAGTAGTAGTAGTAGTAGTAGTAGTAGTAGTAGTAGTAGTAGTAGTAGTACGGTAGCAGTAGTAGTTTACTTCACCGCCTCTCGTTCTCTTCCTCCCTTACTCTAATTCTGTCCCTTTTGTCTTGAGAGTACAACGCCCCTCCAGGACTCTACTCCCCGACTATCATCAAGCCTGCACTGATCTGGAAAAATAATCGTGACAGACTTCTCTTATCCTCTATTACAGTATCGTTTGTCTCTACGTGTCATCTTCAAATAAAAACATAGTTCATCCTTTCAAGGTCATATTCAAGATAATTATCCGTAGGTTTGGTGAAAAAGAAGAAGATATAGAAGTAAAAGAAGGAGGGCGAGGTGGAGGAGGAGGTGAAGAAGAACAAGAATAACAATAATGAGTAGAAAAAAAACCCACGATTTTCAATAAAAATAAATGTCTAGAAAGAATCGAAAACACAATCGTATGCCCCTATATATGGATTTGTATAGTGCTTGATATAAGATAACGTGTCTAAAACATTTGTAGATATTATTACCTGTGTCATTGAACTCATTCACAGACACAATGTGTGCACCATCTTTACTCCCTGTGGAACATTCCTACGAGTATGCCTACCATAATTCGTGAGGGCATCTAGTGATAGCGATGTCAATGAAATCCTCCATCCTACCAGGTAACTATTTCTTTCCTGGTTATGGAGCGACAAATGCAATATCTTGCAGGACGTTAGTGCCATGCCGGGGCTCGAACCCATGATCTTTGCATCTCCAACTAAGTGTTCAAAGCACTCGACTTTGACATCTCTACAAATACTCATTGCTTAATGTTATAGCATTAGATATATCATCGTTGTATTTTACGAATAATTTCAAGTTCAAGTTCTTGAGTTAAATTATCTCACTCATGATATACGAATCGCACAACTTTCTAATGCATTTGACAGAACTCGAGATGACCTTTAAAATGCCTTCACGATTAGAGTATACTTGCACTGATAACATATAACAACCGTTTTTTTCAACGTTCATTAAATATTTGTCATGACCAATTTAACGATTTATAAGTTCAAGGATTATCCATTCACTGCTGTGGCACTTGGGTGGATATTAGAGGAGGCCATTCACCCCTGCAGGAGAGGGATGATTAAATCTGTAATGACAAGTTGTCACATCACCTAGTAACACCCATTGCTCTGCTATCATCAAATCTGTCACGCAATTAGTCGCTCATGTCACTTCGCACGCTGTCACCTACGTTTTACTAAGTTGTGTATCTAGGCGTTCACACTCCCGTAATGCGGATACCATGCACACCTAGGCGATGGGGTGGTATATACCCCACCCCCCCTCCCCTCTCCTTCTCTCTCTCTCTCTCCCTCCCCCCCCCTCTCTCCCTCTCTCTCTCTCTCCCTCTCTCTCCCTCTCTCTCCACCCTCTCTCTCCACCCTCTCTCTCCACCCTCTCTCTCCCTCTCTCTCTCTCTCCCCCTCTCTCTCCTTTCTAACTTTATAATTAGAACAGGGCCCTAGCTGTAACATAAAAACCGACTTCAAATCAATGGTAGAAAATCTATTGCATCTCCAATCTTGCTAATAATTGTACCTTGCCTTGCATCATTATCTATAACACGAATTAATTGTATGTTACTATTCATTATAAAGTTACATTTGAAGGGCATAATTTTATTTGGGTGGAGATTACATCAATCGTAACTATTTATGTTACAGGGGTCTTGGAATCATACATACCATTTTCATTGAAAAGTCTGTTAGAAAGATAGAGATAGACAATTAAAAGAGTAACAGTTTCTAGCAAACATCTTATTCTTATTCAGGTATTGTGATAATGTTGTAGAAATTGCAGCTTCAGGAATGTGGAATATTAATAATTATATTACAATATCTAGGAACTAAGAAAAGAAAAAAGAATGTGTAAGATGTATACAACTCCTTGTTAGAACATTGTCTTTTCACAAAATCGGCAGGCTTTCTAAGTAATATCTCTTCAGAATTTCATAACTCCGCTCGCATGTTGACGATGTACCAATCCTGTTGAGACCTGTACTATTTCCCTTCATTGTGACGATGTACACTGGAAAACCCACTCCTAAATCATTCCACAAGTATTTTCCGGAGTCAGTCGCGAGTGCCTTTCTCTACCCTAAGTAAATCATCTCAGCCGGCTGCAAGCTCTAAATCATCACAAAATCGAAACCCTCTTTACTCCCAATACCAACTCTCTCTCTTTTTCGGTTTCATACAACTGATTCTAGGGAGAAACTCATACAAATCATGACAAGTATACTATAAGTCGTTGGCCTAGTTTAAAGAAGGAAAATATTACCGGATGGGACTTGTTTTTTATATCTTGTTTACGATTAGAACAATAAAGGTAAAGAGATCTTGCTTGACTGGTTTGCATAGGCGTGAAGCCACGACCATAAACTGGACAATCCATCGTCCTCAGACGCACCGATTTCAAAGGCTTTAGTTGAGAAGTGGAGCTCGTGAGGTAAAGCTAAGATAGTTGGGTTCTATCATCGAGCTTTGGACTAGCTCGCATTGTCTACAGACATTACGGACCAATACAGAGAATAGATGGGACTGGATTTGACTAGGAAGAAAATCAAAGAGATGTAAATAGTTTCTCTCTCTCAAAAAAGGAGCAGACATCGATGACGTATCTGAGCGTGAGAGGGTCCACCATGCCGACGGTGTCACATCAATGAGAGAAGGGAAATACTATTGTCCAAATCGCAAGGTCATCAGTGCTTCCAGCATCAGACACTGAAGACAGTTACTAAAACACCAAGATTCGACAAAGAAAGATATCATTAACTGGTCTGGTAACAGTGCTCGTTTACCCAACCAAGGCGTCTAGGGGTTTTCACGATTTTTGTGTTAAATTTGGTACTTACCCACATGAGTGAACAAGGCGGAAAGCTTTGGAATAGCATTCGTGATCTCACTTGGCACACTGTTAAGAAACAAAACTCTTCTCAGAAATATATCTCAAAGTTTCAGAGGGGGAAACCTTACGTGATCTCTAACTTCCGATCAACTTTTCATAGTTTTCTGAATCTTTTGGGGTTTAGTTTGTCCATTTAATTTGCTGAGAGGTATTTATTATCTATACAGCGTCCTACTTCGTCTGCGATACCAACGTTTTGTTCGACGTCGCCTTCAACGTCCATTCCGCCAGGACTTTGTTTCATTTTTTCATTGAGAAATAAACTTGCCATTCACTCAGAAGTCAGTCCTATTGGATGTGAGAAATTACCTGCTTTTCAGCGACCTGGTGTACTAAAGTTTCGATTGGGGTAGGCCAGACTATATAGAACAAGCTTTAGATTGAGTACTTTGATATTACAAACTTATGCGCATGGATTCATCTATGTTTGGAAGGAAAGCTGGAACACACAGCTTGCTGAACTGATTCTAAGAGACACGTAGTCATCAATAGAGATATAAACGTTTGATGGTTCCATGAAAAAATTAACATATGAAGTTCTATCTTCCCTCGGTTCTTTTATCAATCTGGTGTCAGTCTGCATTATTGCGCACCGAAGGATTGCTCGGAAGGTATTCTGTGAAAGAGGAGGGACTCGTTAAACATAAATGATTAGAATGTCACTTCGCACAGACATCCAGTGAAATATAGATGATTGGATGTAGCAGAAACATTGCCAGCTGTATGAGTTTTATTCTAGTCGAAATTTATGTCGGAAAACGAATCGCCCGTCTTCGCATCGAACAAAACAATATTCATGAAACATTTATGCTCCAGTTTGAAGTAGCTAAAGATTTCATATAACATCTTCTTTTCATCTACTAGTATTCTTGAGGATTCAGATCGTTGCTTAGAAAAAACTTTTACAGACCCCGGACAACTTTTGTTACATCACAAACTTTTGTAAGGAAACACTTTACACTGTGCATCTTACAAGTTTATAATGTGAGTTACGGTTGTTCTATGTGGGTTCCGTTGAACACAATGTGAAACTTGGCACAGTGATAGCGAGAAATCTGTTGCTCCTCCCCTCTCTTGTCGTAGTAGAATGGTGTTGTTGAAACGCAATACGAAACAAAACTGTTATTTGAATTAAAAAAAAAAATCGAATCACTTAGAATTTGCTAGTAAATGCGTGCTTGTCTTGTCTGGAGGGAATGATACTGGAACTGCAAAGCATTTCACCTTTTCTCTTTTCCTGACTTTTCATGGAGTCATATCAAATCTGACGCTCACTTCTCTCAGTGGAAACAGGGGACGGCGAGGGTTACGTTTTTTGCAAAACTACATTTTCTTGTAATATCGTCAACCCACTGTTAATTTTGATTAGTTTAACACGCTTTCGAATTAATTGCCAAAATTTCTGGCTCAACGTGTTCTAATTCTTTTCTTGAATCTTGTGGGATATTGCGTAGTGTGGTCAGTGCCTGCCAAGAAGTTTGACCACCATCCAACCTTGATGCGTCACAGTCATAAACCGAAGCCATCATTCGATACAGTTTGCTTCAATGAACATTAAACACATTAATGGATTACTGAATGATGTGCAATGTATTCGTTATAGTAAACTCTGAAAGGACGCGTAAGCACTGAATTGGCTTAGCCGATTCCGACTCATTACGACCAACATAAAAGGAGAGAAAGGGAGAGAAGAAACAAACTTTAACATAGCCTAGGGAAAAAGGATAAGTAATAACGCCGTATCATAATTTTCTCATCGTAATTTGGTGGCGTCCCTTCCCGTTCAAAGACCTAAATCTAATTCCAACCGCAAAAACCTGTAGGTGGTAAAAAGATCCCCATCAAGGTCCTTGTTTAACAAGGTCACAAAAAGAGCATCTTCCCCGTTGACCTTTCACCCCTACCCCTCATCTGAAAAAATATAAAACAAAAAGAGAAAATATAGAAAATTTTCCACACCACCACGGGGTGTAACTAATTTTGGAGCGAAAGGACACCAGCATTTCTTCACTTTCTTTCCAAACGTTATCTTGTAACAAATTATATTACCAACACGTCGATGAGAGATCCTTTTTGAAATTTTGGAGGGGTACCAACATTTTTACGATTTGCACCAATCGACATACCATGCAGCAACCGCGAGAAGGATTGGACAAAGCTTGAAGATAAAGCGTTAACTAGACAATTGGAGATTTGTGAAGCTCTTTAATCGCTGGACGATATTTATTGGAGTATTACAAGATGGAGTGGACACGTTTAGCTATTGGTCTCGTCATCTTCCTCGTTCTACCACCCCACATCATTGGTCTTTGGTGGTAAGTTCACGTTTTCTTTCACCCTCAATTCAATGCATTAAAACGAATGGCTTATTAGGCAACATGCTAAATTGCACATGACATTGTATATACAAGTTAAAACTAAAACCATTAACAATTCAAATTGCAAAGCAATATACAAATTGGTGAAAATGGAACTTATTTATTCTCTGGAAGTCGACTTTTGTGATTAAATTTATACAAATTTATTCTAGATGCATTGTATGTGCATAGGAGTCTAAGCACAAGTGATACAAACTATATTTTCTCATAATACCCGATACACACGTCACTCCTTCCGAATTGCTTAAAATCGGGAGTACAATTGAATTTCAATTACCTTTCATCACTCAAGTATTTATTGTATGTACGCATCGTCATAGAAAAATGACCCAAATAATCAGTACTTTATTCAAGTAGTCTTGAAAGCTGTAGGACATGACAAGTTTACTTATGTTTCACACATAACGAATCCGATATTTTCTTTATATATGACATGTTCCTCTTCGAACTCCTAAACCTTTTATTATTATTTCGTAAGTTATCAATTTTGATAAAGGCGATCATGTGGGTCGTAAGTTCGAAACTTTAACATTTTAGCTAATATAATTATATAACGTCAAATTCTGTATAATATCCATAATAATTATCAACCTTATGATTCGAAATTCGTCACTGGAAACAATTTTCTCCTGAGGTCATTATAATGTCTCATGGAAGATAATAATTTGAAATAAACCCTTGTATAAAAATTACAAAATTATAATAATGAACAAATATGTCATTTAATGCTTTATGCGATAGTATTCACTTCCTATGTGAACTTCTCTACTTCTATCTTGAAATAATTATTAAGATCTATTTCAGAGAAATGTGATTTTTATATGATCTGTGTCTTTACTGGTCTGTAGGACCTTTAAGCCCATTGATTTCCTCTCCCACGTGACTCAGTCAGTCAGGTGAAAGACATGATTTTGAAATATGGCGGTGAATAATATTTACTAATAGAATAGTGATGAGTTATGGATTTCCATTTCCTACAATAGTTAAGATTTTATGATAAGTATTGATAAGGATAAACATAGTGACCATTCGAGACCTACTGAATTTAATATTGTCATTTTTTATTAGACCTTTAGGAGAAGGTCAAAAAACGGCGAAATGGTAGGAAAAAAACTCCTCAACTCATGTTGAATACATTTTTTTAAGAACACATACAGGCTAATGATTTTGAAAAGAGTACATAGAGAACCATGGTTACCATGAATGGGTTATGCAAAAAGCGGAATAATTATTTCATTACTATTAGCTGTGTCTCATATTCTCTTCATCTCTTCTTTCTCCCCCTCCTCCCTCTCTCTCTCTCTCTCTCTCTCTCTTTCTCTCTCTCTCTCTCTCTCTCTCTCTCTCTCTCTCTCTCTTTCTCTTTCTCTCTCCTCTCTATATTCCACCTCTCTCTCTTTTTCCCTTTCACTCTCTCACCCCTTGATCTCTCTCCATCATTCCCTTTTTTTTTATTAACCCCTTTCACATCTCTTCCAATTCTGAAATTGTTTTCAAGAAAGCATTAACCGACATTTTCTTTAAATCGACCTGCTGATGCCATTAATAAACTAACTGATTGAAGCATTTATATATAATATATACGAAGGAACACACAGAAGAAACTACTCTACACTCCTACGCGCTTGTTGACAGAATATGATTATATTTCTTTGTCACCCAGAAAAAGAGAACAAAAATTGTCGAAATCGAATTGCAATTTTATGAAAAGGTGATGTTGAACTCATTATCGCTGAGTAATATGTCGGTCAAAGTGATTGTGATGTGATTGTTGCCCTAAATTGGCAACAATGACCGAGGAAATCAGTTTCTTAGGACAACGTACCACGGCTTTACTTTCCTCTATTATATATGACAAGAGCATTTGAGAGATGTGATTATTTATAGTTTATTTGCAACATAACGATACCAAAGAATATTCAGGTAGACAGGAATGTTTCAGCTTTGATTCATATTGTACTATATACTGTAGCTCAATTTTCAAGAGAAATTTAAAGTCATTGAATGGAAGCATGCATCTATATCTTTGAATGCTTCAAAACAACTTTTGAAAGTTTCAGGCATGCAGGTTTCATTATATTCATGATGATGATAGTAGTTGCATGTACTGAAGTTTGCATCTTTCGGTTTTCATTGTTCATTTTCCAAAATTAATAGGAGAAGACAAAGCTAAAAAAAAAAAAAAT
Organism: Mesocentrotus franciscanus; assembly: GCA_037976565.1. Classification (NCBI taxonomy): domain Eukaryota; kingdom Metazoa; phylum Echinodermata; class Echinoidea; order Camarodonta; family Strongylocentrotidae; genus Mesocentrotus; species Mesocentrotus franciscanus. The sequence continues at coordinate 40,549,306 of CP137668.1, read as the reverse complement.
GGTCGTTATTACCTAAAATGTTATGTTGAAAATATGTATTCGGTGTGTTTTAGTCTTGTTATAGATAAAACAACATTTATAGTCCTCTTTTCAATTCTTTTGGTGGATGAACAGTTTACATTACTTATTGATACACCGTAGGCGGCATAATATCATTCAGCGCCTCTTTTATGATAACAGAAATTCCCGTTTTACACGCGCAGGTAGATTATAAGTCAGAACTGCTAAATTTGGGGAAAGTGTGAGGGAGGTTGCTACGATTATTTAAGGCAATTTCTACTCTTATTGGTGGCTTGTATCACTGGAATGTATCAAGTTGTAAAGAATTGCCAGTTATACATCTTCATTACTTGGTAACATTATATCACATGCTAACATTCGGACTATCACAGTTGACGGCAGGAAAGATAGATCCCACATTCCTGCCCGTCTCTACACCAAGCGTTGATGATTTTCAAAGCTAATCGTCACCCCTGGGCATTTATTTTCCATTATAATATGATCCAACCAAGCGCCTACTCACAAAGAAGAAGCAAGGCCGTAATCTCACCTTTAAACCACCCAAACGCACGCGGGAAGTTCAAGTTCAAAAACTTCGGCGTTTGTCTGTGTGATAGAGCCATACTCCAGCCGAAAGAAAGAAAAAAATCAGCTAAACCACTAAAACAGGTTAACCGTACACGGTGGACGGCTCGCCCCAAGTCATTTGTCACTTTTTACAAAATGGGAGAGTGATTTTGAAGAGTGAGAGTTGACATTTGCTAATATTTTTGAAAAGGTATCGTTTTCATTGTGCCCCGGTCCTTTCTTGGCATTTTCTAGTCCTGATAACCCCTTTGTTAGGACCGGCCTCTTTATGACATTGGGGTAATTGAGAAAAAATTATGCCTCTCCATTTTTGAGCAGTCGTTTTACATTCACGGAGGTGTGAGAACCCCCAAGTGATAATCAAAAATGAACCACCGTGTCTTTATGATAGGGGTCAAAGGTCTCGAAGAGTGGAATTGGTTCCATTTCGTCACAAATCTGCAACAAAGTAATCTTTCTCGAAGGAATTCACATCCAAATTCTAAATCGAACGCGAAGTTATGGATGAAACAACTGTTATGAAAATATATCGTTTTAAAAGTATAATTAACTTAGAGAATATGTATTACATAATATCATGAAATCTGTGGGTGGTATAGGAAAATATATAAATGCCATGATTATGCAATACGAATAATACTTGGTTACAACTAGTGTTCTTCACAAAGACGCATTTTACTAATTAGAGTTAAAAAAAAAAATCTGATGGAGTAACCCATCATCAAATAAAGAGCCTTTATATTTTAGCAAGACTTGACATGGTCATATATAACATATCGTACCATAAAAGAAATGTTAAGCCCAGCGAAATGTAACAAATTGACGGAAAATTGCTTTAAATAAATTAGTATTCACTGAAATTTACAGTTACTTTATTATGAGAAATATGGTACTATACAAGTTTCTGCTGGTTTCACAAATCGGGACGACCCACTCAGTTCCCCTGTCTTTCTTATCTCAAAATAGTTTGGCTGATAATAATCATTTGTAATGTTAATTTAATGTATGTTTGGTTTGAGTCTTATTTCCCCCCCCCCGTATTACGACATCTCAACACTACCTCTAATCTGAAAAAGACCTGGGACCCGTTTCATAAAACTTGTTTAAAACAACTGTCACAGATTTGACAAAACTGCTCATAGCCAATCAAATGTAAGGATTTTAGTAGCTTATATCAATTACTATATTTTGTTAGTGATAACAATATTTATAAAACAGGACCCATTTCGAAAATGCAATAGTAATTACTATTTGGTGTAATCGACACACGTGTCCTAATTCTCTACATAGTCCTACAAATGCTCCGAGAATTATTTTATGTAGGGGCAATAGGGAGGGCATAAATTACGTAACCGTCGAAAATTGTGATTGCTTTCTTAAAGTGACTCATGAGTTTTGAAAGGCTTGTGAATATGCCATTAAAGAGATAATTCGTCCATGAGTAATTAACAGCTCATCGAAGATGGGACAAGCGGCTCGTTTATAGTCCCGTTTTACGACACCCCTCTTCATTGTTTCCGTGCATTCAGCAGCCAATTTGTGGTCATTAAAACGTCGTGAAAAATAGGAAGGGGGGAATAGGAGCATCTTTACTGCTTCTAAACTTCTCGAGCATTCTTGCACGCTCATCCGATATGTCCAATAGTCACAGCGAAGTAATATTTTGCAAAACCATCTTAGACTGTCTTGCTTTTCCCGTATATACTGTATATGATATCAATATGATTTTTTTATTTAAGGTCATAATATGGTTGAAATGTTTAGAATTAATTATTTTAATTACGTTTTATTCCTTTTATTTGTCATATTCTGTGGTATCTTGATTTCTCCTGTCTGTTCTTATTGATGTATTTACCTTTAAAAAAATTGTTTTACTAATGTTGATAAGCTCATTTTTTAAAAACAGGACCAAGATGTAAAACAGTGAATGGCAACTGATCTTGTTATCTGAATAAACATGTTTGTATAAATAAATAAATAGATACATAACTAAATATAACTTAGAAACCATCTTAGATTGATAAAAAAACTTGTCAGCCCTTTCAATCTTTTAAGATGAAAAGAAGAAGGTGAGCGTTAGGGTTACTGAATGAAATCTCCATGTGCTATATCAAAAACGTGTTCCAGATCTAATGAAATGGCACAAGTTGTGTTCTAATACATACTATAAGATGTACCAGACAAATAACATGTAATTACAGCTTAAAATGTAAGACTATTATTTAACAGCAATAACTTCCGCACTCGTAGCATTAAGAAATATGTTTACCCGGTTTCAACGGTATTGATTATCATTATTGGAGTATGGCATCAAGGAAAATAGGCTTCTTCGACTTAGGAGTGCCCCTTTTAAAGAAGATTTCCTAATTTTAGATTGGGATAGGGAGAATGGGAGATTATGTAACTTCCTTGCCCTACACCCGTCAGATCTTTTGTTTGTAAAACTGGTTTTATGGTGGTCATTTGGGAAGACCTTTAGACAAGTATGGAATGCCAAACACTGATGGTCAATGTCGTTAAGGCCGGACAAAGAATACCCACGTGGAGCTTTTATTTAAAGTAACACAATTCTATGGGCACTGCGCTTGTGCTCATAGAATATAGTCCATAATGACAATGATCACCAGAACTGATGATGCACAGTGGTTCAAGTACACTGTTGGTAAATTGCTAAAATATCTAGCTTCTCAATTGCTCAAATCCACCCATAGGATTCATGAAATTGAAATCTGGGCAAAAGATAACAAGAACCGAGCTGATGAAGAATAATGATATGTAATGTACTAAATTGAAACGTTAGTTGTTACATATTTGTAGAAGGTATACACGTTTTTCAAAAATTGAATTTTCGGTTATTTATTTAAAAAAACGTAGGATTTACAGAACAATCTTATTATCTTTCTGATCGTATTTCAAACTAATTACCCCTCTGCATTGTCTCCTGTTATTTATTTCCTTCAGGGCTGTAGGAAGTCCACTGAACTTCGACCCTAATCGAATCTGTAGACGATCACGGAAGCTCCGTGGTAGCAGCAAGCAGCGAGACATCTGTCTCCGTGAACCCGAGATCGTCCAGGAGGTCGTACGAGGAACGAAGCTCGGGATGATGGAATGTCAGTTTCAGCTCAGGCATCATCGATGGAATTGTACCACCATGCACAACTCTTTTATCAAAGTCATTAGACATGGTGAGTGATGACCATTTCAGTTTATTCTTCCTATGATGCGAAAGACTTTCGAGAAATAAACTGAAGGGCAATTTAAATACCCTATTGAAACCAAGTTTGGATTACGTAATACGTCATTGAAATGGTCGGACATTTCAACAGGTGATGGACAGTCCTATGAAATTGCCTTTTCTATCTGTTTTCGTAAAAGATATAACGCTAACAATAACAATTATTTAAAAAAATGATGATAATGATGATATAAGGTAATAAAACGTCTCAACATGCCTATCGTATCGTATCGTGGTCATTGGATTCATTCTCGCACACAATGTTTGCACCATCTCCACTCTATGTGGAATAATCTTGCCATCATGACCATAATGTAACAGGGTTTTAAAAATCCTCCCATGCAGGTACCAGATTTCTTAATGATTCTATAGGAAAGGTGACAATTGTACCTTCTAAAAAATTGTTGTGTGATGAAAATATCCATTGATTTTTCATCAATTTCCTTTATCTAGCTATTTTTAAATCTTAATATGATTTTACATCTTTGTTGACAGCTATACTTATATACATATACATAATTTAAGCTGTCTAATCGTTATCTAATTATGATTAACCACAACCTTCTCTCGTTAAGATCATCATCCGTCAAATGACGTCATTCTGTTAGGTCATTTCTTGTAATTGTGGTCCAATTTTCAATCTGTAATTATTATAGTCTCTCACTCTTTATCCATCCATATCATCTTCTAGCTATCTATTCATCTGTCTATCTATTTATGTATCCATATATCTATCTATCTATCTATCTACCAACTTACCTATTTATCTATCTATATAAACAGATATATATATATATATATATATATATATATATATATATATCTAGCAGTCCATCCATCCATCTATCTATCTATCTAAGTTACTTTCGTCATATTCATTTTATGAACTCCCTGACAGGCATTGCTCAAAAGATCAAATTCCATACAAAAGTTTCATCGAGGTTGTATAAAAAAGCCCTGTATAAGATCTTGTTTTAGAATATGAAAACTATAAAGCTTAAAACTATGTTCGAAATATGTAAAGTATCATTCGTCTCGTTACCATGACTACCATAATTTCTGCGTCATCATATTTTGGGTGTAGGGCAGTCTGTGGCATCAGTGCCAGCTGACGTTCATGCGGAAAAGTTCTACGAAGAAATACCACACTCAACGAACAAAGCATTGGTAGATTTATTGTTCTGCTCCCCAACGCTTGCAAAATGGCAATGATTTAATATGTCGATAACTCGAACAACTTTTTCCCTCCTGGCTAGGGTTTTGGTTGGTCATGGAAAATATGGGTCACTGACATCGAAGAATCTTTAGACCCGAATACTGTCTGGGCTGACCCACCAGTTTTCGGTAGGATTAGCTTTCGAAGGCATTAAACATAAACGAGAAGAATTTGCGAGCTCGAAATTTTTTGGAAGATTTCGACACAATCCTGTTTTCATAGCTCACTCGATCAGATATCCCTCTTACCTCTCTTTCTGTTCATCTCTGCCCTGTAATTCACCGGGATGACATGGCATTCCTCAGCTATACTTTATTAAGCTCTCCAAATATACACACAGTTCCTTTTTCTCACCAGAATTTGCCTTTCTTATCTCAGCGCTGTGGAATTTTATAACGAAATAAAGAGAGAGAGATGGATGTAAAAGTGACGACCATATTGTATCCTATACAGTTATTGGTTTAAGAAACAGATCACGTCACGCTTTTGTAAAGATCGTGATGATTTGTAATGCTCGTATACTTTCCATTTTGTGCAGCTTAAACGACCTAGACAGTGCTTAGGTTTATATGTATAATGTATTTGATACGTTTTCTCGGGTGATACCCACAATCTCTTGATTTCCTGGCAAGCGCATGCAGAAATGTCCGAGAGAATATTCTTAAGATAAATTTGTTGTTAAAAAATTGTCCATCATCTTTCCCTTTGTTCTCTATTTTGTTATTTTCCTCATTTCATTCCCTTTTATTTGCCCTCATCATACCATCCTCCTCTTTCGTCTCTTTCTCATTATTATACAACTTTTTTCAATTGATATAAATCGCAGCTATGTACATAAGAGATAGGGGACTACAAACTTGCGATTGATTAGAGGACTTGTGATTGAATCGGATCAATCGCAACTCTTTATAAGACGGGGCCCTGCTCTTTCTATTTTACTTTCTTTCCCTCTTCTTCTCCTCTTCTTGCTCCTCCTAGACCTAATCTTTCTCCAATCTTCCTCTTCTCTATTCCCCTTACTACTCCCTGATTTTTTCTTCTTTCTCTCCTCCTTTACCCCTTTTCCCTCCCCTCCTCCTCCCCCTCCTCCTTCATCCCTCCCCCTCCATCAACCTCCTCCGTTCACCTCCTCCCCCTTCTTCTCTCATCACTACTTACCCTCCTGTCTCTTCGTACCGCCTGATCTTTTGTAGACGGTCTTCAATAATATCCCTACAATTTAAATAAGGAGACAAGAATATCGCTCTCCATCTTTAAGGTTGCAAGTGTTTTTCGAACTGTTCAACCCATTCTTTCCCCATGAACCATGTCCTCAACCCTATACCTTATGGAGTGTATCATAATTTACAGGACATTGTCAGTGACGCCAGTTAAAAACTAACAACATTCATCATATGTCACGTATTTCAATGACAACTCCACGCGACTCTCAATCATCTCCACCAGAATTTATGATCTCGGTTCTTCGTCATCTTCCACATCCATTTAATCGGTTTTTATTTCCTCCGTTAGACGCTCCCATTTTCTTTGAATTATAATTTATTGCCTATAACAACAACAAATTACTTCGAATTATGAAACTAACAAGGTTTTGTTAGAATTTCTTTCTCTTCTCTTTTATTTTCATTTCTATGCTGTCTGTATTCATTTTGTTTTGCTGTATAATGCTTTAAATATTGATTGCATCCTTGTTCTTCATAACTCCTTGATTTGTCTGTTCTCTTCATCCTTATTTTCTTGTTGAATTCTTCACTGATCTATCCATGCGAAATTCATCTTCTGTTGTTTTTCTTCTTTCCTTCGTTCGACGTGTTGACGATTGTAAACGATTATTTCCTTGAAGTGCCTAAGTTTTACTTTATGCAAGTTCATCTAACCATATTACAATAATTCAATTATCATTATTCATATGAGTAACAAGTCACTGGATATTTTCATTTTAGGCCAATTTCGCCTTTAAAACGAAAACCGGATTCTTCTCCAAACTTTTGTCGATTTGGACACACGCAGTACGTGAGGATGGCGTCTCTCTGTGTATCTAGTGACTAGACAAAACTTTAGCTTCTATGACGATCCGTAAATTATTTTGACAAGCGCAAAAAGGTAGTGCGTCAAGAATTTGTAAATCATCGTTTTTAGGGACTTTGGGTTGACAGATTTAAGGGTGAAGCGTTTTAAGCCATGAACCAACCGAGAAGAAACTTAAATGGACGCAATTCTTGGATATACCGGGTTATCCATGGACTGTTTCAGTGTACAAGAATATTAGACGTCTTTTTTGCAATATTATTGCAAATATATATATGGGAAGTAATGTGTTGTGAGAGCAATAGAGGCAAAGAGAGGGAGAGAGAGAGAGAGAGAGAGAGAGTGTGTTGGGGGGGGGGGAGGAAAGAAAGAGAGTATCAGGGAAGTTATTAGGTATAACAATACATTTACTGATTATTAAAAACACCTTTGAAGTATTTATAAGTAAATAGGCTACAGTGTAAAAAGCCCAACGCCATTTGTCTTTTTGGCAATATCATTGATTCATCTAGTCATTTGTCAGAGAGAGAGAGAGAGAGAGAGCCAATCGGTCAGTCGAGACAGACAGGTAGATGTAGAGTGATATGTGAAATAACAACGGAAGAAAAGAAAGAACATTACAGAGTTTAAATTAAAGTTACATAAGATTCAAGTTTTATGGTCGAAATACGTCATGAGTCATGATAGCCTCGCACACTTTTCACATACCGATGACATTGATGAGTGGATGGTATACCTTACATTTTAATAAATTTAAATGACTATTATCCGATTATGGTCCGATGGATGCCTTACATGCCTATATCTAAAGCAAGGCTGAACTGCAAATTAAATCATTGGCGTAGCTTGGGTCTGGCCATTGTAGGGAGTACCGTCATGATGGGAGGAGGGGCGGGGGGCGGCACCGTTCTTACTTTGTATACTTACTCCCTATTTCCATTTCTCTCTTTTTTCTCATCTTGATTTCTTCTCCTTTTTCGTTGTTCGGTATGGGCATTTGCCCCCGTGTCCCCAGTAACTATGCCACTGTTTAAAATGAAAGCAGCGAGACGAGGACGATAAGAAAGGAAATGTTTGTAAAAGGAAATTGATAGAGATGTCCCGTGGGAACGTCTAAGCACCCACGGAATGAGATGATCTCATAAAATGAAGCTCTAAACATTTTGGTAAATAGATAAGAGATAATAATAGGGAAACCATTAACAAAGGATAGAGGAACAAGGTATAGTCAAGCGCCGACCAATCTCATAGCTTTGAGGGCACGTTCCAAAGCCCCTATGGGATAAACGGAAAAGGAGAGAAAGAGAGAAAATGACAGAGATCAAGAGAAGCAAAAGGGGAGTAGATAAGGGGAACTTGAAGAAAAGGAAAAAAAACACATGACCCCTCTCTCACACACTTCCCACTCGGTTGATTTGCTCCCTTGTACTTCATCCATATACCAAAGCTCGCCTCCCCCCCCCACCGTCCCCCGACGGGTAGTGTTTCCTGTCCTTTCACTTCGTCAATGCAGGAATAATAAATCGAGAAATGTCTGAATGGCTAGTAGTAAAAAAGTTTCTGAAATACATGTGTATTTCTAAACAAAGGAAGAAGTAACGCTTAGATTTCAGTTGGAAATGAATCGATATGGATGATAAGAATAATCAATGCTCTAACTGTTTCGAAGCACTTTCCAGCTCCAATTAAAACTGATCAATGCAAGTGACCATATTGACAGTGTATTACATCATTACCCGATCACTAGATTCAAATTACGTCTCCGAACTTGTGATGTACAAAATGGGCATGGGACAGGGAAAAACAGACAGGAGTCAAGATAAAGGTAAAACGAGGTGAATTCAAGTTAGACCTACAATAAAGCAATAACAATGTAAAGTATCACGATTATATACAGATGGTAAAGAATTTAGATTTTGAGAATATTAATAGGAAGGATGTTTTTCATTGAAATATTGTCTAGACATGTATTGTGTATAAATCCTCAAATCAACAAAAATAAGAGTGACCAATTTAGTTCCTTCATACTTTGTGTTTGAGAAGGTATCAATTCGAGCTTAAATGCCTCAAAGGGGATTACGTTTTGTTGTAAAATAAGGCTTGAGCGATAAAGCGAGATACTCGGTAAAATTTACTCTACCGGGTTAAGAAGCTGAATGGATGGCAGCGAAAACATGGTGAAACGTTTGGGTCTACGAAGGTTAAACCGTTTTGCGTGTTTATCTAATCCAATAAATGGCATTAATGTCATCTTTCTGTGAGAACGTTACTAGTTGGGTTGTTCTTGTATTCTTATGGTATCAACAATAATAGAAAGACATGCAGAGGACGTTAGAAGGAACAGGTGAAAAAGTCGATTTATTTTGAAAAAGAAACATTAATCACAGTATAACAAGAACAGGTGGGGGTTCTATACGACAATAAGTCTTTTTCTTCAAAGATAGAACAGTTACCATGTTGTATCGTCATCTTTCCTTTTTAGGCTAAGAAACAAATGAGAAGTTCAAAAATGCATTTATCATGTTTCCCATTTCATAAGAAAGAACGTCTTGTTTGTATCAATGATTTCTGGACAAGATAATGATCTTTGTTGTAAGAAATAATGAGTTATCATTAATCAAGATTTTAACATGGCTCTTTCTATCTCTGAAATGTCATTAATGCTTTTGTCCTTCTATCAGGTCTTCATATCGGTTTAGACAGTTTCAATTCTAGCTTTTGTGAGAAGTTTAATTTGATTCGATTCTTTGTAATCGAAGGTGTGGTCGTAGGGATTAGATCATTATGAAAATCTCAGAATTTTTGTGGCGTATATTAAAGCCTTCTGCCCCCCCCCTCTCTCTCTCTCTCTCTCATTGACCACACCCCCTCTGTTTGAGGCAAAACTTCTTCTATGAATATGAATCTAACTGTACTGTATCATAAAAGATTTTAATGCTTGAGCGATGCCATACTATTTTCAATGGGAGAGGATGATGGACCAACATGCCTCCAAAATAATTACACTTTTTAGCTCGGAGATCTAGGAGATCAAAAACAGTTTTCTTATTTTCGCGAAATAAATGAGCAAAGATGGAATGTTTCATATTATGAGTAGGCCTGCATGGTTATTTTCCCCTGATCGTTGAACTCCGTGTGTAATAGCTTATTGGCGTTCAAGATACTCTGGTTATATCAGGGTCTCGCTGATTGATCCCATGTTGTAATTAAGACCACAATTTGTGTTTCGGGGACCACAATGCTAATTAATGAATTAAAGTCACTTTGGGAGTGTGAATTCTTACTGTCACCACTCGTCTGTGGTTAAAGGGTTTCGTTAAAATATTATAACAGAAGAATAAATGTGATACGATGGAGAGTGTAAAAAAAAATTGGACCTAAGTTGGAACATCTTCTATAGATTACCGAATGATAAATTTGAAATGAGGGGGAGGGGGGTAGGAGTAGGGGTGTGGTGTAGGGGCATGGGGGTTAGGATCAAGCAGGACGTGATGGAGTAGAGTTTAGTTGAAAAAAGAGAAGCAAACAAACATAAAATGGGCAAAGGCGTCGACAATATAGAGTACATCGAGAAGGCCAAGGCAATTATGTTACCAAGTAAAAGGAAATAAATGTTATGAATTGAATTGAGAACAAAAAAGTGAAATTATAGTATGAAAATGTGAACATGAATGACTTTCAATTTCAATTTACTTTATATTTATCTGATCCAAGCTCTAGTAATCAGATGTTCATGTACTAGAATTTAGATGTGATCGGTATATTAGGGGACAAATTAGCTTGGATTTGCTTACAAGACTGCAGAGCGGGTAGGGGCAAGTGTCGGGGAGGGGGTAGTAAAACGAGATGATGGCAATGGGTGACAAGCTAGAGATTTTTTAAAGAGAGAAGGCGATATTGGTCATTTTAGGGATTTGGGTTTAGTTTTTATTCACATAAAAAGGTATATTTACTCTAAGGCCAAGTTGAAAAGGGCATACATCGAGTATCAACTTGCCTCACGATGGGAGACTGATGGTGAGGGAGCGAGAAAAATTGGGACATGAAAAAGATAAAAAAGGGGACAGAAGTCATTCAGGTAAGAGGGTTGGATGGAAGAGAGAATGCAGATGAAAAGTTAGCACATGGCGAAAGCAAAGTTAAGATGGAGAATAAGAGAAGAAGAACAAAGAAGGAAACGTGAAGGAAGAGTAGGAGAGTGTATGAGAAAGAAAAGAATTCACCGTTTTTCTCATCATTCTGTGGTTGTCATCACCCAAGTTGGAGCAAATCCCAATCACTAATCGGTGCGAGGGTGTGTAGGTCAACGAGTTGTCACTCTGATTTTGAGTGTTACGCAGAAAATGTTTCAATTACGACATCGATGGATGGACAAAAAGTGCAATGCCCTCTCATTTTCCCCCTAACTTATTTCTCGTAACGTTTAGACCTGTCAACGATGAGGGCCAGTGGGAAAAGAGAAGTTATTTTTCGATGTGTTCAAATATGTTTTGGATTCTTGTGTTGAATATTCAGATATTAGAGCATCTTTTTTAAAATACCACACAACTATCCATCTTTTCCATGGAGGATGGGGTGGGTATACGGAGATCCAACGTAGGTACACTGATTTAAAGATAGTTTTACGATTGATGACTAGATGAAATTCGATTTAGATGCGCTTTCAACATAAATGACAAACGAACTGAATGGACAAAAATCCAATTTCTATTGCTTTAGCCTACAGTATCTCCCTCGAGTGGCTATACCAGTGTTGTATAATATCGTCATGGATAAAATGTGATACAAATTAGAGTTTTTATGATAAAATCCTTTAACTTATCAAATTCCTTTTATACCTTCCCATTTTTGTGTAGATACGAGACAGACAGCATTCGTGAACGCCATCACCACAGCAGGGGTAACCTACGCTGCAACCCAGGCCTGCAGTATGGGCAAGCTACACCAATGCGGTTGCGCCAACCTACCTAGCGGGCGGAACGAACTGGATACCAACGAAGCCTGGGTGTGGGGAGGGTGTGGCGATAACGTCGAGTATGGATATACCAAGTCGAAGGAGTTCGTGGATGCACACATGAAGCGAAGGAGCGATATAGGAACGCTGGTGACCTTGCATAACAACGAGGCTGGAAGACTGGTAGGAATAGTTTTACAGTCTGGCTACCCCCCACACACACACACACATACGCACACCTTACTATACTGTATGTTTTATATAGAGATTTAGAGAGATGTTGTCACACGTTTAACGATCTATCAGCAAATATGAGCCTATATATATATATATATATATATATATATATATATATATATATATATATATATATTATGTACATAAAAGATATTACAGGTGTAAAAAATACAAAGAAAGAAATACAGATTATACAAACATCAGAAGGTCACTGATCAATACAAGCAAAGGAAGAGAAATCAAATGGAATTTGGATCACTGCAAAAGTTCAAATAAATTTGAACTTGTCGAGGCTGTGCCAAAGGTTTGAATTAAAATATTTTTGCAATGGGTAACTATGTACATAACTAATATACTGAACAATAACAAAACAAAACAAAACGAAACAAATATATATACATATAAGTGAAGAAGAAACAAAAAAGGAATTTCTTTTTATCACATAAAATAATATACAGGGGTTACGTACTTGCTAATAAATAAGATTTGAGTTTCCTTTTAAAACCATTAAAATTTCTAGTTTGACATATTTCCTGAGGAAGTGCATTGCAGACAAGAGGTGCTGTCTGTTTAAATGAAAATGACACAAAGTTTTTTGTACATTTGAATATATGAAATTTCTCTCTATGACGAGTGTTATAGTTATGGATTTCATTGTTACAAGTTAATAACACTTGCAGATTTTCAGGCAGTGATGTATAAACATGTCTAAAGAGCAATAATCCTACTAAATACTTATTAAGCTGATATATATCAAGAACTTTTAATTTGAGAAATAAAGGTTTAAAATGTGCATGAAAATCAGATAAAGTACAGCATCTAACTACTCTCTTTTGTAATTTTAAAAGTTTATCTAACTTTGATGGATATGTAATTCCCCAAACAATATTTCCATAACTAAGACGAGGCAAGACTAATGTGTTATATAGTAGAAGAAGAATTTCTTTAGGTAAGAGATAACGTAATTTGCTAATAATACCAACACCTTTTGAAGTCTTATTAGTTATGGCAAGAATTTGGCTATTCCAAGATAAGTCTTCATCATTAAAAGAAAAATATTGTATTACAAATGTATGAATTCACTTTCATCATGTTTATTGGTGGGAATTCATAGCGCTCATGTTTTTGTGATTGGCACAATCAATAATTTCATCATCATTACCGTGATCAGTAGATAATTATAGTAAATAAGATTACCAAAGAGACGTATACTCGTCATTATTTAGCCACAAAAAAAATGAATATCGAATCGATTCGGGTTTATTTGTAGTATCAAAATTAGAACCATTACCTAAATTCTTACCTCATTTCAATAGACGGTAACGTCTACCAAAGTGGGGAAAATCGATGAGGGTATGGTAACGTTGGAGGTGTCACTTGGCCACGATTTCATGGTGCAGACGATTTATGGCGACATTTCACGGTCCGTCGACATGTTTGTGTAAAGTTAGCGACGCCATCGAAATTGAGATGAAAAATATATTCATGGCCTGACCTCAAAAACTTCACAGCGTTCAGACACAACACTTTATTCGATATTGGTGACCCCCCGTTGCGGTCGTACGACACTAACTAACGTTCTGGCGACAACTACTCCGCAGTCATTCCCCAACACTATCTGAATTCCCAACCTCAACTCTGGAACAAAAACTAAGTATTATCCTCATCCAAACCCTAAACTAAACAACAAATTCAACACTAACCTTAACCATATACGTTTGACGAAATAAGGCTCGGAGAAAATGATTGGTCACCCCTCCCCCATTTCATCACATTCCTTTTGCTGTCGTCTTATTATTCATGTGGCGGCATTATTCCTTGTCTTATAAGGACTAGCTCTTCATTGTAATCTTATTTTAATTGGCATTTTAAGAAAAACACAGTTAAAGCCTCGGTCACAAAAACCATTTCGAACTGCTACGAACGCCGTACGAACGATTTTCAGACAATGGAAATTCGGGAAGACAATGGAAAAACAGGGAGATTCGTGCGAAATTATCGTTCGTACGGACCTTTGTGATCGTAGCATTATATTATATACTCATAAAGTGTTTTTTCATTATTATGATTATTAAAACCCAAACAACTGAAAAATCGCAACTTAAAAAGTAAATGCAATGACCGCTATGGAACCCTTATTTTTGTTACTGTTCTTTATCCTACAAAATCTTGTGTTTAATTTAAGACCCCTTAATTTGCATACAATATAATACAAAACATGTACGTTATGAAAATAGTACCAAACAGTAAAAATACTTGTAACCATAGATTACAGAATAATCTACATTTTTTCAAATGCTGTTCTCAATCAGTTAATCATTTAAATGATGTCTAAGAGCCTAAAAGTAGTATAACATGAATATGCGGTCTTGTGATGTTGTGGATGTGTTCGCATAATAATGTTGTGTTTGGGGTGAAGCCGTGAGGGGGGGGGGGTCCAGGTGATGAGCGAGTGACTTGGGGCACTAAATTAAAAAATAAAGAGCTTCAGGCCTGTCAATGTGACACGCTCATGAATAGATTGCGTCGTAAATTTGCAGGAAATTTGTTTGAAGCTGCCAATCGACTTCTCCAGTAACATCTTAGAAATAGAACCAGCGAACTCGCTAATAAGGAAGGCCGTCGTGATTATGTACACAGGATGTATGTATAAGAATGGCGTGAAGAGGTTATTGGGTCATTTATCTTTTGGAACACTATTCTTTACCTTTCATTTTTTGTCTCTTTAATATTTCTCATGAAATAAAATTCAGTCTATGTATTTCTTTTTTTCCTTTTCGCTCTTCCCATTCACAGTCCATCGCCAGGCACATGCGACGTGAATGTAAATGCCACGGCCTTTCGGGTTCCTGTACTCTCAAGACCTGCTGGAAGAAAATGCCCACATTTCGTGACGTCGGCAACCGCCTAAAATCCTACTTCGACGGCGCTGTCAAAGTCACAGGCGGCAACAGCGGCGAGAATCTCATCCCCGAAGACGATACGGTCAAACAGCCCACTATCAAAGACCTGGTCTATTCCATGGAGTCCCATGACTTCTGCGAGCCTGATCGTAAATCGGGTTCGCTCGGCACCGAAGGACGACGATGTAATAGCACATCAATGGACGTCGGAGGATGCGATATCATGTGCTGTGGAAGAGGGTACCACGAAGTGCTGGCGGAGAAGCGCGAAAACTGCAGGTGTCGGTTTCACTGGTGCTGCGTCGTCAACTGCGAAACGTGTAGAATAGTTCAAACGATACAGACTTGTAATGGATACAGTCTCGGGTGACACCTATCACTGAAACTCTTTACAAAGACATTAAAAAGACGAACAATCAGTTCATATTGCAAATCATAGGAATGTATTACAGGACAATACTAGTCCTTATTGTTATCTTCATTTCAACGTACATGTACATGCGGTAGCCATATTAGATCCTTGTAGTTTTACTGTGACTGATAAAGCAATAACATTCTTCTGTATAAATCATTAATAAAATGTTTTATATCATTATTTATTGCCAAGTATGATATGCTCGATGATTGTTCTGCATGGACGTAATCGTCCTTTTCTACTAATCGAGCTGAGGGCCAGTCATTGGTTCCATTGTATAAAGAGACAACTTATAGGCCTCAGCTCAACTCGACTTTAACCCAACCCCGGCTTTGAAACTGGTGTCTATAGTATGTGTGGAACAATTATAAGAAAATAATAAGTGGTTGTTCATATACCAAAATAATACGATAATATAAATCTAATTTATACATGTACAATAATAAAAGATTACAGGTTTATGGACTACATGGGAACATTAAATGCGAGGAAGAGTCAACAGAAAGTAGCAAATGGGACTAAATATCAAATAAAAAATCACAAGATTCAAAGAATGCTGTATTTCTGTGACCGTATGTATCATTTTTAAGGGACTCAGAAATAAAGAGAATTATATACATATGAATGAGTGTTCCAATTTAGTACAACATATTGTTTCTAAGATACATGATGTGTGATTTCTAGGATCTGCCAGTATGCATAGCACTTAAAACGAGGAATAAATTGTTTTGTATTGTATTGTAGTATAGTGCCTTATGATATTTCTTTTGTTATCAATGACGTTGCCAAATATGAATCTATAAGGTAATAAAAAAAAACAAGGAAATCAGTGCCGTATCTTTAAGTGATCAATTTTGAGTATTGTAATATTTGATTTTTAATGAGTGTTTATCCTTTTCTTTCCATGATTTTGAAGCTTTCATTTTTGTTTAATTTATCGCTGTTAGTGTTTCAGTTTCCTGATACATAAAGGTTGTGATATTTCAGTTTTCTTCTTATACTCCTTTATACGCATCAGATACATGTTTTTTTTTTAATATAATATACTACAGTAATCTTTTCTGCTTTTATGGTATACTCCAAACAATCTGACACCATTTTACTAATAAGACACTGAATGCATTTTTTTCACCGAATATTCAATATACTATTCGAGAGTGAATAATTAATGCGTGCTTAAAATAATGTAGGCCTATATTTGAGTAACACATTACTATACCCCGGCGCCCCCAGAAATAAGCCTTATTATCGTAACTCACTTTTGGTTGTAAATTTTTGTGCATTGGGGTCCAAACAAAGTAAAAGCACAATCAGATAATTCTATCTTTGGTCCACCGTGTTATTTTAAGTTCAAACAAACTTGTGTATACTGTCTTTAAAGACTATTAATTGTAATCTTTTACAATCGCAAACAATGATGTACATATTTTGAATTATTTAATGAAAATACACCTTAAGGAAGACAATGGTGTTTTAATAGTGCTACGACATTTGTAAATAAAATCAGCAGTTTTGAATTGCTTAGTTTAGTCGTATATTTGTGTATTTGTATATTTCTTTTTCTCTTTTCCCATTAATAACCATTATGAATAATGATGATAATAATGATAATAATAATAATAATACAAATAATAATGATAAACATACTAATTGCCTGACAATCCAATAATTATTAGCGGCTAAAAATGTTTCCCAATCGTAAACATCCAACTTTCAAATTCATGTTATAGTTTTGGTAAGGATAATGAGTTGTTGTTGTTGTTGTTGTAGCTGCTGCTGCTGGTGTTGTTGTTGGTGTTGTCGTTATTTAATTTAGCATTTAGTTAATATCGATATATATTTGTTTACCATTATGAAGAATTTCCTATACATTACAACCTGTCGTCTGAATGAAGAAAGTAATGACGATTTAAGTTAGGCTGTTCCATATTAGAAAATGGGACCTTTACGCATTCAGCGATGATCAATGAAGATTTGTTTTGGGGTAGTTATCCCGCCCAAGCGCTATCAGAGTGCCATATTGGATAAAGTGGTTCATCATAATTGTTTTCCTTAGTAGATATGATTTTTTTAAAGTCGAAAAGGGCATTTTACCTCTGGTAGCTGCACACATTGGGGGTTTTCCCCTTCAATTATAATTTGATTCGATCTTTTTCACGCCCTAATGCAAAAACAAAACAAAACAAACCAACAAACAACAACAACAACCAACGATCGACATGAAAAATAAATAATGTTTATCTCTTTATTATGTATACACTCGACTAAGGTGAGGTAAACGACTTACCAGGCGACATCAAGACTGTTTAAGCGCCAACATGGCACAGTGAAAGTGCTAAACGAACATAGTTATCTTAGTATACCATTATTAGATAGCCCCTAATTTTTCATCAATATGTGACATGTGATTGGCTTTTCTCATTCCTTTTCTCATAATTATACCAATCTACAAAATAACCCAAATAGAAGGGCGTGGCAACAACTGTTTTTTGGGGGCGCTGTTCACTTCTTCACTTCCGACAAGAAAGAGAGAGGGAGAAAAAAAAAATCATAATAATGTTAAAAGAATAAAATTGTAATAACGTAGTAAAGTAATGTGCAAACCAATAACCTAACTAAATTTTTACTTAGCCATCAGATTTCTAATGCAAATCCTTAATAAAATTTGTTTTTCTTAATTGTTTTGTCTGTGTTTATAAATATTTTCATATGAATTTATAACATAATTTTCTCATTTCCACCAAAATTGATGTAATTCGACGCACATGGAGTACATGATTGTATATGATATCAACGGTAAATGCCGGTCAACACGGTTGTACACTGTTCCCTCTTTGCCAACTCTGAACCAGAAATACCAATGAGTCTGAGTACTGTCTTATCATAAAAAGAGCGTGGTTGTGAGGTATATATACATTGATAATGAAATCAAATTGACACAAAAGATTCCTCATTAAAAACTATAGAATAGGAACTATTGTCTTTTCATTCTTTATGTAAGAGTAAAAAAGCTTTTATGTTCAAAAGCCTTGAAGGATTTCAAATTTCATAATTTTCTCAGATTGAGGGGACTAATTACACGTCCACTTCCGAGTGCCATGTTTCATCAAGTTTATTGAAAGGATCAGAATTTCAGAACAGCTTAACAGTTAGGCTATCGATAACAAATGCTCAATTTCTTTGGCGAATTTACTCTCAGCCAATCAATGCAACAATTCCAGTAGCTTATAAAAGTTAATGTAACTTGTTATTGATAACAATTAAGTTTCATGACAAAAATAGGGCCACAAAAAACAAACAAAAATCAAATCTCAACTTCTCTGCTTTTTCGTATCCCCTACGTTTTAGTAGAGTCTAGTCTAGTTAGAATTAAAAATACCAATCCCTGCCCCCGAAAGTCCCGCACCCCCCTCTCTTTTTTCCTTCTCTCTCGACAAGGAGCCGTGGCTGCGCCGCCTCTTGGATCCTCTGATCCTCTGATATGATCCTAGCTGTGCCCACCCGAAATGACACGGACTTATACATTATTTGTAAACAAACAGAAATGGCGTATATTTTTCGCTGCTTCTGACCGGTATGCATGTAGTGCCTGCGGACACTATCTATTTACTGAATGCTACATGACGATGTTATATAAAGCTCAGCGAATGTGTGTGTACGTGACGTGATAAAAATATTAGATTTAGCTAAAGAACGAACACAATCGAGAACCCTAGAATAACGAATAGATTACCCCAAAAGGCACAACCAGTTACTTTTCCCGGCGTATCCAACACTTTTAAGGAAGCGCAAATCGTCATTTTTCAACCGTTTACTACTAACGGGTGAGTAGTTTAATTTTGTTGATTGTGATCGTAATCGTAATTCGTATGCATGCCATTGCATTGGGGATGCACTATGACTAGTAATAGTATGAGTATGACTATGAGTATGACTGTAGAGTCTAGAATCTACAGTCAGTAGTAACGAATCCGGGCGAACTCGGCCTTGCTGTAAAAACGGGCGCTAGTGTAGTTTCGTATCCATTTTTTTAGCAGTTTCATATCCAATCTTAGCTAGCCTTAAGGGCTTGGTGATAATGTGAAATATTGATATTGATATCACCAATAGACCCATAGACGAATTACAGACAACTCGCCACAAAGACAGCTCGCCACAAGACATCTCGCCACAATAGCGGGGACAACTCGCCACAGGCGAGTTGTCCAGGTGGGGTGCTTTTGGGACAGCTCGCCACACTTTTTTCCCCTCATGATTTCTAGATCTAAAATCCCTCACCTTAGATGAAATTGTCATTGTATGTATTCATTATGCTTTTATAAACACAGTCACGACAGGAAACATGGAAATTGTGAGTATTTTGAGGGCTGTTCTAAAGAATAAAGCCGATTTACCTTGCAACAAGAATATATTTTTGACAAACCGAAGGCGTACGTTCGCCGGATAACTTTTCGGTATTTAACTTCATTTTCTGCCTCAGAAAACTTTTTAATGGTAGGAATATGCTGTTAGTAATTGAATTGAACGTTCCACATCCTCTCGATCTCTATTCTGAGGTCTTGATACTTGAGGTGTTGATGTCATGGCGAACGGTGACCTCGATGATATTTACTGTGTTGTCCCTGACGACAATGTCTGGCTTGTTGCAGTTATTATTATTACTTTTTATTATTGTTGTCGTCGTCGTCATCGTCATCATCATCACCGTCGTCGTTAAATTGTCATCATCATCATCATCATTATATATTAGTAGTAGTAGTATAGTAAAGTAGAGTAGTAGTAGTAGTAGTAGTAAATTAGTACCGGTAGTAGTGTTGTGATTACCGGTATCTTTTTAGGCTCATTGGTAAAGCTCCTTTGAGCTTATTGGCCCCACCCCCACTTCCATATCGTTCCACCGCTCCTGCATGTCATTAAAGATTTAAGTTGAACTGAAAAATAGGCTAAACACCCCTTAACAAATCCGAGAGGGGGAGGAGAAGAAAAATATGCATCGCCACCACTCTTACACGTAACATGCAGGCCCTTGGCGGAACGTTTTTTGAAGTGGAGTATCAACAATCGGGTAGAGCGATGCGAGCAAAGTGAGTTGAGCGTAAATTGGCGTGGGGTCCAGGGTGGGGCCCCCAGAAGCTCAGGGGTTTTAGGTATTTAATTACGGTCAGATGAGCATCCAGGAGCCGCGTTAGGGCCCTTGGTGGGGTCCAGGGGCGCAGCACCTGTAAGCTCAGGGATTTAGGCATTTGATTAAGCTCAGATGAGCACTATTTTGATACCTCATTTGCGACACTAGCAGGCCAATCGTTCTTTTTTCTCTTTCTCTTTAACGTACTTTTTCAAAACCCTGAGTTTCCAGAGACTCTGCCCCTGGATCCCACCAAGGGCCCTAAGGCAGTCCCTGGATGCTCATCTGACTGCAATTAAATGCCTAAAACCCCGAGCTTTGTCCCCTGGACCCCACCAGGGCCCTTAGGCAGTCCCTGGATGCTCATCTGACTGCAATTAAATGCCTAAAACCCCGAGCTTTCGGGGCTCTGTCCCTGGACCCCACCAAGGGCCCTTAGGCGGTCCCTGGATGCTCATGTGATCGTAATTTTATGCTTAAAACCCTGAGCTTCCGGGATCCGCCTGGACCCCACCAGGTGCCCTAAGGCGGGCCCCTGGATGCCGCATCCGACGTACCGTCATTAAATGCCTAAAACCCTGAGCTTCATGGGGCTTCGCCTTGTCCGGCCCGCCGGGCTTTGCCCTTGGACCCTATGCCAATTTACGCTCCACTTGCTTCGCTAGGGACCGCATGACCGTTTCCAAAATCGCGGAAAAGGGGTCAATTGCAAGCAACGCGGACAAAATATTCCTCGAAATAAAGAAAATAGGGGTACACAGGTGCACGTCCTCGAAATTGATAAATAGGGGTCAGGAAAAGGGAAAAGAGAAAACCGGGAAGAAGAAAAAAAGGTGTCAATGTCTTGTCCTTGAATTATGGTAAAATAGGGGTAAATTTGAGAAATTGTCCTTACAATCTTATAAATAGGGGTATTTCAAAGTACGATTTTGTCCTTGTTTTAACGTAAAATAGGGGGTTAAAGTTCACAAAATGCCGGGACAAAATGTTCTTGGAATTGACTGCCAAGGGGGTTATTTGCATTTGTGGTAATTACGGTCATACGTGTCACCCTCTGCGGGGAATGACCCCATAGGCCACCGGGCTTTGCTCTACTTGATCTTAAATACTTAAGCCCCTGGATCCGCCACTGCTGTACTAGTGTCATTTCAAGATAATAGTCTCGGGTGCCGGGGACCTCTAGCGCTGTACCATGTGCCAATAGACAGCATTTTCACACGTGAATAGTCATCACACTTATAACACACAAATGCACACAATCATGCCGATAAAACTGTAAGCAAGTTTGACAGTGGACTCACGATTTTAATTTTGAAATTACTCTTTCTAACTTAGGTGAGTTGAAAAAATTGTATTTTACTGCTATTTAGGTGTCATCAATCGTCACTAGAGTACCGATTTTGAGTGAAATCAGTTAAGTTTTGTACAGTGGTGTTTGAAATGTTGAGATCAATAAAACAGGTTTTATTACACAGCCAGGATAGCGATGCAGCTATGTGTGCCGCTGGGTACCCTTGGCTTTGCGCCAGCCGCCGCCAGGCCTTCCGGCCAGGCACACACGGTACCGGTACCGGTACGGGACTAGCTCACACTCGCAGTCCACAGCGAAAGTCGAAGGGGAGCGAATGCACAATCTTAAAAGTTTTTATGTCTACTTATAAACTTGAGGCAAGCGATAATTCCGCTGGGGTAGAGGAAAGGTAATATTGGAATGTAAAGATAACTAACAGCATATTCCTACCATTAAAAAGTTTTCTGAGGCAGAAAATGAAGTTAAATACCGAAAAGTTATCCGGCGAACGTACGCCTTCGGTTTGTCAAAAATATATTCTTGTTGCAAGGTAAATCGGCTTTATTCTTTAGAACAGCCCTCAAAATACTCACAATTTCCATGTTTCCTGTCGTGACTGTGTTTATAAAAGCATAATGAATACATACAATGACAATTTCATCTAAGGTGAGGGAATTTAGATCTAGAAATCATGAGGGGAAAAAGTGTGGCGAGTTGTCCCAAAAAGCACCCCACACTGGACAACTCGCCCGTGGCGAGTTGTCCCCGCTATTGTGGCGAGATGTCTTGTGGCGAGCTGTCTTTGTGGCAAGTTGTCTGGACCCCCCATAGACCTGTGCGGAGAGGCAGGTAAACAGACCCTAAAATGCGTCCGCAATCACCCCTTCCCACACCCGACCAATATTGGACAGTGGCCTCGTCGCCTCGATGAATTTTATGCCACTTCTACATCTAATTGCCTACAAAAATTAAAAATCCGAGGTAAAAATAACGAAATAATAGCAAAAATCTTACCAGAGCGATTTTTTTTCACATGGGCCGTGGGAATTTACAATCTCGGTACAATGGTGTTGACCTCTGACTGGAACTTCCGTAAATATGCTGCTACCGTATGAATGCGCTGTATGAGTGTTATACAGCGCAGTTCCCGTTTAGGGCTTCGATGTCGACGTCGTCGCTCAGTGCCGTCTCTACGCTATAGTATAACTCTGCACCTCAAACTGAAGCTATCAGTCAAAGATTATGCAAACTTCTCGTATGGTTTATATGCATGGTATCGTGCAGCGCATGCGCGTAAACACCATAAACCATACAAGAGACGGTACTGAGCGACGACGTCGACATCGAAGTCCTAAACGGAGGATTCCCGATGTCGGATGTGATCCAAATTCAGGTGGAAATGCAATATATGATTATGATTAAAATTTGTAAAAAATTGGGCTAAAATTCCTTTGCTAAGATTGGATATGATACTGCTAAAAAAATGGATACGAAACTACACTAGCGCCTAAAAAACGGTCCCCTAAACCTAACTCCTAACCCTAACCCTAACCCAAATCTAACCCTAACCCTAACCCTAACCCTAACCCTAACCCTAAACCTGTAAAAAATGACTGTTTTACAGCGAGGCCGAGTTTGCCCGGCCCGGAGGCCGAGTTGGCCCGACTCCGTAGTAACTAGTAGGTCTATGTGGCCTGACCATTTCTCGAACATAGCTAGCCTGGCCTGTCTAGTGCATTGAATGAAGCTAGCGCCTGCGCCGCACCTGTGAGTCGCTAGCTAGCTCGCTAGTCGAGTGTGAAGCTGAAGGCTGAAGCTAAGTGTAGATCTATAGTCTAGATACATGTATGAATGGTGGGACCACCCCATGCCAGGGCAGGCCGAGAGCCCAAGGCCTAGCCTACACAATGTCTACATCTGCGCACCTAACACATTTGACTTGAAATTGTCAAGTATTTTCTCTCTTATTCCTCTAACACTTACGGCGCTAATGACTTAATGTACTTTCGTATGCGCGTATCCAGACTTAGTTTGACCCGTAACGCCGTAAGGTGTAGCTCCAGCGTGGAGAACACTGGGGCCCGTTTCTCGAAACCGTCATAGACTAAGTCTAACTTCTTGACTATCCCATTGAAACGTGTGTTATAGAATTAACACACGTTTCAAATGGGATAGTCTAACATCTTCACGAAATCAGCGTTAGTAAGCTACTCTCCGCTACATGTTTCACGAAGCCCTCTCTGCCAAGATCAAGGACAACATCCTGACTAAGTAGTTATGACGCCTCCGACACCGTTATATCTCTGTCATAACTTTTTAGTCAATGGGCAGCGCCATCACATGTCATTTATTGGGTAGACTATGGCTGGCAAAAAGGACAAGAAATCCTCCAGCTATGATCTTTCTACACATTCACTTTTTATCATTTTTTACATTTGAAAGTCTTATGAAAATATGCCATGTTTATATCTAAGGCTTTTTCCACTTAACTAAACTGATTATACGTGTTTATTTCCACATAGTAAAATCCTCGAAGGGATGGGTAATCTGCCACAGCAGGCAAGCCATAGTCGGAAGTGTATTCTCTAGTTTTCAGACCCATATTAATTTCGAGATAAATTTTATCTTCAAATGTGTAAACTGAATATTTTAAAACATGTGTTTTAATGTTTGGAATGTTGAAGTTTTGTCATTTCAATATTGTGCCGACGCCTAAAACATTGGGCAAAACTTTCATAACGTCGTATTTTTACTAAGAATAATACAAGGGTGTATTTTTATAAACTATCAAATGAAAATATCCGGGGGGTACCCATTTAAAAAACAAAACTGATTCACGCGGTCATGAAATGAAATACTCACAATTATATTTTACAAGTAATTCTGTGGTATAATGATCTACTCAAATGTTGAAGTATATTGCATCTCTTATTCCCTGGTACCATTTTCAATCTGTTTTAGTCCTAATTTATTTCAATAATGGCAGTTTTCCTAAAATTACTTTTTTTTTTAATCCGGTGGAATTGCGACTAAGGCTGTGTCTTGGCTCCTCTTGTCGCCGATACATGTAGTATCGATTTCACGAGATGTCTAGCTAGAAAGCTCTTCGTGAAACGGTTTAGGAAGATCAGAGACATCTCCGTAGTTGGCGGATAAAGTTATGACTGTCTTGTCATTGGTTTCGAGAAACGAGCCCCAGGTGACTGGAGATACCATCATCATAGTTCATACCCTACTAGTACTAGTCTACTACTACTACTAGTACTACTACTAGAGCCTACTAAAAGTAAAACGTGCCAAAAAGTCTGGATACGAAAGTACATTACGCTCTATTATTATTCCTTCTATTCTAATACTAATAGTAATAGTGGGTCTACTAATAGTAAAAAGTAATCAAAAGCAAGAACAATGTCATTTTCACAAGACACAATTCACAACAAAGTCAAAGTCAAACTCAAGGTGGCTACTTTTATTTTTGACAAGGCATTTGATTAAATGATTTGATTAGCCGGCCATTGGCATTGCAAAATGAAGGTTCTCATGCCATGTCACTTCACCTTTGATACACAGTCATGACAGTAAGGGATTTTTTTTTACACGATATAGCATATTAGCATTTCGAGGCTTGTTAATAAAATGACTTGCTGACCTGTATGTATAAAATATAATGTAGAGTCTAGCCCTATACCCTAGAGCTAGGGTTAGACTTTTCTAAATCATGTCAATGTAGTTTTTTTTCTTTCTTTTTACTCATCTTTTATATGACCTTGAATACATATTGCTATAAAAAGAGATGAACATTTGTGTTGCATGTTTAGTGAGGAGGTGGTTTTGGGCTTTTGGCAATGTCTTAAACTTAAAGCAACACAAGTTTAGGATTGTGTTCCAGTATAATTTTCACATCTTGATAAAATCATGGAAGTAGACTAGACCTAACTTAAATTTTGTTCCAGTTTGAAAAAAAAAAAAAAATCTCAGAATAACCACTCTAAAACATTATAATTCTAAACAAGTTATCAGAGTGGCTCAGTAGTGTGTGTAATTGAAATTGGGGATTTATTCATGCATTAAGTGAAGAAAAAAAACAAAGGGGGCCTCTTGAAGCGATTCCCAGTCTATGCGTTTATCAAAGAGGCAATCATGGATATTGTTAAATGCTGGAACTATATGACTAGACTTATTTCCATTATGGTGGTGTGACCATACTAGGCATAGTTCCCATGACCATGTGACCTTAATTCACGGACAGTTCTATGTCTCAAAAAATCGGTATGATTTCAAAAATCTGATACTGTACCACTAATGGAAAGAGAAATCTAAAATTACCTAGAAACAAAATATCCTATGGAATTGAGTACAAAATTATGAAAATATTGACAAAAGATTGGCAAATATTGCTGTCTTTTGTGTCCGTTCTAGAAAGTTTTTAACTTTCCGACGAGGGTCTACGAATCCTCATGCCGAGAGAAAATGTCAACAAAATTGTAAAATAAAGGTGAAACCAACTGATTTGGTGATATTTGCCTTGCAAATTATGCAACTATCTTATATTTGATGGATCGCTTTTTTGGATAAATCAGCTGTAAACTCCCATGCGCGAATTAAGGTCTCGTTCTTTTTCATGACATTTTTGTCAGTTGCTGTGTGTGCCGAACCGACATTGAAATTTGAGATCGCGATATCTCTGGAATTCTTTGACGATTGATTTTCCAGTCACACTAATTCGTATTAAAAACTTAGCTATTTATTTGGTAATTATTGAACATCATAAATTTGTATAGAATATGAGAAATCATGGATCGAATATCACATTTCCTAATAATTGTTAAAATCTCCGCTAATTTTAGTCACCCCATCATAATATTTTCAGTTGGTAATACAATTTTGAGAGGAAGCATGTGGGAGTAAATAATCAAAGAGTGTAATACACCTATGGAAATGTTACATTGAGTTCCATCTGTGAGAAGCATTTACTTTCATTAGAGTTTCTTTTATTTTCAGATTAAGCATAATGGATCTACTAGGTGGAAACCGTAAAATTGAATGGAACTCCCTGTTCCAGTTCTCACAGTTGTAAGTATAAAATCTTTTAATATATACAGTCAGTATAAGAATATATAGACAGACAGGGGATAAGGGTTAATTCACTTAAATAATCCCCAAATCTTTAGAAATAAAAAGAAGAAATACAAGCTGTGCCTGTGCAATGTACATTTGATAATATTTCAACATAAAGTATCAGTATGACATAAATTAGCGGTCATAGATAAATGTTTGATTTGCAGGATTAGGCCTTGTATTCTAGAGTGAGGCAGTGTGGTGATATGTGAATATAGAATTTGTTGAACAACGATATATTCCCTTTTCTTCTCTCTCCAGGACAAAAGATTGTCAGTCTCATCTGAAGAAAGTCTACTCCTGTTTGGCCATGTGCATGATGGCAGCAGCTGTAGGAAGCTATGTCAATGCTGTGCTTCATATCCTTCAGGTATTAAATATGCCCCTTCTCTTCCCTGAAGCCCCTCCCCCTCCTCCTCGGGCTCAAACCCCTCCACCTTCACTCCTTTTCACAGGGAAATCCGCAGAGGATATGAGTTTTCAAGACATTGATTTAAACCTTCTGATGTAAACATTGACCCACATTCCAAAAGTAATTCACAACAGTATATCTTGATGTTCAATCTAATGATCATAGTGTAATCAGTAACAAAATTTCAAGTAGAGTTTGAACTAAATACACTTAATTACATGTTAAAAGTTTAGGAAACATTTACACTTTTGAGAGTACCAGTTCATAAAATGAACATACAGCAAACTATAATTGTACTAGTGCTTCCCCTCCTAAAATGGTAGAGTTTTAATTGCACTGCAGAAAGGTGAAATCAATATGGGGATGTGAGTTGGTGTATTGTTCAGCACTGTAGTTTACTTGGAGGGGTGTAGTCGTAGAAAATCCTAGGCTGAGTCTAACCTCTCTATCCCATGGATAGTTCTATGAATCCTGTATCAAATCTTAGGGTCTGACCGGTATTTTTTTCTTCTTCAATCCTCACAGGGTCAATTCCTCACAACCATCGCAACATTGGGCCTTTTCTTCTGGCTACGCAGCATTCCTCAGACAGCGGAGAACCAGGGCAAGAGACTGTCCATCCTCCTTGGGTTTGCCTTCTGTGTGGGTGAGTACATCTAGTTTGAAACTTGCAATCAACCACAAGATGGGGTTACAGGAAATCCAGAGCAAGTGTTCATGATTTCCGAAATGTTAAAAGTTGCTAGAGAACTGCCGAAATTTAAGCCTTCTGAGATTTTTTATCATGATTTTTCTTGTATGATGATTGAAATTAGGAGAAAATATTCTATGTACATGTACATGCAAGAGAAATATATGTTGTTATGCTGCTGGCCAAATCTTGGTATATAAGAGAGAGTTTTCTTACATTCACAAATTATGATGTTAAAATGGTATCTATTGTAAGAGGGACCATGATTGATGAACATAGGGCTGGGACTTGTGCTATAATAAATTGTTCATAGAGGCTAGAACAATCGGACATCTTGCACAGTGAACTTTTGAAACAGATTAAGAATATTCATGCATTAAAATGCTATTTTATAGAATGTGTAGTATCATAATTGCCATGAAGGCATCGCAAAAGGTGTTTGATGGTAATATCATGTGCCATTCATTGTGATTCATTACAAAAACTAATATTATTTTTTTCAGGTGTCAGCACTGGCCCTCTTCTCACGGTTGTTGCAGAAATTGATCCTTCGTAAGTTAACCTTTAGTTTGTTCGATTGAATAGTTGTTGAGAATAAATGATAAATCCAATCCTATGTTTACAAGCAAATTTGAAAGACTTTTTTCTTCTTCTTCAAAACAGGATTATGACTACCTGTATGTTATGCAATATTTATGTCTATGTATCAAAGTAGCCAAATCTAAACTTGCCATGAAACATTATTCTCATTGAAAATCATGTTGATGATGATTAACTAGAGGTTACATGTATGGCATGGAGGATATTGGTAAACTGGGTTTTGCTTTGCAAAGACAGATAAAGTGTGCAGGACATGCTGTTGAATTAGACAGCTGACCCTTCTTCGACGGTTCAACTAATTATGCAGTCCTGTGTAAGTGCCCAATACATGCAGCCAGTTATAGATAGAGTACGTATAGATTGTTATAATCCAGGTTTACTTGCATCCTCTGAGCTTCTAGGTTTTAAATCATGTCAATTTCCAAGTTTTCTAAGGTTCTTAATCACTAATCATTTGTTAACTCTCCCCTCCCTAGAACAATATTACATGTGAATGCTATTGGTATCTAGTTGTTTATTTACGAGTTTACGGTCATACATTTCTTGATGTCATTAATTAAATAAACATACATGATTGGCATGATTATGTTTTATTTTGTAGGATCATCACGACAGCATTCATGGCTACCACTGTAGTGTTTGTGTGCTTCAGTCTGGCTGCATTGATGTCACAACAGAGAACTATGCTCTTCCTGGCAGGTAAGGTCATTGCACTATCGGAGATAAGATCACTGAGATGAGATGTGTAGTCTTAAATGCATTAGCTCATAGAAATGGGCTCATAATAGACAGCATGTACACATGTATGTTCACTTTAATTTACAGGGATCAGATTAAACATTTGAATACTATTAAGCCTGAGATATCTTGGGCTGAGGTGTAAAGAATCGTGTATTATACCAAATTTGCATTTATTGGGTTAATAAGCTAAGAAAGAACTACTTTTTATGCCTCCGCTACAAAGTAGCCAGAGGCATTATGTTTTCTGGTTGTCCGTCCGTCCGTGCGTCCGTACGTCCCGTTCTCGTGATCGCGTTATCTCAAGAACCGATTGATGGATTACCGCCAAACTTTGGTCATGTATGTATCTTGCAGAGCTAATGAACTGATTAGATTTTGGGGTCACGAGGTCAAAGGTCAAAGGTCACAGGGCTCATTATGTATGCAAAAATAGCTCGTGATCGCGTTATCTCAAGAACCGATTGATGGATTACTGCCAAACTTGGGTCATGTATGTATCTTGCAGAGCTAATGAACTGGTTAGATTTTGGGGTCACGAGGTCAAAGGTCCAAAGTCACAGGGCTCATTATGTATGCAAAATAGCTTGTGATCATGTTATCTCAAGAACCGATTGATGGATTACCGCCAAACTTGGGTCATGTATGTATCTTGCAGAGCCAATGAACTGATTAGATTTGGGGGTCACAAGGTCAAAGGTCACAGGGCTCATTATGTATCGTAAAATAGCTCATGATCGCGTTATCATTAGAACCAAGAGATGGATTACAATCAAACTTGAATTTTAAAAATTGCTTCCATTTTGGTTTGTAAAATTGCTCCATGGCGGAGGCATCATTTTCGACTGCGCGCAGTTGAAGTTCCATCTAGTTCATCATGTCTCACATTGTGTATCAAAATTTTTTCGTTTGAGATAGTGCTGTGAAGTGACCAATCTGAAATAGATTAAAAATTACCAACTTTTCCTGATCAAGGCTTGATTTACTTGTCTCTGGATGTCTTATATACTACAAACCCAGCTATGTTCAGAGAGGCTGCACTACCCCTCATTGGCATGATGCGGCCTCCTGCTGGGTCCCACCTGCTATAAAAGAACCCATGCATATTTCTAGCTGCATGGGTACACTAATTTTTTATTGTATATATAGTCTATGTGAGACATCACAAACTTTGCACCTTGGTACCTTCATTGGCACATGACATTGATATCCCGATAGAGCTTCCAAGGAGCTGCGATTGGGATTACTACTTCAAGTAAAGATGGAGGGCACATGGCCCGCTTAAATTAGTTGGACTGGTTTAATAGTGGGTTAATGGGGCAGATACTTCTGAAAAGCATTTGAAGTTCCAGATACAATGGTAAGAGAAAATGCAATACTTCACACTGAACCATTCATAATGAGCTTACGAAGTACAATGTTCCATGTTTATGTATACAAATTGTTTATATTTGTTTGTTTATTTACTGTGTTTTGTTTGTTGGTACAGGACCTCTGATGTCAGGTCTGTCTATGATGTTCATCATGTCTATTGTCAACATCTTCTTCAGGTCAGCCATGGTGTTTCAGGTAAGTCTTCATGGGATTATCAACATTTACTATTTCCAAATGTAAAGTTCTTCTGGAATTATTCGCATGACACCATTAGCAAGGTTCTACCCATTAAATCAGCCTAGGCTTAAATGGTCCTGTTTACACACTTTCTATTTTATATTCAAGAAATAAAGTATGTGACAAATAAAAATGTAATTTAAATATGAAGTAAGGGGATGAAATTTATTGGACCAATAAAGCCTAAATTGTTTAAAGAATAGCAATATGTTTTGGAAAATTATATTAATGTGCACTCTTAGTGATGTACCGATGATTTGAAAATTAAGAAATTATGATTTCTGTGTTTCCCATGCAGTTTGGTCTGTATCTTGGTGTAGTGATCTTCAGTGGATTCATCCTCTTTGACACCCAACTTATCGTTGAGAAACATCTGCGAGGTGATAGAGACTTCATCATGTAAGTATCACTCAAATACTTTTGTATCTGGAGCCCACTGCACACCATATGATCCGACTGTGATCCGATTTGCGAAGGAAACGTAATTGAATTATATATGTTGTGTATATTTTACTAATTACACATATTTTCATATCCACCATCATGAAGATTTTACATGGTGGAATTTTGTTATCTAATGCTATTGCAAATTGTTTTGAAAACAACAGTTTGCATGCAGTCAGATCTTGTAGTGTGTGGTGGGCTCAACGTAAATGCTGCAATGTCATATTGATACTAATGAGAATGGAATATGTGAATATGTATTTCACATGGTTCATCTGTATATTCTTATGTTACGACCATGATTGATGTGGTCTACATTAAAGGTCTTGTAGAGTTTTGGTAGGCCCCCAAGATCGTTTCATCAGATTTATTTTAGACGATAAATAAGTAGATGCTTTCAACACTAAGCTGCTGTGAAATTTTCTTCCTCCCTCAAATGAAATATTACACAAATGAGAGGTACAAAATAATATAAATACCCATCCTTGGATGTAAATTCTAACAATGGCAACCTGCACTACACGCATGCAAAACCTATGAGGACTGTGTGTATACACTTCAGTCTCCACGCACGCTGTCTCCAAGCATAGGATGTGTAGCTTCTTGAAGGCAGTCATGCTGAAGTTATAGATGATATTTGAGGGTCATATTGATAAGCACATTGCCTACTGGGATCGGATGGGAATATGAGAATTCAGTACTCAAAGGGTTAAGATGATTTCTCCATCCCTAGGCCCAGTTTAATAAATAATAATAATAATAATATATAGGATTTGTAAGGCGCCAAATCCACTTAAAGGCGACTAGTGCAAAACATGAAAATACATAAACATACTTGCACAAAAATACAATATTACACAAAAAGAAGAATAATCAGATCAACTAAAAGCAAACTGGAAAAGATAAGTTTTAAGGTTGCTTTTGAAAGATTCTACTGTAGGAATATTTCTGATCCCTCGAGGTAAACAAATCCAGAGTGATGGCCCGGTGACGAAGGCTCTCTCCCCCTACTTTGTATTAAGTTTGAGTGATTAATGTGAATGAATTATTTCATCCCATCTATTTTGTCTTATCTTTCTCTCTTCAGGCACTCTGTGGACCTATTCCTAGACTTTGTCAACCTGTTCCGTCATATCCTGATCCTGTTGGCTCAGAACAATGAGGTCAGTGTACTTTCTCTCCCTCAGTCAACGCACTCATTACTTTTTGTATGACCTGTCAAACGCAATATCAATCAAACATGAAAATCTTTCTATAATCTACACAAAACATTTGCAAATTGATGGAATACACACTCAAATGACTCAAGTCTTGCCCATGAATAGACTCATTTTAAATAATGAAGATATTGATGAAAAAAAAAGAAAGGCAGAAGTGCCCAAAAGTTAGTAATTTAAAGCCAGCCTTCAAAGTGGCCCAGAATTGTTTGTAATGAGGGATTTATATGTGCATTAGTTTTAAAAAAAGGTGTCTGAAAGGGAAACGAAAGGGAATTCCAGATATCACAGATGAAGCGAGCTTGGCAAGTTGAAAAGCATTGAAATAGAGAATGACTTAATTGCTATTAATAGTTTTTCTGTTGATAATAACATTTTAGAAGAAGATAATTCAATGATGTAACATACCTGTTGAAATGTTGAAACTGAGAGAAGCATTTTTATCACCATCTAGTTATGTTCCTACCTTCTACTACCTTACTTTCATTTTCAGAAAAAGGACCGTCGTAACAGAAGGAAGTAGATTCACATCAGACACCCGTTAAACATTCTCATCTCAGAAAACATTCTAGGAGGATCTGAAATCTTTATTTCAAGAGAAAAAATAAAAAAGCGCAACTATAAATCTAATTATCAGACTGGGAATTCTATAGCTATTAATTTTTGATAGGCATTTGTTGATATTGATCAATGTACTTTTGATGATAGAGCAGAGGGTGACTTTAATATTATCCTGAAAATTCACGATTAAATTATTTTCAATAGAGGATTGGAGAAATCGTGTACTTTACTCAATCACAATGGAGATATGTGTTATGTCACAAATAACTTAAGTTTAACATTATCTTTTATATCACAAATAACTTTATTTTAACATCAGCTATAATGATAGCTGATATTATATTTTCAAGAAGCCTTTGATATAGTAATGCATAACAAATGAAAGAGTCCTCTTTGATAAAAGTTGATTGAAAAAGTAGACAAAACTGCAATCCAGTTTAACATGCACTTACATATTGATTATTTTTTTATTTGTTTAAATACGCAGTTACAAAAAAGAGATATTCCCAATACACTTAAGAATTCAGTTCTCAATTCAATCGAAAGTTAAAGAAAGAGTATTTACTGCTTGATTTAAGTATCATTCATTCATAGTCGAGTAAGACTTCAAAGTGACCTGTATGATCAGTTTGATCTCTATGCATACAATAAGTTGCATCAAAATCTATTATGAGAATCACTAGTCTTGATACGTGCCTGTGTTTGGTATTTTAATACAAATTATTACAACATTGCGTTTCATAGCCTTTACTAAATGAAGGATGTTATTCAGAACACCATTGATTATATAGCAAACATGCATTAATACTCGTAGTGAAGCTTGCTTCTCTTATTTACATGTAATCCAAGATCATTTTCTTAGCTATTGTTTTACTTGTGAAAATGTGTAAAATATATCCACTTTGGTTTCAATGTAGTAATTCACAATGCTTGCATTTCACTTGTGTTGCTTTCTAAGTCTTAAAGTTGTTCTTATGTATATTTCAATCAAGAAAGGGAAAAAGGAATAAAATGGTTGTAGCATTGCTTACAATTTGTTTGAGTAAATTTGCCAAAACATTTAGGTGATCATGCATATTGGGTACTGGTATTTTGGTGAAGGGGGAAGTAAGACAGATTTATTAATATTTTAAAGAAATTTAACAGAGAGGTATGAAACTTGAAATTAACCATTAACTTTATGGAAGAAAGGAAATGATATATCCTATGTAAATGGATGATTGCGCAATGTAGGATAATAGCAGAGGAGATCATTTGCGATTGTGGCTATTGGTACATTTACATATTTGCTTTTATATAGATATATTTCATTTAATCAGCCCTGCACTGTTCAAGGTATTTCATATGATTTCCAGTCAAGAACTATATGAATGTGACATGTGTCTGCTACAAGAAGAAATATACATGCACAACATGAATATATTATGTTTTGATGTGTAAACATTAGTTGTGTTTCTCACATTCAGTTTTGAATGTGATAACTTGTGGCACTCAAAGAGCAAAACAGCAATTGAGTAATATTTGTGTTTGTAAATTTGTCATTATTCAATATTTTATTTAGTAGCATATAGTATTGCATCTTACTGGTATATAGAAATCAGAAGAAAAAAAATCTAATTGAGTCACTCAGATATCAAAATATTTACCATAGTAAAGGTACTATGTCCCATTTGCAGGCCAAATAATTGAAAAGGTTACATTCCAACGGCATTTGAAAGATAATAGTGATTTAGAACTTCTCTAAAAAAAGGGGGGCTTGAAATTGTCTTTAAGTGGGAAAATAACGACTATTAGTTGTCGAATCAACTTAAGTGCTACCAAGTCGGTAAGTAATAGTCTGATTTTCAGACCATTGTACCGAATGGTCGTACGTTTTGTGCTGCGCAAAGATTCAATCAGTTTAATTTTGAAGTGGGTTAATGATGTAGAGAATTGCTCATGTGCCCTTTACAGCTCATTTTATGTATGTTATTACCAAAGAAGAAAAAAGCCAGTCAGTCACTCAATAGTGTCTGACATTGAAGTCTAGCAAGTGAACGGGTTTCCTTGCATAATTTTAATATTAGGACACTGCTAACATTTAAATTTCACAGATAGGACATACATGACATATTCAAAATTCCTGCAAAGTTCTACAGAATTTGATGTTGGCTGCAAAAGGGACATAGTATCTTTAATATGTGAATCTTAATGTGAGAAAAAGTGAACACTCTAAAAGTGAATATTTTAATTTTTTGAAGTTATATACCGTATATATGATTTACAGAAGAAAATCAGTTGCTGCTGTTCATAATTAATTTCTGCAAATTTGTTAAAGTTTTGTATCACTTCACTTGTATGTAATTATAAAGAATTCTCAATTTAAACTACACTGTGACATGCGCTTTGTACACGAACAAATATTATATTAATGTGTGGATAATATTAGAACTCTAGTGTTCAGAAAGAGAGAGAGAGAGAGAAAGAAAGAGGCATAGGAGGTGAGATAGAGAGAGAGATAGAAATGGGGGTGTGAGATAGAGAGAAAGAGGGGGTTGGGAGGTGAGATATATATAGAGAGAAAAAGGGGGTGGGAGGTGAGAGAGAAAGAGGGGGGTGAGAGAAGAGAGCACATAAGACAGCCAAGGTGAGAGTGAAAGAAAACATTATTTACACGAGTATCAAAGAGAGAAAGATTTGATACTTGTATTGTGTTCTCACCAAAGAGTGATACCCGAGGGTTATCCTAGCCTTCCTCTATATCTTTATTACCCCCCTTTCTCTCTCCCTTCCCACCATCCCTTCTTTCCCCCTCTCTCTCTCTCCCTCCTCTCTCTCTCTCTACCTTTGCCCCCTTTCTTTCATTCTCAGTCCCACTAAATTTACTCTATGAAAAACAAAACACTTAACCGTAAGTGAAATATTGCAATTTCACTTTAATAAGGAAAGCTAATCTTTAGAATGAAAGATGAGTTTTACAGTCCTAAAGACATTAGGAAAGGGCTATGAACACAATATCTATTAAAACATCAGGGGGTGTTTCACAAAGATCCTAAGTCAAACTTAACTCTAAGTTGGACTTAAACATTATGGAGAGCCATTTGTAGCCTTAAAATAGAATATATTCAAAACCAACGATTCCAAGTATTTTAGACTTTTCATTAATTCCACATCAAGAACATAAATTCTCCTGATAATAGAAAATATGAATGATTTAAATCAAACATTTTATGCCTTTAAAAAAAACTTTTACAAAATATTTTCAAAGATGCTAACAGCTTTCCATAATTGTTAAGTCCAACTTAGGATCTTTGTGGAACACCCCCCTGGTACATGAAGACAGGATATTAAAATAAAATGAGATTGTATGATATAGTTTTCTACAAAATTTAGTTTTAAATAACCAATTTAAGCACCTCCTAAGTAAATTTACAAAACAAATTCAGAAAATGAAATAACAAAGAATCACATTTTTCTTGTAGCACATGAGACAAAATTATCTATATCTGATATTTCCCATTCTACTTATATTTTCTGAAGCCTGAAATTGCCATATATCCACAGGAACATGCTTCATTGCTTCATTGCTTCATTTCAAATGTAAAAAGTACCTCAAATCCCCAGCACATCTCCTTCATAAATATCTCTTCAATATTCAAATAGTAATCAGATATATCATGAGAGGCTCCGGTAAATCTATGGATTCTCTGAGGTCACTGGCATAGCACTATAGTTACTATGCTTGTCAATTAAGAGAATCCATAATTTTACAGGGGCCTTGAAAACAGTGCATGGTATAATTGATTTACAATTTTACATCATTCATATAAATAAAACTGAAGGGGTAAACTATTTATAAAGCTGAAAATATCAAATCTGAATCACCAATGACGATAAATATTAAAACGTTTCTAAAATTTAGGGACTAACTTCAATGATATTCTCATTGCCCAGTCACACATTAGAGCATTGTAGGTGACATAGTGAGCGTATGTTTGCATGGGCTGTGTGACATCAAAAAAAGTTTGGTCATACATATATCCCAACAAAATTCACGGTGGAAATATTTTATATTTATGTGAGCCATCCCTGACCATTCCCTGCCCTGGAATTCTTTTAAATATAATATAATAACAAATATATAGTATTACTTTGGACAAATATGTTTTTTCGTAAAAAAATTGTCATCAAGCAGTGGCAAGCCAATTCATAATCAAACAGCAGCAATGATAATCTAAGATGCATATTTTTTTTACATGTTAAAAATCTAGTGAAACTATACAAAGATGGAATTAACTCAAAGGCACAAACAAATAAAGGAAAAGACAGTTACGCTCCATCATAATTATCAAGCTACATAATGCAATCTATTTGGTACGCAGTCCAAAATTATGCTCTACTTTGAATGCTGGTGATGAAAGAATGATACATGTCTCTATTATTTTACTGCAGAGAATTCCTCCCATACACCATTGTAACCAGTTTACATAACAACAATAGAATAATAATAAAGTTGGATATTTTCATAGCCCTCATATTTGTGAGCACCATGAGTGGTAGCTACAAGGCTCAAGGTGCTTCAAGATTATTCTGGCCTTAGCTCAGCTAGGCTACCAATTACAGTGCTCACAGCATTCAAATAATTCCTCCCTACCTGTATCACTTTAACACCTGGGTGGAAAATGGTAAATGTTGATTAATGTCTCAAAGGACGCAAATGCCATGCCAGGGCTTGAACTCATGACCTTCCCATGTCCAGTCAAGTGTTTGAACATTAAACCACTTGCATATGGCACCTCTATGCGAATGCATAATCACATGGTCTTTTGGAGTCCCGATAGGTTCTTTTCTCTCCTATTTAAATGGTGGCAAATGCTTGGTAAATGTCTTGCTAAAGACAGTAGGTGCCTTGTCTTTGATATGCATTAACATAGATCAGTTGATTGAGAGTCGGGCAGTGATGTACACGGACACCTTTACAATGAGATGAATCCTTGATCATAGTACATGATTAATCTTATGAAATTACATTTTAAAGCTCTCTGATATATTATATTGAGACTATGCAAAAATCGTGAGTTACCTTAAATATATTTTATAGTCTACATTCAATTAAAAGAAGTTATACTTCCATGAGTACAACATATACTCATATATTTCACCAAACAAGCAACAATAGGAATGTGATTGAAATTAAAACAAAAATCTCCTTTGTACAAACTAAGTAATTATGTGATAAAGTATGCAGAGATGTACATCATAACAACAGGCTTAAACCAAGGAGTTTTACAATTTAAAACTCCTTGCTTAAACTCACAATACAATACAACACCCATTTGATGTGAATAGCTTCTTCTACATACATGTATATTATCGATGAAGGGACATTTTCTTTAATTGCATCAGACATATTTCAGCTGCAAACTCACTCATTCCTAACAGCATTTGACAAACTTGTGAATCCAATGATTATCATGAGGTATTGCATAGTATCATTTTTGCATGAAAGATACACACACATGCAACATGGCCATTGCATGTAGAAAGACATTTCATGATTCACAAAATAACTTTGGCCAAATTCATCATACATAATTTATCACCATTTATTACTGATTTTCTTTCCCCAAATTTGTATTCACTTAAAGGTATAACAAAGTTTTGGTAATGGGTCATGAATTTGGTTCAAATGAACATATTGGAAGTATATGCGATTTTACAATATTCTATGATCGTTGTCGCGGTTGAAATTGAGTTTAAAGTGATGAAAAAGTAGATAATAAACTCTTTATGTTGTATAGCGCCCTCTCAAGACTGATATTTCTTTAGCTTTAAAACAATGTTTCTTTACTACAATCGACCGATTTGCTATTCCCGTTTGGAAGTTATATATCAGAACTGCATATTCTGAAATTTTCATGGTCGCAGCTACAATGGAATGGCCTTAGGCGCTATTTGAAATATTTGAAATTTACCGGGAGCACCGGTAAATTTTGATTATTCAAGTTGCTCGAAAGCAGAAGTGTTTTAGGGGCTAATTTTTTTAGTACTTATAATACATCCACAGGGGCATCCATATATATCAAAAATTTAAAGAATTACTCTCCGTCCAATTTCAAAATTTCCCAAAACTTTGCATTACCTTTAACAAACATCAGACGATATCCTCCCCTGTCAATCAATCTATCTCTAGGCTTGAGGAGAGGATCATCAATCACTTGCACGTTAGGTGTGATTTCTTAAAAAAACCTGTAGTCTAGTCTGTCTAGAATAATTTCGTTTTGTTCAAGAGAGGGCTACATTTCAAATGGAACTCTTACAGAAATTAAAAATCCAATGTAAAGAAAACAAGTTAAACACTTTTGTGAATCAAAATTTGATCTTTAAAGATGTTTTGGAACAGCTCTCTTAAAATAATTAAAACAAGTCAACGCAAAGCGTAGCATCCCCTTGCAGGGTACAAATGGCCTATATACGTCAGAACAAGTTACCTCCATTAGACTATACTATTATATTACTAGGCAAGGAAGTTAACCACATTTTCACATATATAATGAGGTGTTTTTGCATATTTGATGAGCTATGACCTTTCACCTTTGACCTACATACTCGGAAATCGAACTTAGGCTGTATTTTATTACCATGTACCTTCATATTAAATTTCATTAAAATTTATCAAACATTACTAAAGTTATCGAATGGAAACCAGATTCGCATATTTAATGAGCTATGACCTTTGACCTACATACTCGGAAATTCAACTTAGGCTGTGTTTTGATACCATGTACCTTCATATTAAATTTGACTAAAATCCGTCAAACATTATTAAAGTTATCGATCAGAAACCAGATTCGCATATTTAATGAGCTATGACCTTTGACCTACATACTCTTAAATTGAACTTAGGCTGTGTTTTGATACCATGTACCTTCATATCAAATTTCATTAGAATCCGTCAAACATTAATTATTAAAGTTAATGATTGCAAACCAGATTCGCATTTTTAATGAGACATGACCTTCGACCTACATACTCCGAAATCGAACTTAGGCTGTGTTTTGATACCATGAACCTTCATATCAAATTTCATTAAAATCCGTCAAACATTACTAAAGTTATCGATCGAAAACCAGATGTGTATTTTTTCGCATATTTAATGAGCTATGATCTTTGACCTTTGATCTACATACTCCGAAATCGAACTTACCCTGTATTTTGATACCATGTACCTTTATATCAAATTTTATGAAAATCCGTCAAACATTAATAAAGTTATTGATCGGAAACCAAATTTGTTACGAACGGACGGACGCACGGACGCACAGAAGGAAGGACGGACAGCAGCGTTTCTATATCCCCTCCGACTTTGTTGGCGAGGGGATAACAATTATTATCCACTAACCTACGAAATAACCTGAGAACTTACAATAAACCTCTGACATAAAAAATGACTTCATGTAAAATACATTTTTGTGCTTGATGTATGATAATGATATGAATGAATAAAAAAATGCTGGTAGTAAAACCTGATTGTCATTAGAAGTACTGAAATTAAGCAGTGTCTTGAAAAAGACTAGTAGGATAAGAGTCGGGCGACTGTCCTCACAACTTAAGGAAAATTTTATAACAAAGGCAACAAACGAAGAATTGATAACCTTTTTCCTACACCTAATGATCCAATTCATGCAGGACAAGTCGGAAGGAGAGGTGCTGTCCTTAATCAAGGCAGCTGCTGGTCAGCTCCTTGGTGCTAGGCAAACGCAAGCGAGTTAATTAAAGGAACTAAGAAGGCATTCCGCATCCTACAGTGGAATGCCCAGGGACTAAAGGGACATGGGGATGAGTTAATGCTCTACTTAAACTCCAAAAAAATGAAATTATTCACCTACTATGTATTCAGGAAACATGGTTTCGCGATCACGACACGGTACAAATCCCTAACTACAAATGTTTTGATAAAAATAGGAGAGTAAGGCGCGGTGGAGGATGTGCCATATACGTACACAATAACGTAAATTATGATTACCCAATCATAAAAACTGACATTGAAATGCAACAGATTAATATATATTTTGATAACACATCCATAACCGTGGTAAATTACTATAATCCATGCGAAGACATAAATATGAATAAACTAGATTTGTTAATAAAGTATGTACAGAACAAACGCAGAACGATTATACTGGGAGATTTTAACTCTCATAATGTTCAATGGGGCAGTAAAAATACAGACAAAAATGGAAAAGTAATAGAGGAATACTTACTGAAACACAATTTAGTATTCCTAAATGATGGCTCGGGAACCCGCCTAAACCCAACTACTGGTGAAACTTCTTGTTTAGATTTAACTTTAGCAACTCCTGCCTTAGCCAGCTCCATTAGCTGGAAAGTGTTTTCAAATAAATTCGGAAGTGACCATTTTCCTATACATATTGAAATTGACAAAAAAAATCATAAATCAGATTATACGAAAGATGAT
Source organism: Mesocentrotus franciscanus (assembly GCA_037976565.1). Lineage (NCBI taxonomy): Eukaryota > Metazoa > Echinodermata > Echinoidea > Camarodonta > Strongylocentrotidae > Mesocentrotus > Mesocentrotus franciscanus. The sequence continues at coordinate 40,507,458 of CP137668.1, read as the reverse complement.
TTAATTCTAAAAGGTCATTCAAGAAGGTAGATTGGCACGCTTTTAGTAAAATGTGCGATCAACGAATGGACACTGACTCCCTGCAAGACGCAGATGTCAAAACTTTTTACGGAAATTTCATGGAATCTCTATATAATATCTTAGATGAATTACACACTGTATCCAAAAGAAATAACAAAAAGAATGCGAGATTCAACCCCGTCCCGTGGTGGACAGAAAAATGTAAAATAAAGATTAAGGAACGAAACGAATGCAAAAATAGGTTATTGAGAATGTGGAATGAAGAAAATCTAAAAATATACAAACAGAAAAAGGGCGAAGCCCAAAGGATTATCAGACAAACAAAACGAAAGTTTTGGCTGGATTACACGTCAAAACTGAACAGGTTCACCTCAATCTCAGAACTATGGAATTTGATTCGCTGTCTGAAGGGTACTCCAAATAAAACGCATGCTAAGATATCAGCCTTAAAAGTAGATTCAAAAGTAATTATAGATGACCAAGAAAAAGCTAACGAATTTGGAAAGCATTTTCTGAAGACCAGTAGCAAAACAAAAACAGGAAATAAAGAATTGCTAGACGAATATAAATCTATTGATTATAAAGGAGAACATGATTTAGTTATCAATGAACCTTTTACTATGATAGAACTTGAAAAGGTTCTTAATATAACAAAGACATCAGCACCTGGTGAAGATGGCTTGACATATACTGTGTTTCAAAACCTTCCATCCAGAGCTAGGAAAACATTACTCAGTCTTTACAATAGAATATGGACTACCGGGCAGATTCCGGAACAATGCAAACATGCAATGTTGATACCCATCCTAAAACCAAAAAAGGACTCCTCCCAACTAACATCCTACCGACCTATCTCATTATTACCTTGCTTTATCAAGATATTTGAAAGTATGGTAAAGGAGAGATTAGACTGGTACATAGAGAAAACGAATTTTTGAATAATATACAACATGGTTTTAGAAAAAAGAGAAGCTCAGTAGATAACTTAGTACATTTAGAAAATGAAATTCAGAAATATTTATTTGTGGGTATGAAAACCATAGTCGTATTTATTGATTTGGCCAAAGCCTATGATACTCTTTGGACGAAAGGATTAATCGTCAAGTTACGTAGAATCGGTCTCCAAGGAAACATATTGACATTTTTAAGAAATTATTTGTTGAACCGTACCTTTCAAGTGCAAATAGGTAATGCCAAATCGGCAATTACGCATCCTGAAAACGGTTTACCCCAGGGTAGCATTTTGAGCTCCCTCCTTTTAATATAATGATAAGTGACATACCTTTAAGACCAGATATACATAGCTTGATTTATGCAGATGACATCGTTATTTGGGAATCAGGACATGATGTAAAACAAAATATCCAGAATGTACAAAAATATCTAAACATTTTGAACTCATGGCTCAATCCTTTCGGACTCATTATGTCGACAGAGAAAACGACCCCATCTTATTCTCAAACAAAACAAATGATGATAATTACGATTTGTATATAAGAGGTCAAAAGTTGACACCACAAAAGAGCACAAGTATCTCGGCGTCATCTTTGACAAACGGTTAACTTGGAGGCCTCATTTATTAGATATTACTAAACGATGTAAAGGTAGAATTAATGCTATCAAAAGTCTAGCATACGCCAAGTGGTCTGGAGATGCAAAAGAACTAGTGATGGTATATAAAGCATTAATACTATCAATAATTGACTATGGTTGCGAAGCATACAACTCGGCTACGGCAAGCGCAAAAATATGTTGAATTCAGTTCAGTACCAATCATTATTTGTTTGTGCAGGTGCTCGGAAAGGTACATCCCTTAAAACTCTGCAAGTCGAACTAGGCGAAATGCCTCTTGATTTAAGGCGAGAAATGTTATCAATTAAACTAAGAAAAAGAATCGAGAGTATGCGCAACCATCCTCTGAACGAAGATGTGAAAGATTGTTGGCAATTCAATATTCTTGGAGGTACTAACTCTAGATTAGCCTTTGGACGTAGAACCAAGGAATTTGCATTAAAATTTAGTTACATACTAGAAGAACCATTGAAGTATTTTTCAACATTCCCTTTTGGCAAATACTCTCTCCCACGTGTCATCTGAGCTAAAAGAGGTGATAACGAAAACAGATATCTGTTTTGCTCAAAAACAAGCAGCCCTAGAATTGATAAACACGAAATGGAATAATTATTTACACATATATACAGATGGATCAAGATCACCGGAAAAAGACTCTGCTGCTGCGGCATTTCATGTGCCTTATTATGATGTTTCCCAATCTAAGAGATTAGCTAATTTCACATCTTCTTATAGAGCAGAGATGGCCGCAATTGTACTTGCCCTAATATGGTTATTACAACTCCCAGGTCTCTACACCGGGGCAGTTATCTTTTCCGACTCGTTGAGTTCACTCCAGGCCATAGAATCTCGTAAGGACGAATCTTTTATTCTTGAAATTCTAACCCTATGTAGTCAACTAAAACTTAAGGGCACCCAGGTCAATTTCGAATGGATTCCCAGTCATTGTGGTTTACAACACAATGAGGTAACAGATAAGATTGCTAAAGCAGGACTAAATAAAAACATAGAAATCAACAACGCACTTACTAGAGCAGAATCAAACTATGTTATAAAGAAATACTACATAGAGAAATGGCAAAAAAGATGGAATGAAACATCATCACCCCTACGGGAAACGCAAACTCTAGTATCAAAAACATTTGCTTGCTACTTGAACAACAGAATTAACGAATCTATTCTACATGGCATAAGAATGGGGAACTTAGGGTTAAATGAAAATCTTTTTGAGGTGAAACAACATGAGACCGGATATTGTTCACACTGTGAGCACGAAAAAGAAACAGTTAAACATTTTTATGCAAGTGCCCACTCTTCCTTATAGAGAGAGCCATGCTTATAACAGAATCTGGCTTAGAAAACGAAAACACAATCCCAATACTCCTGAACTCCACAGATACTAATCACCAACAGGCTCTGGTTAATTTCGTATTTAGAACTAAAAGGGTACACTTGTACCCATACTAACCACCTTGCACCGCACATAACTATTTGAGCCCAAGATGTTCGCTTTTTATAGTGAGTGATGCATGAAGAAGAAGAAGAGGAAAGAAAGAGAAAAAAAAAGAAAAAAAAGGAAAAAGAAAAAAAGAGAAAAGTACTCAAGAAGAGAAAAGAGTATAGACTATATTAATGAATAGAATCTTCATGTATAATTATGTTCCGTTATTTACTGGTTTTCGGATAAAATTTTGAAGAAATGCGGTGGAGACGACTAGACCTATTGGTGGACGTCGGAGGGCCTAGGCTCAGCACTAGGCTGAGTTGAGAAACTTGTCACAACGTACCGTGTCCGGTTGGTCCTTGTACGTCCTATATAGCCGATAAGCCTTTTGCTCGCCAGCCACTGACCGCTTCAACAATAAATAAAAAAATAAACTTTTAAGAATCCAATTTATCCAAATCTACATTTATATACTAAAAAAAAAGTATATATAATTTGAAAGGGGGAAAAAAAAAAAAAAACCTTAACAGAAGAGGCGTAAATATTCACTCTTGAATGATAAACGCCTATAAACCAAAGCAACAACAACAACAACAACAACTTGGTCATACAGCAGTTCAAGCAATTATTATCTATATGAGGCTTCCAAGGGGTACAATAAATCAGTGTATTCAATATCTTTAGCGCAGTACCCGGATGACCGACCAATATTGTTTTTGTATTGCTCAGTCATCCGGGATCTTCAACAATATTAGACGCGCGCAAGGCAGGGTACGCTTATTTTGCGCTAATTTTTAAACAATGGATTATGTAAATGGGGGTTTAAACCATGGGTTATAAAGTTAAACTTCCTTTGTGAATTTGGGCCAAAGCCATATGAATGAACTTACCTCGGAAAATATGGCTTTGGCCCGAATTCACAAAGGAAGGGGTAAGTCAAAAATTTGTTATTTCGCTAGTCAGATTAATAATAGATAATAATGATAATAATATTGTATGGCTTTGTTTTCGTGTGATACAAGAAAATATTGCTCTCGCTAAGACAATATTAGACTCGTCTTTGACTCGTCCAATATTGTCATAGCTTGAGCAATATATTCTTGTATCACACTCAAAGCCATCCAATATTATATAATTATCTTCCTTAGAATTTACATTGAATAAATAGGGTTTAAAAAATTGTTTCAACGTACGTATTAGATACTTTACTCTACTGACTTTGTCACTTTGTAATGCACATAATTATGTCATGTGTATTAGAAAGGTTTGGTTGGATTTCTCCAGCATTTGTGTCAACCCACCTACGAACCATATGCCCTTTCCATCTCTAAACTTAGAATTTAGATCATACATACATACATATATACCTACTCTATATTGTATATCACCAGTCCATCAGCCCCATGCACATGACATTAAACCTTTGAGGCAATGTACAGTTTTTGAAATGGTTTCAAATTTCAGATAAAACAAGTGATATAAAAATGTACATGACTCAGTTAAGTACATTAGTTGAGTTTTAAAAAAACATGCAACTAAACCATAATAAAACATTAAGTTTAAAACTAGTCTGAAAATGTGTTGGTTATTCACTATACAAAGAGTATCACATTTTACAGGACTTATGAAATGATCATTGCTCATATTGGATAGCATAAATATAATTGAAATGAATAGTATTGTAAGCCTTACCAGAAGGCCTGCCTACTAAAGTTGCTATTACCCTTCTTAATATACACTTAGTAGAGATATTTAAAAAATCATCTTATTATTTTCAGGTGATCATATACAAGCACATGTATACAAACACAGATGGAAGAACTGCATATGGGCTTCTGCACAACTTACTTTGGAGTAAACAAAAAAGTAGCCCCCTTCCACCCTCAACACACACACACACACACACACACACAATAATGGATAACCGGTATGCATGTGAAATGGGGTGCTATATATGAAAATATAAATTGCCCTAATTGAGGCAGATTTTTGCAAGTTGAATACACACTCATAGTAATGAGATGTTGATTTTAGAAAGAAGTGGGTTGGTGATTAAGGTAGTGAAGTACAGTAAGCCATGATTTACTGTGAATCTGAGGAAGAAGGCTGCCTAAGTTGGCCAGGAGATGAGGAAGGCTGCACAAGTTGGCCAGGAGATGGGGAAGCCTGCACAAGTTGGCCAGGAGGTGAGGAGGGCTGCACAAGTTGGCCAGGACATAGGGAAGGCTGCAAAGGTTGGCCAGGAGATGAGGAAGACTGCACAAGTTGGCCAGGAGATGAGGAAGGCTGCATAAGTTGGCCAGGAGATGGGGAAGGCTGCACATGTTGGCCAGGAGATGAGCAAGCCTGCATATGTAGGCCAGGAGATGAGGAAGGCTGCACAAGTTGGCCAGGAGAAGAGGAAGGCTGCACAAGTTGGCCTGTAGACTTCTGCAATCCTGATACAATATGAAAGTTGTAAAACAAAACAAAACAAAAAGTAAATAAAAATAAAAAAATGGAGGTATCTAGATACAAAGTACATGTCATGTGAACATAAGTATCAACATTTTCTACCCATTGTACTCCCCTATCCCACTGATGTTTTCTCAGGCTGTTAATTTTTTAATTTTTTGTTGTTGGAGGGGGGGAACAGTGACAAGATAAAATCATGCCATTGAATTTTACTTCATGTAAGTGTATATGTAGCTCTGAAATAATAAGACCAATCCTGCATTTTTTTTTCTCGCTGCAAAAAGACTTAATAATTTGATAAAACTGGCCCTTATAAGTTTAAAAATTAAGCAGATGAGGCACTTTTGTGATCTTTATATAACAAAAATATATATTATTTGAATTCTGCATGGCATTGCAAGTAGATTGTCTATGTTTGTGTTTCTTACTCTCTATCAGCCAGTCGGCTGCATCTACATTCCCAATCTCCCTGATGCATTGTTCCAGCTTCTTAAAATGTTTCTCAGTCAAGTCTTCAGCACATAGAGTTCCTTTCCATTCCTGAAGCACCTGGTAGATAGCATTACCTATGTTCCGAGGGTTATTAAATAGAATATGCTCAATGATACTGTTACTCAAAGATAAGCGTACGCCCAGTGGTGTTAATTGTCCAGGTAGGAGATGCTTAACCAGGTCAGAGAAAATCAAATCATCTTTTCCAGAGTGTACATCATTGCCTTTCTCATCTTCTTTCATTTGCCCTTTGTTAACTCTTTTTCTATCACTCTTAAATGCTAGCCCTCCTTCATCACCCATCCCCTCACAATCACTGCCACTGCCTGTGTCCATATCTCCTTGGAGATCTGATTCATCTTCACTATGTTCCGTTTCCACAGCACCCTGAGCTTGCTCTGTGTCACGTCCCCGAGTCGCTCTCATCCTACTTGTCTGTAGAGAAAAAAATCAGATGAAACAGAGAGTCATAATATTGAGTCTGTATAGTTTGTAGTGCATAATCTTATTGCTTCTATAGTCTAAATCTTAATCATGTATTACTTAGTGCTATTATTGTGTTTCAAAATTTCAAATTGTCTTTGGCATTAGTACAAATAACCAAACTTACTGACCAAGTATCAGTGAACATGTTAATTTTCAATCTTCCCCATGGATAATTGAATAAAGTCAGTTCTTCTGCAATTCTTGTAGAAATGTTTGTAAAATGTTTAGAGCTCATTTACCAGCTTTCCAGAGCTGAATAAATATAAGTTCTAAACAATTTCTCACTCCTCTTTAGTTGGAAATAGATCCGATTGGCCTTCCTTACTCACAATGAAATCCATTTAATTTCTCTCTTATTACTACCTCTTTGTCAGACAAACATAAAAATAAACTGATGTGAGGTCAACCTTCTAATTCTTACCTCACTTTGCCTTCTACATGTAGATGTAAAGGGTTCAAGAACAGGGGTACTTGCCAATCCTTCTAGAGTTGTAGTGCTTGACGATGAAAATCGGTTAGGAGACTGCATTCTCTCAAATTTCGCTTCTAAATCTTTATATGTCTTAACCCGAGGAAGCTGAGCACTGGTGCACTTTCCCAATTTGTCCTGAATGTCACCCAAAGTGTTTTCTTTACCAGCATCATGCATTGTTGACAAGGCTGCTTCTGAGGAATATTCGAGGGCGTATATTTTGTTTTCCTCTTCTTCTAGACACTCTGTAATGCCTTTGACACGCCTCTCAAAATTACTTCTCTCCAGTTCTACCGAACATCTCCTCCTGTCTCTATCTTCATCAATGGAACATAACTTTTCTTCAGTTATTTCATGTACCTTTTCCCACATTTTCTGGCATTTTTTCATCATGATCTTCACTTTTTTTTTCCTTTTTTCAAGATTTCCCCTCAGTTCTGATATTTGTTCCGTTTGAGCCTTCAAACTTTCATATGCATGGCCAAAGTGATCTAAGGTTAAACAGCTTACACAGACATTTCTCCTGCATTGCTTGCAAACAAGGTCTAGTGCGAAACCACTATGCTTTGGACAGCTTTCTACTTCCAGAGACAGTTCCTCTGTCCAATCTGCATTAAACTTGCCAGCCATTCTGTCACTAACCTTCACCAAGAACTGTTTTTATTCAGCGTAAATTTCATCACAAGGAGGTGGATTATAACTATAAGACTGCAATCGGAGAAATACCATCTAATATCGCACCCCTATTCTTCCTGCTGTAGTTCACATTACAATCACAATCACGATAGCACCCAGCAAGTGTAGAATTGAGCAATCTGTAGGTAAAAATATTTAAAAATAGAAAAGCATCTTATGAATAAAAGTACTTTATCACGTGTTTCAATGAGATGTCAACATGTCAGTGATCTTGTCCGTATGAAATTTCTGTGACACAATGCCCTGGTGGTTACCAGCCATTACATTCGCCTGCTAATTATGGCATCTCTCTCTCATCTAAAACATTGATGGAAACAACTTCGCATACATTAGTTGTTGCTATCATGGCTATGTTGAGCAAGTCTCTAGCTAGACCAAAAGCTTCAGTCTCTATATCGTCGGTTGTTCCACTGAGACTACGTCTGGCTCCACTAGACCTCCGGATATAGAGACTGAATGCACGCCTATGCCATCGTACAGGGAAGATACAGTCTACAGGTACACGATAAGACGATACTGCCCTGACGCTAAGTTTAATCCTTTTTTGTCATAATCGCATGCACAAACAACTACAATTGGCATTTCAAATGATAACAAACATGATAAACATTCATAAAATATGTACCTTGGACCTCTGCATCTGAAATCTTCTTCAAAAAAAGTGTTATTATCTCTTACACTTGCCCGTCTTCAGACGTCAGCCATCTTGAATCAAAGTAATGAATATTCATGACAAAGTTTTTTAGTCTCCACCCACTGACCTCATTCATAGACTGCGTGTACGTGCACGTACGTCTCGCATCGGAAATGCATGGTGGATACTGGGTGTACCGGGGTGGCAACAGGTGCAGTACGTGGTGGTGGTTTGTGTGCGCGCTATCCTCGACGCGACGCGCAGAGGTCAACCATCTTCATATCGTATTTATATATTCATAAGCCGCCATTTTGATTTCCGTCGGTCAGAATGCTTGCCGTGGATCATCGAGAAGCAGACAAAAGCTCGGTAAGTCCTTTTATTTCATTGTTTTCCTTATACATGTAGGGTCTAGTTTAGTGTTAGACTTATGAAACAGTCATGATATCTAGAAAATTACTGCAATCAAGGAGAAATGATGCATTTCTCCTCAAGTTTGTCATGTTTGTGGGAGGGGCCCAACGACTAAAATCTAGCCGTGATATCTTCCCCACACAGCCTATACTACGGTCATACCGTCTGTGTATGGGGAATGTCGACAAGTGTCAGTTTTATTAAAGAATGACCCATACCAGACGGTTATTTCTGTCTAGTCTCTAGCAAGCCTTTTAGTTGTGAAAAGAAAGTTTTGTTTGATATATATCATGCAGATGGAGAGAGAGCTTAGCAAAATGTAGAGGCATGAGAAGACAACTCCAGACTGCAGTGCAACATAGAGTTAGACCAAGTTGTAAATAATTTTGTATTGTAGAAAAAATCTTTCATAGGAACTTTTAATTCATTGACATCACTAATTACTTTGCCTAATTGAGCATACCGGTCACATTTTTTGTGTGCACTACATTAATTTCACTAAACTACTACAAAGTACTAGGTATGGATTGACTGCAGAGGTTAGACCAAAGATTTCTGTCTCTTTCGTTCGTTAACCTCTGATTTGGGTCTAAAATAAAGAGAGGAGCCGACCCTACCCAAATCAGAGGCTAACGAACAAAAGAGACAGAAATCTTCGGTCTAATCAGAGGTGTGCTCCAACTTAATTATATTAGTACACAAAGAGCCGTCATTCACTTACATTAATATAATAGCCTATGGCGCGCGGTCAGTGCAGTGAAGCCAAACATAGTCCCGGCCCAGCGGAAAAAACCTTCGATATCAGAGACTGAAGCTTTCGGTCTAAATATCATTTATGCTATTATATTTTCATTCAATGGATCTACTTTTAAACCTACATGACCTATCATAACGATATCAAAATACTCACTTAAGAATTATTGTCACAGCACACCAGCAAAACTACTATAGTCTAGTACGAGTCAATGAATTCGGAGTTTATGATCAAGGAAGTCCAATGGCAATACAATAAATGGAAATAAGCAGAGCGGTCGTACGTACGTACGTGGGCGCGGAACGCATACATATCTATGGGGAATTACGGGGAATCCCCTTTTTTAATTCTTGAGCTAGTCTGTAGACTGGAAGTCACAGACTTGTCAGTCATGCAGCTCGCCACTGGCGAACTGATGGGGGAGGGGGCAGTTGCTCCCCCAAATAAAATTAAAACGTAGTTTATTTCAAATTTGATACCAGTGATCTACAAATGAATGCTGCTGAAATGACATGATTTTCCGGGGTTTTTTTTCCTCAATTTTGTGTAAACTATACTTTTTTATGGGTTTGTTGGAAAATGACAAATTCCAAAATTTATAGTCAGGCAAAAAAACTTCAGATAAACGCCCCTTTTTTCTATTTCAAATAGGTACCCGTTCCACATTCTTATAAGTGCCTCTTACCAACTCTGATAAGTGCCCTATTCAAATCTGAGAGGTGCCGATTTTACTTTAACAAGTGCTTTTTCTTTTTTATTAAGAGCCCATTCCTCTTCAGGTAAGTGCCCCTATTAATTTTTGATGAGTGCCCCTTCTCACGTCTGATAAGTGCCCCCTTTTATTTTGACGCGTGCCCGCTTTCTTTCTAATAAGTGCCCTTTTTCCTTCTGATAAATACCCCCTTTTAAAAATATGATCCACCTTCTCTTCTCATAAATGCCCCTACTCACACCTCTAATAAATACCTCTATTAATATCTCATAGGTGGCCCTTTTCCTACGACAAGTGCCAAATTTCCTTTGTAATAAGTGCCCCTTTCTATTCTCATAAGTGCCCCTATTCATATCAGGTGAGTGCCCCTATTCAAGTACAAAAGTGCCCCTTACCACCTCTGATAAGTGCCCCTTACCACCTCTGATAAGTGCCCCCATTCACCTCTTATAATTGCCTTTTTTCAAATCTGAGAGGTGTCCCTTATATTTTGACAAGTGCCTCTTTTTATTTTTATAAGTGCCCCTTTTCATCTCCGGTGAGTGCCCTTATTCAAATTTGAGAGATTAAAAAAAAAAAAATTAAATTCATTTTCCACATATGGGAAGGATCACCCTTTAACTTTGTAATTAATGCCCGTTTTCATCTCTGATAAGTGCCCCTGTTATTTTTACACGTGGCCCCTTATCCTTCCTAATTAGTGCCATTTTCCTTATGATAATTGCCCCTAAATCTCTTTTGTAATAAGTGCCCCTTTTCCGTTTTCATAAGTGCCTTTTTCATCTCTGGTGAGTGCCCCTTATAAGGTGCGAGAAGTGCCCCATTTTCACCTCTGATAATTCCCCTTTTTATTTTGACACGTGCTTATCGTGATTATCATCTCGTTATCATCTCGTTGCTCAAAGTGTGAAGAACATTAATGTAAGCAATCAAGTAATGTGTAATAGTGGGTAGATGCATTATAGTACTCTGAATAAGCAACATAGCTAAAACGTAGTTATCCGTTATCGTCAATATCCGCATCCCCCTTAAAAAAAACAATTGCCCATAATGCCACCGGTGGTGATGCGGATTTTTTCTGACCCCCACCCCCCCCCAAACAAAAAGTTTTTGCTCATTACCAAACCTCAGAGTGCATTACAATTAAGGGAATAATTTTACCACACGGATATTATATACACGTTGGTTGAAACTCTAGTTCAAGGGTTCTCAAACTTTGTCCTTGACGGTACAACAGATGTGATTTCCATGAAAGCTACGAGGCCCAAAACAATGGGAAAATCAGAGGCGGTCCTCCGGGGGCTCAGTGCCCCCACTTTTTCAAGTACCCGAAAGTGCCCCTTTAACTTTGTAAAAAGTGCTCCATCTTACATAGGAAAATGCCCCTTTTACTTTGACAAGTGCCCCTATTAATTTGTTAAAGTGTCCCTTGCTCTCTTTTCACCTATGATAAGTGCCCCTTATCATTTTGACACGTGTCCCTTTTCCTTCGACAAGTTCCTATTTTCCTTTGCAATAAGTGTCCATTTTCCATTCTCATAAGTGCCCTTTTAAATTTCTAGTAAGTGCCCCATTTCAGGTACGAGAAGTGCCTCTTTTTATTTTTGATAAATGCCCCCTTCACCCCTGATAATGGCCCTATACAAATCTGAGAGGTGCCCCTGTTACTTTGACAAGACAGTGCCTCTTTTCCTTTGTAAGAAGTGCCCCTTCCCCTTTTAATAAGTATCCCGTTTTAAACTCCGATAAGCGCACCTTATATTTTCACATGTGACCCTTTTCCTTTCTAGTAAGTGCCCCTTTTCCTAATGATAAGTGCCCCCATTAAAAAAGAGCCCCTTCCCCCTTCTCATAAATGTTCCTTTTCATCTCTGGTATATGACACTTTTCAGGTACGAGAAGTTACTCCTTTTTACTTCAGATAAGTGCTCCCTTCACCTCCGATAAATGCCCCTATTAAAATCTGATCAGTGCCCCTTTTCATATCTCATCACTTCCCCTTTTCAGGTGCGATAAGTGTCCCTTTTCACCTCTGATAATTTCCCTTTTAGCAATGATACGTGTCCCTTTTCCTTTCTAACAAGGGACCTATCTCCTTTTCATAAATGCCCTTTTATGTCCATTTCCCATTCTCATAAGTGCCCTTTGTACTTTGACACTTGCTCCTTTTTCTTTTCTGATAAGTGTCCCCTTTTCCCTTCATCATTAAACACGCCCCTAATTTCAAGCGACTAAGAGCAATTTTCCCCAAAGCTCGCTCGCTACGCTCGCTCGAATTTATAGATGATATAATTATGTTTCTTATCAAAGGCCTTTTCAGTCTTCCGTTATGTGATGTGCTGATAACCCCATAAGGATTGGGTTTTGTCCTCTTTATAAGATGTAATTTTTCGCACTGCGACCTCACAAATAATGTAATTACATTGTAGGGGTATATACCAATGTCTAAAAAATTGAATATTTTCGCCTTGAGATTTCCATTTGTAGGTGCCCTTTTTCCCCAGAATGTGCCTTTTTTCTTGGTGCCCCCCCCGCACTTTGGAAGTCGCTCGACCGCCCCTGTGGAAAATTTAGTTTACTTAATCATTTTTGTCCATACATATAAGTTTATGATATTATACACACGTATCTTTACACGTACCTTAATTTCAAGACTTAAAGAAATTCAAAAGTGGAAATTGTGGTATGCAGGTATATAGGACCGGGCCCCCTCCCCTAGAAAAAAAAAAACAGGTAAAAACACCCATTTTTGGAAAAAAGAAGAAGATGGGCCCCCTCCCCTAGTGCCCAAGGGGGGGGGGTTGGTTGAAAAGAAAAAAAACCTTTACCCCCCGTTGGGAATTTGTTTTTCTTTTTTTGCTCACTCCCCCACTGAGCGAAAAATCGACCGACACGATTTTATCTTATCTTATTTTAGAGGGGTGGGGAAGGGTGACCCCTTTGAATCTCGGTCAAGGAATGACGAAAAATGATTAAACTTGGCATATTGATAGAGTACCACATAAAGGATTAAAAAAAAAAAAAAAATTTAAAGGACTTTAAAAAAATATATATATGTGCTCCCCGCCCCCACTGCAGTGGGTTAGGGCACTGCATACCAGTGTATTAACAATCATTCCTGGGCTCCTTTACAAGATTATACATTTTTGACAGCTACAATTCAAGTACATGTATCACTGAAATATGAGGTAATTAGAGAATCTCAATTTGTTCCATTTATACTTTCAAGTCATGATAACTATGTTTATAATAATGTATCATTTCAACAGTATTTCATAACTATACATATATTAGATTGAATGGTAATCCAACCTTGATAGCAAGCTACTCTAGAAGAAAGGAGAAAAAACAAAAGTAAAGTGGTGAAAGTTTTTTTTTAAATAATGTTCATTTAGGTTTTATTTCCATATGAAAAGAATTTACAAAGTAACGCATATACTAGGTAACAAAACATGTAAATATATTCGATAGATAGGTGTTATTATCACAGTAAAAACGATTTGTATGCAAGTCATTTAATACAAAATGATGCTAACAATAATCTACAGTAATGACTAATGAGGAAGAAACCTTAGAAGCATTATGCTTGTGATTAAGGTTCCCTTTACATAATACGTTTGTTACATAATATATAAAAGTTTGAATGAAATCAGACAAAAAAAATGAGAAATGTGACTAATCTTGAAAGTTGCAATCATTATGTGTATGGGCTCTTCAAAATGTCTCTGTGATATAGTGGCAGACAACTTTCCCATTTGCTCCAACACACAAAATGACTAAAATTTCAATTTAAAAAAATGCATGACTCGAGATCATCTGATCTTTTTAGAAGACCTATAATGACCTATAAAGAGATACAACTCTTCATAATATATTTTGAGTAGTGCCCCAAGGATGAAGGCACTTGGGAGAAAAACAGAAAATTGTGATATTTTTGTACACAACAAACGGGAGAGTTATCTGTCATTACGTCACAGTCCACTGACCAAATTGCCGGTTTGAGATTGGCATAGATGTAGTGAAGGGGGTGGGGTCTCAAAGGGGATGCCAGGTATTACAGATGATGCAAGCTTGGTAGGGGAAAGGCATTGAAATTGACAATGACTTATTTACTATAGGATTTCCTGGCGAAATTCGCGAGTTTTGTCATTCGAATTCATTTACTATGCATTTAAGTTAGCGCAGATCGGCTTTGCAATGCCAATTATCATTCAATTTTCCCGTTTTTATATTCAATTTAGGATTTTTGTCGAATGGTTTCATAGATCTGTCATTTAATTTAGAAACTGCTCAACTAGCATTCAAATTAATCGTCACTTGTCGAGGCGTCATTTTTTATCTTTTAAATTAACACCTTTCATTTGTATTCGAAATATGTTTATTTAAGTTAGGAATGTTAGGGGAAATGCAACACACGTTTACAGTTTTTAAATAATGCAATTAAAATGCATGATTTGCCATTGGGGTCTATTTTGTTATTCCATTTATTTATTTTCAGGACAATGCATATGGGTGTAGACATTAAGTAAAGAAGTGGCGAAATAAAGGGATATGGCATTTCTGCACGGACATGGTCAAATACCCGGGAAAGGTGGAGGTACCCTCAATCGCCCCTTTTTACTACAGACTGGGAATTTTACAAAAGTAATTTACATCGTCTCTTACACCCAGCACACCCCTCTGTTTTTCTAAAAGACAAGACAAACAACACTCTTACATGAACATTTACAAACATATCGAGACCACCAAGTCCGTATAGATGCAAGTCGTTTTTTTCTTCATAACAATCAAACTTAAATGCTGATGAATATCAAATAAATCTAATAAGTATAAGTGTATAAATGCAAGAAAATAAAATATGATGAAATACACATGAAAAAACAATCTTGCAAGAAAAAGAATGAGCTATAAAAAGTGTGTAATAAACGAGAAATGTATATTGACCATCAATTTAAGTGCACAAAGTGCTAATTTGAATGCTACAAATGAATTAGAAAGCTAGAAGTACACGGTCGCGATGTCAGAAAATCATGTTGCGCTAAATCGAATGACCAAATAGCAAAAGAAGCACATTGTTCATTAATTTGAATAAAACATATATAGATTCTAACGAAAACTTGATTTGAAAATAATTGAAATAATTCAACAGGGGCCTCGAAAATAGTGCGTGGTATATTTGATTTACATCATTCATTAAAAGTCATACATATCCCCCAGAAAAAAATCACAGTTTTATAGATAAGATATAATAAAACATATATGGCACTACTTTGGACAAATATGTTTTTGTAAAAAAATATGTACCTTCATATCAAATTTCATTAAAATCCGTCAAACATTACTGAAGTTATCGATTGGAAACCAAATTTGTTACGAACGGAAGGACGGACAGCAGCGTTTCTATATGCCCTCCGACTTCGTCGGCGAGGGGATAATAAAGTTGGATATTTTCATAGCCCTCATATTTGTGAGCACCATGAGTGGTAGCTACGAGGTGCTCAAGGTGCTTCAAGATTATTCTGTATATAGAAAGACATTTCACGATTCACAAAATAGTTTTTGGCCAAATTCATCATACATTATTTATCACCATTTATTACAGATTTTCTTTCCCCAAATTTGCATTCACTTAACAAACATTAGACGTACGATATTCTCCCCTGTCAATCAATCTATCTCTAGGTTTGAGGAGAGGATCATTAGTCACTTGCACGTTAGGTGTGATTTCTTAAAAACACCTGTAGCCTAGAATAATTTTTGTTTTTGTTCAAGAGAGGGCTACATTTCAAATTTAACTCTTATAGAAATTTAGAACCCAATGTAAAGAGGGCAAGTAAAACACTTTTGTAAAACACTTTTGATCTTTAAAGTTGTCTTGGAACAACTCTCTTTAAAAAAAGAGCATTTATCCACTAATGTAAAAAATTACCCTGAAAAATTAAAACATACCTCTGACTTTAAATAAAAAACACCTTCATGTAAAACACATTTTTGTGCTTTATGTATGATATGAACGAATAACAATTGCTGGTAGTAAAACCTGATTGTCATTAGAAGTACTGAAAGCATTGCCCTGAAAAAGAGATGTAGGATAAAAGTCACTTGGTCATACAAGAGTTCAAGTACATACAAACTTCTAACTTCCTTAGAATTTACATTAAACAAATAGGGTTTAAAAAAAACGTTTCAACGTACGTATCACATACTTTAAACTACTGACTTTATAACGCAGATATGTCATGTGTATTAAGAAAAGTTTTGTTGAATTCCTTCAGTGTTTATGCCAACATAGTGATTTAATCTAGTGACCAGGGTAATAATAATAATAATACTGTAAGCGCTTTGCTCAATTTATGGTAAAGCGCTTCAGTGAAACACAAATTTGCAACACTGTAGCATATCTTGCGAGGTCCTCTCCAATTTGCTCTGTACAGAAAATTTCACAAACTTTAATTTTTCTTAGTCATTGATAACGGAATAAATTTGTTTCATACATGAGTTGTTTAAAAACATATTTGCAATTATTATATTTAGGGTGCATGTATGACCAGAAATTGTCTTTAGGGTAAAAAATAGAAATTTATGATTTTTTTTTTAAGTACAGAGCAAATGGGAGGAGACCTCGTAAGATACGTCACAGAGTTGCCAATTTGTGATTTGCTCAAACTTTCACAGACCTGTTCCTCTCATTGTTTTGTTTCTATCAAACCCAATTTAATATCAAGGTTGACTTCCCCTTTAAAACATTGCTTGATATGTCATCAGTATGTAATCCCTTCACAGTAGGCAGCCTTGTCACCCACTGTCCCGATGAGCATGCCGTTTCCATAGCGACATGCAACACTGCTGAATCTTATAAGTCCTGTATCATCTGCCAAGACTTCTCTGATTGTTGGATTCAGTTCCTTGTCAAGCTGAATATTCAAAACCTGTGAGACAATAATTAGAAGAGAGTAACAATATGAAGCTCATGTTTTATTTATGAATAAAACAAATATCCTAATATTGGGAAGTTTGGTCACAATGGAGATATTTGCATCGAATCTTTAATGAAAAACACTTATAATCTTCAATTCTAATGATGTAACAGTATGCCTTGTTGGGGGGGGGATTAAATGTATTTTTTTTTAGGGATAATGTATAAATAAATAGATTCTAGATTAACCAATATTCAGATATCATTCGGGATTTATGGAAAGTTTTGTTCAAGTGCACAATGAAAAAACGTAACATTGGAATTGTCATATTTACTATCAAAAAGGGACTAATTAAATCACCAAAAACTTGTCCTTATAGATACAGTATTATGTTTGTAGTTCAATACTGGTATCCTGTATACAATATGAGCCTGTGGGAAAGGCACAAAGCTACGGATAACTGTATACGACTATACGGTAACCCGAAAATTTCATGAACATGAAATGTTTACAAATTTCACGAGTTTAGATTCACAGAAATTTCATGCCGCGAATATCTGTATCACAGTTTACACAACATTACATTTTGCTCTTTGCAAACGTTTCTTGCCATGAAATGGCGGTCCTTTACAAGTCAGGAGAGTTTTTTGTTTTACGGTACACGCACGCGCATGTCATGAAAATAGATTCACCTGCCCAACTCCAGTGACTTTTCCATATTGGTTAAAGAAGTGGTGTAGGGCGTTACCACAGCCAATCCATAGAGACCCGTCATCTTTATCAACATCAATGTTGTCAGGAGTGGTAGCAAGGGGAATGACCTGTAGGGAGATAATAATAATAATACAAACAATTTATATAGCGCTTGTGACATAAATGTTTCAAAGCGCTGTACACAAATCAAGATTACTTCAAGAAAAATTAATATTACTATTGGAAATAACATAACTTAAATTACCAAGAAAATAAAATATTGCTAGCATCACTAGAGAAATTAACATAAAATGTAAATTCCTGGGAAAGTTAACAAATTGTATTAATAATAGCAACAATTTAACAAAATACATAATGTAGGCATTGTAGTACAAATTCACACTTATTATATAGTTATTGGGATTGTTTTGGGAATATATAAGTTTTTAGATGCTTTTTTGAAAATATCAGTGGTGGGCGAGTCCTGAATATGGGCGGGGAGAGTGTTCCAAAGAATGGGGGCACAGACTGAGAAGGCCCTGTCACCATAGCGGTTGTTGGTGCGAGGACCAAGTGCAAGCTGGGGTCTGGTTGATGATCTAAGGTTCATGCTTGTAGTCTGTTTGGGTGAGATCAGTTCAATCAGGTATGAGGGTGCGCGGTGATAGTGATGTTGTACGTGAGAAGAAGGATCTTGAATTGGATACGTTGAGGGATTAAAGTACAAGTCCACTCCAAAAATAACTTACTTTCAATAGAAGCAGAAAAATCAGACAAACCAATCAAAAAAGGTTTGAGCAAAATTGGGTAACTAATAAGAAAGTTATGTAGGGTGCGGATGACTGGAGTGATGTGATCTCGCTTTCTAGTGCAAATGATGAGACGAGCAGCGGTGTTTTGTATGTGCTGAAGAGGGACTAGATGACAAGCAGGTAAGTTGATTAATAAGCTATTACAATAGTCCAAACGGGAAGTTACCAGAGCATTTACGAGTCGTTCAGTAGAGCTGCGATCAAGGTACTTCCGGATTTTCCCAATCCTATAAACACCGAAGCTAGCTGCCCGACACACCTTACGGATGTGCTCCCTCAAGTCTAACGAGTCATCAACAATAACACCAAGATCTCTTGCATAATTGGTCGTAGTGATAACAGCTCCGTCTACAGACTCGTTCCGTTTCCTAAATTGTGATGTAATGAACTCAGTCTTGTTTGCATTGAGCATCATATTATTGTTACAAGCCCAAGCCTTCGCATCTGTCACGCAGTCTTCCAAAGACGAGATACATCAGTCCGGTCGTTGCGTCGCATAACGATGTACTGGGTATCATTTGCATATAACATGTGGCTAATACCTTTGTGAGCTGCGATGACGTCACTCAGAGATTAGAGTGAGATATGACTGAAATAGATTGCTTTGAACTAGACTGCAAACTACATCATGTATTAGCTGGTTCTAGGACACCAACCCCCTGGACAACCACATTCCCGATAACCACCCCTAGAATAACCACCCTCTAGGACAACAACCCCCGGGCAACCACCCTCTCGGACGACTACCCCGGGATAATTACACTCTAGGATGATTACCCCCCAGCTATAACTACCCCCTAGGACAACCAACCTCCAAGACAACTACCCCTAGGACAACTACCCCCAGGACAACTAACCTCCAGACAACTACCCCCTAGGACAACCAACCTCCAGGACAACTATACCCCCGGACAACTACCCCCCAGACAACTACCCCTAGGACAACCACCCTCTAGGACAACCAACCTCTAGGACAACTAACCCCTGGACAACTATCATAGGCGGTAGTTGTCTGAGGGTAGTTGTCCGGGGGGAGGGGTAGTTGTCCTGGAGTAGCCCATTGACTACTGGATTATCTCATTCCTATAGGCTTTGATACAGGCGTCACCCAGTTCCCACATGGAATGGGTTAATTAATACTTCACCAGAGGTGTTACCTCTTTATCATGTCCACCTAATTATTGGGATAACATACATGTATATCACTACAATTCTAATCATTAGTCAGGGTCAATGAAAAAAATGCTGAATGAAATTGTTTTTTTTCTTCTTCTCCTTATTTTTTCTTTAAAAGCATACAGTACCTGAATGTTACACAACACAAATTGTAGTGTTCTACTACAGTCTGTTGTATTTTTTCTTCTTCCTTTTTCTTGTTCTATAATGTAAAGCAGAATAATTTTACTAGATAGAGGACGCAATATAAGTTCACTGTATTCTCATTATTATTATAATTTTATTATGAATTGGGCTGGAGGGAGATGGAAATAATGAACATCAAGCTTAATTCTATTTTCAAATGATTTTGTTTAAATGATTAAATGATTAAAGACAAGATCCTGAAACCATTATATTACTCGTACACATTCACAAACTGAAAATAATGAGAGAAATCTCCAGTGTAACCATATTGATACATCACCTTTGCCTGTTCCAAATTCCCATCACTTTGGACTCTGTAGATAAACAGCTCTTGTCCAATATATGAAGCCACATACAATAACCTATAAAATCACAAACAATCACAAAAGGAAGAGGAAAATATGATTCAAACAGATAGAAATGGATTTATTGTTAGCACGATAACCCTTATGTGATTCTAATGAATTTTGCAAGACTCCGTATCATGGAGCATCCAAAACTCATATTTCGTCTCAGTAACAGTGTATACAATGATGAAAATCACTTTCTAACAACATTGATTGAATTAGTTATGATTAATCTACAATCCAAGTAGTACCATCTGATGTATCTTCTACAAAAGAGACCTTCATTATGATGAAAGAGAACGTTACACATTCCATCAAGCAAGAGGAATATTCTGCCAATATATTGAGATCAAATCATTTATTCAATACAAACGCATAGAACATAGTCTTTCCAGTTTATCTGATTGGTAAATTTGTGTTCTAATTCTTAATCTGTCTAATTAGATCACATCAATAAATATTTCTAAAAGATCTTAACCAGAGGCTTATATTTAATATCGAAGATATGACATCAGGTGGTGGATTGGTTTACTTTTTGTTAGGAGAGAGGTTTACACCATTAGAAAGCTTCAGTCCTTTGGCAACGATCCTAGCATCACGTCCATCATAGTATGCCACACTGCCGTAGCTAAGCCGAAATATCATCTCTAGAAGGTCGAAAGGTGGGGGAAGATATGCATCGTTTGATGTGTAGAAACGATTTTCATCCACCAAAACAACATCATTGGGACTGTGTGGAACAAGGCATAACATGATACGTATTCATATTTTAACAAATTGATTCTGTCAACAATTAAAGTTCTGCTACCGGCTGGTTCACATATATGACTTGGTAAACTACAGCATTTACAAAAATACTGACTGCAAGGGAAATCCAACCCTCATAGCAAACAATTCTAAAAGAAAGCAGGAAAATCAGAAAAAACAGACTGGTTAGAGTTTGAACTAAATCTGACAAAAAATAAGTCATGAATTTTTAAAAGTGGAATTCACTATACTATGGACACTTCAAATTGGCTGAAAAGGTAATGTCACTGTGATGAGGTAAAAGGCAACTTTCTCATTTGTTCTAACACACACAATGACTAAAACATAATTTGTTTGAATATGTGCGATTCGGGATGGTCTTTTCCTTTAAGAGGACCTGTTATAATGTATCTCTATAGGCTAATATATATTTTTAGTAGTGCCCCAAGAGTGAAGGCACTTCAAAAGAGAAATCAGGGATATTTTTGTACACCACAAACAGGAGAGTTATCCGCGACTATGTCACAATCCACTGAATAAATTGCCGGTTCGAGATTCGCACAGATGTAGTGATTTCATAAATCAAACATTAAAAACTTTCTTATGATTGGTCTGATTTATTTCAAACTTTTGCCATTCTGTTTCTCTGATTTTTATGCTTTCATACAAATGAACTTATGACAAGGGTTGGATTGCCCTTGAAGTGAATTAATTCACATTGGTGTATGTAGATAGTGAGTACATGCACATGTAGGATATTTGTTTCACACAGCCACTTTTTTCATCCTCACTTTCCATTCCTAAACATATTTTTTCAATGCAGTGGTGAACAAACTACAACATAAGAGAACAAGAACAATCAATCTTGCTCTCAATAAAAACAACAAATACATAAGATATATAACAGAGCATCATCAATAGAAAACAATACAAAGCAATTAGACAAAACAAATTATGAGAATAAGGGGTAACAAAAAAGAGCAAATAGCCTTATAGTACGTTGACCCCAAAATTAATGATACATACGTAGTTATAACAAACACACAAACAAATAAAGTAAGGAAAAAAACTTGCAAATATATAACATTTCACATTATGATTATAAACTTAAAAGGTGGGATTTATAACAGCATTTAAAAGAATCAAGCGATGGGCTGATTAATAGTGCATGGGACAGCTTGTTCCATGGAGAAGGACCTTTAAACAATATGAAAATAATGAAACTATGGGAATCAAAGTTCTGACCTGTGGTGAATGATATAAATGAATTCGGAGTATTTTGCTGATGTATTGTTAATTAAGAAAGAAACTTAGACATAACTTACTCGGGTATAACACCTTGAGAGCAAAAAACATACAAATTGAAATGTTAAATTTATTTATATTGTAGTTACCAAACTCGTTTTGACCTTGCTCAAACTTGATTTTTCCTTTTAGAACACCAGCCTACAACAGTTTGGGTGTGGTTAATATATACGTGTTAGACCCAAGAACCGAATTACTTTAATGGTCACGTGGGTCTTGTATACCTACTCCGAGGACAAAGTAGTCCCTCGATTAACTATCTACAAATTGTTCATAGATAATGTTAAAACTATATCATTATGAAATTATGACATATTCTCATGCATATTATATTATTTTTTACTGAAATTGATTAATACTGTACATCTAATCCAGAAAGAAATTCACTCATGCACGAAAAGTAGTCCTTCTGGATGGTGGAGGTATATCAGGCAAGGCCCTATTGGGTATTTATATAACTGACATTCGTGCACTTACACTAAACGAAGCCGGTGGTTTCACCACGCACCAGTTATTGAAGCTGTCAAGGTAGCCTGTTTTTGTTGCAGTTTATATACAGCCGTTGAGGTGTGATGTTCTTTACAAGCTGCAAATAATAGGTACAGCTGAGATGACGTTGTTTTTTCTTACCTGTGTGACACTTAGTCTAGGGGGTTCCCGTTTTCCCTTTATTTACCAATAAACACATCTGAACTTTTCTGATCGCGCCCCCTATCCTTCATTTACGTTTGGCTACAATTTAAAAGGATGGTGCAAGCACCACAATATCAGACAATTAAGTCATCGTAATATATGATAAAGTGTTAAATTCATCAACACATTTCCTTTGTTTGGCTGCTTCCGCACTCCCTCCAAAAATAAAAAGGGGCTCTGAAAACTATTATAAATGCCCCAAATTTCTGCAAGAAAGCCGATTTCAATAAGCTGCTACATAATATATATATAGGCACCGGTCTATTACATTAATTTACTTAAAGTGGACATTCAAAGAAAATCTCAAATATGTCAAATAATGTATCACTAGAAACTGGTAAGCTAACAGATGGCCATCGTACAATTTTTAGGTCAACTACATATCGGATGATTTATATAAAAATACAAATAAAACCACCTCCATAGCATCTGGGGTATACGAGAGATTCGCTAGAAGAATAACGATGTTCCAATGCCGTCACATAGTGCACCAAGCAGACGCCATCACATAAAGAATGAACATAATTGCAATGCTATTATTTCTCAAATTATAATGAGTTTAGTGTATATAAATGTGATGGCATTTCACACCATTCAAAAGGGGTTATGAAACCGATTCTGATAACTAAATTCTTTTGTTTGTAAATACACAGGATAGCATGACGGCATTTGTTCCTTCTTGAAACGCCTAACATATCGCGGTGTATGCAGCTGAAAACACAATAGCGTCTTATTTTGTTTACAAGCAACAGATTCCTAAATTTTTTTATTGCTGCATTTTCATCAAAATAATACCCTGCGCGGGGTTTAGAGTGAGGCAATATGTTAAACATTTAGCCTGACGGTAGTGAAGTAAGAGAAAGAACTGCAGAGAAGATGACAAAACAGGCACTAAAAATGTGTGAGATATGTCATGAAACATTGTCTGCTTGTGCAAATTATGTCCAACCTGTGATGTCACACATCTTAGCAGCGTTCGGGGAGCTCTTCAGGTGCTATGCCGGGGCTGTATTTAAGCGTTTTGTAATTGATAATAATCAGTACTTCGAATGTTTCCAAGCAATGAATTTTGAGAACCTTGTCCAATCAATGTTTTACCTTTGCAATAATGAAAAATAGAGTTTTTTTTTTAAATCAATGAATATCCACTTTAAAAACAGATTGCAGTATGTTGAAAGACAGTCTGCTTAATATGTATCTGAATATTTGCATGAATGATTTTTCTTGCATGAGTGCAACCAGTGTCAAATGTGTATTACATAAGACAGGACAAGTTGTAAAGTGACATTTAATTTAATTTAATTTCAACTACAGCAATAATAATAACTGCAATAATAACAAGAATAAGGCTAATATAATAACAATAAAGATTTTTATGAATTCCCAAGCTTAAAAAGCTAATTTTGAATATGATTGATTATGAATAACTGCAACTCTTCTTGTTCTCAATCTAAAAAGTACTTTTCATGTGTTGTAAAAGTTCACTCATCATTTCCTGTTTTCATGTGGACTGATCAAAGCATGATCATCATTTTTTGTTTATTTGGATCAGCTGTTAGAGTTCATTCAACTGTACCTACTTCACTGGAGATTAAAAGAGCAAAGACATTCTTTTCTATTCAACTCAAGTCAGCACTAGTCTTTTGTTTTCTACTTCATCAGGCAGGGCACTCTGTACACCTGTTCTGCATTCTGTATTACTTCACTCGATCATTACACTAGCACTTGTTTTTGTTACCTGGATACCAGCCACCCAATGAGAGTTTTTGGAATTAGCACATGGTTTTTCAGCAGAGTTACCTTACTTCACCTAGTAGGAAGTTTTCAGATAGAGAACACGTTTTTTTTTAACCAAGTCATTAGGGACTTTTAGATTTTACACGACGAGAACGTGGACTGCCACGGTGACATCCTTTTAAGGTAATGTGACGTCCTTTTAAGGCACTGCCGGGCACGGGCCAGTGCCTGGACAGAATGGCACACGTGGCAGTCCACTACGTCGACGTGCAAATCTAAAAGTCCCTATTACCGTACAGTCTAGGACATTTATCAGCATCTTCATTTTTGCGTATTTATTTCTTCATATCAACTTTTATCTGGCAAGCAGCAGATTGGACTCTTTATTTTTTATCAACCGCGTTCATCTTCGTTTCGCTTGTGCTGTAATGTTGTGTTGGATTACTTAAATAGAGCTCTATCGCGATCGCAACTTTTTGATATTGTTTTTTTTTTGCCATTTCTCTTGCCAAGGGTTAAATATTTCTTCAAGGAGCTGTATACCATTAGTACATAGTGAGTAAAGAAACGCCTTAGGAATTCTCCTAACTATTTTCTACACATGATTGGCGTTGAAGGATATGAAGTATACCCACCTCCAAATGTTCTTGTGATGTATTCTTCTTTGATGTGTTAAGGTAGGAACCTTGTTCTTGTATGAAAAGTCAAATACCTCAATCCCTATTCTGTCATGTTGCCTGTTCACGACATAGAGGGACAGTTTGGGATTATCTAAAGAGAGTGATAATGACAAAAAAAAATCACAACTTACTATATATGAGCACAAGTCCAAGATATTGGGTCAATTAGTGTCCCATAATTATGTTAGCATGTATTGTAGAGTTCTAAACATATATATTGAAATCAAATTTGTTATCTTATGTCACTTCATCATTGGTTGAATTGGTTGACCCTGCATTTACTCTCTCGACAATTTTGACAAAGGTATAGGTTAAGGTTAGGCTTAGGTTTAGGGTTAGGGTTGGGGTTAGGTATAGTTTTGAGTCTGGGGTTGAATTTAAGAATTCAGTTAGTGAAGGAAATTGGTGTGAAGTATCTTTCGCACGAGCAAGTGTCGTAAAACCCATAATTGATCTCATTTTAAACTCTAGCTATAGTAGGGCTACTAACTTAATACAATGATCACATATATATATACTAACATCTGAGATGTGGTTGGTAAAATGTGAGACAAAATAGCTTGGACTAGCTGACATTAATCCTAGGATCATGATCATTGTAAGATGATTTGTAAGGAAATCTAATAGGTTAGGTTAGGTCACAGAGAATTATCTCAATATTACTTTACATGATCAGTAGTATAACAAAATGTATATCATTCATGATTTTCAATAGCCTTAATAACTAAAAATATAAATATTTTCACATATATATTTTAACATCAATTACAGTGAAAACAAGTTTCCAGTGACAATACAGTCACACAATTTGTCTGCACTCTGCAACATTTATAGGGATTTATCTTTTAGCAAAATCAACTCATATTTTGCGTGCTTATTTCTTGATCGAATTTTCTTCTTTTGTAACTATACTAAAAAGAAAGATTTTTCTTTCCTTTTTTTTTTCCTTTTTATTTTAATCATTTACAAATCCACTTTCCTGTCAGTCATTTTATCTCATTTTAACTCCTTATTCCCTTTGATCGAAACCTGAACTGCCACACTGCTTGGAGCGTGTACATGTGGAAAAGTTGACAGTGGCGGTTCACATTTTGTTCTATTAGTGGACATAAGATGGTAAAGAGTTAAGACTATTCATGAAAACAATATTTCTTGAATACCTTTTGGTCCACTCTCCCAGATGTCCATTCCTTCAGGTATCCAGGCTGCTTTATCAATGCCAATGATTTGGATGTCTTTAGGGTCCAGGTCCGGATGGTTGAAGTCAAAGAGAAAGACTTGAACCAATATTCCTTGATCAGGTTCAAACTCTTTCAGGTAACCCTGGTTCGGAAGAGATATCAACTTTGATAAAACTTTCAAAATACACAAGCACAAGACTTTGACTAATTACCGACAAACCTAGTGTAAAGACTGCTCAAGGATAGATACTACAGACAAAGACTCTATTTTGACACTTATACAGCATGCCATACCAACCTCTGTATCTACTGTATATATCTATTGTATTTGTATTGAATGGCCGTGTTATACGACTGTGACCCTTTACCGCTTTCAAGATGAGTAAGCAATCAACATAGAATATCAACAACGCTGTATTTACTACTCTTCTGATCATTTAGATTTATTTTCAAAACAAGCTTCTCATTGACCAGGTTGACGTTTTGATTAAGTTTTGTTGAGTGGTATTCTAGTGTATTTTATATGCATGTGTTGATGCATTCTTGTATTCAATCTTATAGTTATTTTTGCATTTACTGTTTACATTTTATTTAATTTGTTTTTATTTGTTTTAGTTATTATCAAGTTGTTTTTAATTATTTCTATAGGTTAATGGTAAAGCTGTTCTCTTGTGTTAGTTGCTTTAAAACTGTAAACAAATAACCAAAGGGCATTACAATGTACAAATTGCAATAAATGGGTCCACATAAGTTGTACTGATATCGTTGTTAAATCGTATGATGATCCAACCCAGCATTTCTTTAATTGGCAATGTTCGAAATGTCTCTTTAGATACTTACCCTTTCCTGATCCTAACTATGATTTTATAACTGATGTTCAAGGTGATACGAATGACTGTAATCCCAAACATTTGATAGAAACAACAAATCTTTCATGTATTGATTGTTTGAAAAGCAAAGGCCTCAAATTTGCACATCTAAATATTCGTAGCCTTCTCCGTAATATAGATGAAATCAAAAATATTTTTTACAGAGTATTGAAATTCATATTCTAGCATTAAATGAAGCTTTTTTTGGATGAATCTGTTTTCGACAGTGAACTTAGTATCGATCATTTTAACCTTATTCGTTAAGATAGAAACAGACACGGTGGTGGAGTGGCCGTGTATATACATAGTTCGTTGTCCTTTGAAGTTATCAAATATGGCGTATCAAATTCCTTA
This sequence comes from Mesocentrotus franciscanus, assembly GCA_037976565.1. NCBI lineage: Eukaryota > Metazoa > Echinodermata > Echinoidea > Camarodonta > Strongylocentrotidae > Mesocentrotus > Mesocentrotus franciscanus. The sequence goes on along the minus strand of CP137668.1, from coordinate 40,479,610 downwards.
GAAATTATACCACTTCTGATTCGACCGAATTTTTTTAATCCAATAATATTTCTTACTTGGTATAGACCGCCAAATAGCAATGTTCAATTATTTCAACAGTATGAAAATTTATTATCATTCCTTGATAGTTTTAATTACTCTATTATTGTTATGGGGGACACAAATTGTGATTTATTAAAAATATCAGGGTCCTCTAATTTAAAACGTCTGGATGAAACACATAACTTGTATTCACTGAAAAAGATTAATAAAAACATATTATACTAGGATTATAGCCAACTCAATGACACTCATTGATCATATTTATGTTAACAAACTCAAATGAGAAAATAAAAACATACGGTGTTATTCATGTTGGAATGAGTGATCATTCTTTGAGTTATTTAATATGGAAGTCGAAAATTGAAAATTCCTCCCGAGTAATTAATTATCGAAAATTATCTGGTATTAATATAGAATCTTATTTAGAAGATTTAGGTAATCAGCCATGGCATGGAATCCTTGATTGTACCTGTGTCAGTGAAGCAGTCAATAAATGGGAAAGTTTCCTTATGAATGTTGTTAATCACCATATGCCTATCAGAAGCAAAAAAATTAGGGATAAGAAGTCCCCATGGATGAATTCAGATATTTTTAAATTGATCAGAGAAAGGGATAAATAAAAACAAAAAGCTTGGAAAAATAAAGATGAGAAAAAGATGAAAGAATACAGAAAATTAAGAAACAAAGTTACTTTTGAAATTAGGAAAAGAAAGAAGAAATATTACTCTGAACAATTATTAAAATTTAAAGTAAATGCTGGTAGCACCTGGAAGGTGTTAAAATCATTATTACCTTGTAATAATAGTAACAAAAATATATTTCAAACCGATAAAGATAAATTGTTTGAACAAAGTGAAAATTTTAATGAGTACTTTGCGAACGTTGGAAAACTTTTAGCATCTACAATTCCACTCACATAGATCTATTTTTGATCAAGAGTGTCATAGTGTATTTGCATTTAATTTTGGAGTAATATCAGAAGAAAATGTTTTGAAAGAAGTTAAACTATTGAAAAATAAATTTTCATGTGGAATTGACGGAATCTCTGCACAGCTTTTGAAGTTGTCGGCTCCTGTTATAATTCCATCTTTAACATATTTGTTTAATAAATCACTGCTACATTGTGTTTATCATAAACAATTTAAAACTACTAAAGTGATACCATTATTTAAATCAGGAAACAAGGATGATCCTTCTAATTTTAGACCCATATCCATTTTACCATCCGTATCAAAAATTCTGGAAAGACTAGTATGCAATCAACTGAAATCGTATATGAAAGAAAACAATATACTCTGCGCCGAGCAATCAGGTTTCAGGCAAAAGCATTCGACTGTAACATCTTTATTGAAAGTCACCGACGATTGTTTGCAAGCATTGGATGGAGGCCGTTTGCTAGCCTTTATCAGTGGATAAATGTTCGCAAGTTTCAATACATCTGAAAAACAACCATCAAGTAGAGACATAAATTATTTGCAATGCGAGTAATTACTTGACTTATTGAGATATTTACATGAGAGAATACAAAGAAATAAATAATATTAATAAAGAAGATAGAAGAAACTTGACGAAATTAAAGAGGTGATCCGTTGGATCGCTACGCGACGGTTCACCTAATAAATAAAAAAGAAGATGGAAGAAATTTGACGAATATAAGAGGTGATCCGTTGGATCGCTACGCGACGGATCACCTAATAATAATAATAATATAATGAAAATGATTAAGTAATATTGACTACCTTCGGGGCAATACGACATATATCGCCCGAACCGAAGGTGATATATGACAAGTCGTATTGCCCTGAAGGCAGTCAATCCAATCCAATCCAATCCAGGAATTTATAAAGCGCCAATATCTAGTTGCCTAATCAAAGGCGCTGATGAGACTGAAAAAAACTACCAAAAATGTATGTTCATGATTACAACCGGTATATAAAGACAAAAAAGCAGTGACTATATGTCAATATTATTATATATCTCTGTAGTGTAGCCTTGCGTACACAAAATAAGAGATCTGCAAGTTGATTGGAATTAATGTATATGACGGTTTTATTCGTGGTACATGGTGTAGCTCTCCGTACATATTTTTTGTTGTTGTAATATGGAGTAATCGTCAGATGCTTCTTCTGCCACTAGATGGCAGCATGACAGTAGGTATACCAGTGCCTGAGGGATACTACATCCCTCCCTTTTTAGACAGATAGTTTCTGTAAGTTATAAAACTGTAATCTGATACTTTTCAAATGTATAACTGAATTTGGTTACATTCAGATGACCTCTAATTTGGTAACCATCATATTTGATTAATAAACTTGAACATCAAATACCGTAAACAAACTTATCTACATTCTTCATTTGTGTATAAAACAAACAAACTCAAGAATCCATGCATTCTGAATAAACATGCATATGAGTGTGCCTAGTTCTGGCTATATGCAATTTTGTCTTTTAAAACTGACAAATTGTTGAAACATGTTTAAAACAAAGTGTATGTGTCTCACATTTTAATAAACACCTTTCAAATTGAATAAATGGAATATACTTGTTTGTCAATTCACTGTTATACCACAAAACTTTCATGTTGGTATTTATGTGGTAAACAAATCAATTAGTGAGCTTGCTACGACTTGGGTGTTTGAGATTAATATAGTAAACGGATACACTTGAATTATATTTTGACTCCAATGATAAATACATGCAGGCGTCTATTATCCAACATATACAGTTTGATTTGATTGCGAGGGCCTCACATTCGATTTGGCTGTACCGCTTTTTAGTAAGCGACAACGATCTGCTTGCATGCGTAGTCCAAGTCCAACAGGACTCGCGTCAACATACAATGACGTATGCTTGTTGGTATCGAAGTACGCACTGACCGTATCCTTCAGTACAGATTCTTTCAACGCTTTCAGTGCAGCTTAGTGTTCAGCAGACCACTCAAATTTTACTCCCTTTTCTATGAGTCGTCGGAGAGGTGCAGTGATGGCTGACAAATTAGGAATGAACCTTGCGCTGTAGCTAGCCATTTCCAAGAGGCTCCTGACTTCCTGTGCGCTCTTGGGAGATGCAGCCTGGTGGATAGCATCAACCTTTTCCGGATCCGGCGATACCCCCTTCGCAGAGAACACCAGACCGAAGAAGGAGATCGAAGATTGATTGAATTGGCACTTTCGCTTGTTCAGTGTAAGCCCTCGCTCCTGCAGACGTTTGAAGAGAGCATTGAGTCGTTCGCTGTGTGATGATTCATCAGGTGTATGCACCAGAATGCCGTCCGATACATTTAGAACTCCTGGTATGCCTTCAATTGTCTGTCTTATGGCATTCTGGAAGACTTCACTCGCCGAACAAATGCCAAAGTTCAGTTTTTTGCAGCGCTTCAGACCCACATGTGTTGCAAATGTGGCGATGTATCGACTTTTTGAAACTATTTCAAGTTGGTGGTATCCGGACTTCAAATCCAACTTGGAGAACACACACGATCCATTGAGCTCAGCGATGATTTCATCCATCGTAGGTGTTGGATGGCGTTCACGTATGATAGCTGCATTAGCCGCTTTCATGTTGATACAGATCCGGATATTTTCTGGATCATTCGGTTTCGGAACTGGCACTATTGGTGACACCCAAGGGGTTTGACCTGTTGCATCTTCAATGATGTCTGCTTCCTGGAGTTCAGCTAGTTGCTTTTCTATTTACTTCCGCAAATGGAATGGATTGCTGCGAAACCGCTGGGCCACTGGTGGAACTGAAGTATCTATGTGCAGTTCCACTTTCATGCCCTTCAGTTTTCCTATCCCTGACCACAAATTGGGATATGCTGTTACGTAGTCGACATCTGCATTAACAGCATTTACGCTTTCGTGTATAGTGATAAGTCCAAGTTCCTGCCCAGTTGCATGCCAATCCCAGAAGACATCCGTATGTGCCCTTTACTACGAATGCCTCTGCTGTCGTAGCTTTCTTAGACGTTTCAAAGAGGCCAGTGAATTTCCCGAACGCGTTTAAAGGAGTCTTTGTACCGTACGGAACCGGACGAACTGATGTGCTTCTGAGTTTCACCTGCAACTTCTGGTAAGTAGTCTCAGCTATGACATTCCTCGAGCAACCGGAATCGACTATCATAGAACAGCTTTTCCCTCGATCATTACATGGGTCGATGGTTTGTCCTTATCTTTGAATGCGAACAGATAGTCACTATATGCATCGCTATCACCATCAGCAGGTGTATTGACATCAAGTGCTTTGATGGAAATGCCACTGCGGCATACTGCAGTGGCAAAATGATTGAGTTTGTTGCACGTATTGCATTTCTAGCTTTCCTTTCGCTGGACAATCACCATTGTGCGGATAGGGATATCCGTAATTTCGGCATTTCTGCTTTCCAGGACCAAGTTACCCATCTTTAGCTTTTGCAGGCTTTTCGGTGGGGTGTGGTTTTGCCGCTTTAGCGAAGACCCCGGCCCCCTGGCCTGCGTGGACGGCATAAGTCAAGTAAGTCAAAGCAGTCATTATAACTTTTATATATTGTAGAAAGAGTCAAAGAATACATGTGCGACTTACCAATCATGAGGTCCTCACATTTAAAAATCATCATCAAACTGCCGAATTCGGCAGTTTGTTTACGCTATCGAGGTCTGTGTCGATAACTTGCAGGTAAACAATCTAGATCTAGTCTTTGAATATTTTTACGGAGAAGGTGTTCTTGCTGTCCGCTGAACTAATCAAGTCTTGTAATTATTGATCGTCAGCAAGAAGTTGAAATCTAGAAATAGTCGCTTCAGCCATTATTGCCTCCTTTGGACATAAAATAAAGTTAAGAAACTAAAAATTCAGAGATTACATGTACTATGTAGGCCTACAATCGAACAAACCTAAAATGTAGCGACCAAATCGCACTCACATTGTATGGTATCCGCGCTCGCACAAAGAAACGTTTTACACGTAAACCAATGGGGATCTCGCCAAAATTTATTTATGCAGCCAGTTAACCGGGGCATGAGGCCATTAAAAAAAGACTATTGACCGGGAGGCGGGCATGAGGGCGTTTTTTAAAAGACTATTGACTGGTAGGCGGGAATGAGAGCAGTTTTGAAAAGACTATTAATTGGTAGGCGGGCATGGCTAAAACCACGACTCCAATTTCGACCAATCAGATGGCTAGATTTCTAAAGAGAGGTATATAATAAGTCTTATGATCTTCATATTTACTTACAGATGATATGAATGCAAGTCCATCGGAGGAAGTCACAATATCCTCAGAGCCATTTTCTTTATGATTTAACAAAATCAAATAAAATACTTATTACAACATTAAATGAAAAGTGGAAAAATAAGATAAAGAGAGTGATTATTCATGGGTCATATCAATATATTCTTTCTTTCACACACACACACACAGATATATATATATATATATATATACATATAAAATGCCTTTTGCAAAGATATGGAAAATAAGAAAGCTTTTAAACTCTTTATCTGCCTCTGTATCTATCTCCATCACACAGTAGGCCTATAGTGTTAGATGAAAGTTATTCAATCATATAATCTAAAGTCTATCATATCAAAACCTATTGTCAAACAATCTATAAAAAATCAATTCCATGACTTCATTAAATGTAATATATTTCACAGATGATACTTTTCAAATGTGATATACCAAAAGAAGAAGATGAATTGAAGATGAATTCTCTATTTACCAATGCCTGGTAGTGCTCTGCAGATCCCAGGATGATGTGTGTATATAGTCTTATGGAATCCCAGATTATATCTGTTTTTGAAAAACATATTGGAAAAAAAATTAAGTCAAGATAGTTTATTATTGTATGTTATTTATCTCATTTTCTTCAAATATCAAGTAAAATCAGCTCTTCATTTCCAGCAGAATCATCCCCTTTTCCAAATCATAATATAATACATGAATACATCTGCCTATTTAACACAATACATTCATATATACATGTATTAAGTCCAATTAATCAGAATTCCATTGGCATTGCTCATTTTCCATAAGCACTTTCTAAATTTTTTCTCCAAAACCAATTAACATAAATAGAAAATTGAAAGGAAAGTTTAAATAAAAAGACAAATTCAGTCTTTGAATGATTTCAAGAGACTATATATATAGAGTCTTCTTCACTTCCCCATTTTATTATGTATCTTCTGTTGATCTACATTCTTTTTCGATCTTTCAAGTTTCAGTATGGGTAGCAATAGTCTATTTGATATATACATGTATGTTGTCACGCTATGAACAGGCCGGACAAAATGACTTAAAATGATCTTGCCAATGTCTTAAATTACAGCGAAATGTCTTAAAACAGTTCGCGGACAAACGGTCTTATTTTGATCTTATGTCATTTTTAAATAAGATAATTAAAAGACTAGTTTCATGCTGTTTGTATACTGCATGGGCCTATGCCGAAGGTCTTGAGTCTTATTTTAGACTGACAGTTTTATTACGGTCATTATTTAAAGCAAAGCGACTAATGGTGCGTTCAAGCGACACTTATTCACCCTAGAAACGCGGTTTTCAAAGACGTTTAGTTTAAAGCCCATCTGCACTAGTGTGGCCAAGAGGGATTAGACATCCCTGCATGGTCACTGACAGCTAGGTGGTTATCTCATCAAATAAGCTATCAATTAACATAAGAAAAGGGGGATCATGGGGGACCAACGAGTACCGCTTAGGCATTGTTTGCTATATAGAGGACGGCAAGTAGCTACAGTAGTGCAGTTGGGCTTTAAAACATGGTTGCGTTCAAGCGATTTTAAGCGATTTTTCGTCGGTCGTAAAAATAAACGTGTTTCAAAACGCAAACATGAAACGCTGAAAAAGATGCGTTTTGTAACTTGATTTTGCAGAATCACGGTCGCTAAAAATCGTTTGAACGCAACGGAGATCTCAATCATGATTCTATGACGTCATTATCGTCGCCTGCTTCCGGGCGCCTGCTTTGCATCCTGTGCATATGCTCTGCTCTGTACTTTAATAGGGACTTTTAGATTGTACACGACGAGAACGTGGACTGCCACGGTGACGTCCTTTTAAGGCACTGCCGGACACGGGCCAGCGACTTGAAAGAATGGGACGCGTTGCAGTCCACTACGTCGACGTGCAAATCTAAAAGTCCCTAATAAATACGGATTGAAGTCGACGACGTACGTTTTGTCCACACGTTGTTGGCGGGATTAATCGCAACTGAACTCCTCTTCTTTTTACCCTTTTCTTTTCTTCTTCCTCTTTTTTTCCCTTTTAGCTCTCGTCTTTCCTTTCCCCTTTCTTCTCCCCTTTTTGGCGGGGGCAGGGGGAGGGGCAAAGGCCTTTTGGCCGCCCCTCCTCCGATCCACAACTTGTTGGCGGGAAAATTGCAACTGATATCCCCCATCTTTTCTTTTCCTCTTTTTTTTCTTTCCTTTATCTCCTCTTTTCCTGTTTTTCTTATCCTTTCCTCCCTTCTCTCTTACTTTGTTGATGGGGAGGAGGAGGAGGGGCGGAGCAACAGCCTGGGAGGAAAGGCCCTTTCACCCCCTCCCCGATCTTCTTCTTTTCCCCTTTTCTTTTGTTCTTCCTCTTCTTTCTTTCCCTTTCTCTCCGCTTTCTCTTTCCCTGTTTTTCCTTCTCTCTCTCTCTCTCTTTTATTTGCGGGGTGGCAAGGCTCGCTCGTCCCCTGGACGAGCTGTAGAAATACAGCATAGGGGCTACACAAGGCCTGAAACATTTTAGAATGACGTTTATATTTTCAGTTGAATGTAATGTTTATGCTTTATATATTATTGATATTATATATGTAGAGATAGAAATAAACTGTACAATATTAGTGAGAGCAATAAAAAGCGAATTTGACTCGGGGGAGTCCGCTCGCTACTCATTAGGACCGCTATTCATAAGGACCATTATTCTTAAGGACCGCTATGTCACGTTATGAATAGCGGTCATTATGAATAACGATCCTCATGCCTTTATGAATAGTGACCCCCTTTCCGTTTTATGAATAGCGGTCCTTCACGTATGGGAAGTTCCACGTTATGAATAGCGGTCCTTACGACTAGTGAGGTTACCCCGCTCAGGTTACTTCTTTTCTCCTGATAATATTTAAGCAACGAATTAAGAGTTTTGGTAGACATCTTGGATGTAATATAGCAATCAATCCTGCAATGGGCAAACGATGTATTGCAAAAGATAATCAGGATAAAAAAGGATCAGAATGATACCAATCCTACTAGGCCTAATACTACACTTACGCTCCATGATTGATGTTGAAGTTTTTAAGAGAGCGCTGAAAACTCACCTTTTTGATGAATGTTTCCAGTAATTATGTAAACATTGTATATTGTAAAGCGCTTTGGGAGGGCCTGCGGTCCTGAAATGCGCTATAAAAAAACGGAACTATTATTATTATTATTACTGCCGTTAATATTATTACTGCCGTTGATGATAATGATGATGCTGATGATAACAATGATATTATAATTATAATAATACTAATAATAATCATTGTCATTATCATATTCATCTTGTTCATAATAATGATAACTATACTACTACTAATAATAATGATTATAACAATAATAATAATTATGATAATGATAATGAAAATAAGAATAATAATTATGATAATAATAATACATGTATTAATAATAAAAAATAACAATTATAATAATTACAAAAATAACATTAGTAACACCACCAACAATAATAATAGTTATAATAATAATAATTATTATTATGATACTGGCTGCTATTACTACTACTACTACTAGAAAGGAGAGAAAGAAGAGAAAGAAGAAAAAGGGGAAGAGGAAGAATCACTTCAGTGATGCAATGACGAAGAGAGAGAGAGAGACGGAGAGAGAATCATTTCAGCGATATTAGTGATTATACTCTCTATGATTGAGGCATACACATACACATTACATACTCCGTGGTAAGAAGGAAGTAAGCGAAGGAAAAGGAAGGCAATGACAAGAGAGAGAGGGAGAGAGAGAGTATGCCCGGGTTCAAATTCAGTTTTTATTAAATTATTAGACCCTGTACTGAATACTGATGATCATTTATCTACCATGTGATTGCCATGTGTACGCCACATCGAATGGCACCTCAATGACCTCATTTTTGGTTATTGTTGTATTACAGTACTGACTTATTGGCTTGCACCCAGTAGATAATGATCACGTGTTCGATTGAAGAGACGGTATACAAATAAGAATAATGATACAACGTCGTTAAGCATGGGACCGTTCACTTCTCTCTCTGAAAAATAGAATCAACCGAGTGGAATGAGTCCTGAAATATTAATTTGCTATTGCTTGTCATAGTAGTACTTAAGTGCAGCGATGGCGAACGACTGTCGCTAAAATTCAGCAATCGTTACTTATGATTCTTTTTCCTAAAAATTACCATGAGACATCAAGCTACATAAAACTGTGATCGACAATCTTTGTCTTGAAAACAGTCAGAAAACATTAAAACTAGAATGAAGAAGAGAAAATGAAATCATGTAAACAAGTGCATTTTGTCCATGTTAATCCTCCAGTACCAAATACCCAAGCAAAACCCGAGCCAGATGCAAAAAAGGTAAACTTAAAGACATTAATTTATGACATATTGTCTGTTGTCATGATTGTATCCTATACTTCTTTTTATTTAAAATATGTACTCTAACGTTTCTTCTATTCTCTTGATAATATTTCAGCAACGAATTGAGAGTTTTGGAAGACATCTTGGTTGTATTATAACAATAAATCCTGGGCACATGACGTATTGCAAAAAATAATTATGATAATAAGAATAATTATAAGAATAATGACAATATTAGTAATAACAATAATAATGATACAAATAAATACGATTCTAACTATTATAGCAACAACACAAATGATAAGAAATATAATAATGATAATAATAATGATTATTATGATACTGCTGCTATTACTACTACGACTATACTAGGATGAAGAAGATGAAGAAGAAGGGGAGGAGGAGAATCATTTCAGCGATATTAGTGATTATACTCTCTATGATTGAGGCATACACATACACATTACATACTCCGTGGTAAGAAGGAGTAAGCGAAGGAAAAGGAAGGCCATGACAAGAGAGAGAGAGAGAGAGAGCATAGCCCGGGTTCAAATTCAGTATTCGTTAAATTATTAAACCTGGTGCTGATGATCATTTATCTGCCATGTGATTGCAATATGACGCTTCATAAAAACAGTACCGGAGTGCCGTATATTGTCATCAAATATTGTTCGAATAGCATTGTAGAGACGATGAACAAATAAAAATAATTATCCATGGTCGTTAGTCGTGAGAATCCGAAAAATCCAAACAATAGAATCAACCGAAGTGGAATCAACTGTTAAACGAATTTATCATGAGTCCTAACATTTAAATTTGTTACCTCATGTCGTAGAGGTATTAAAGAGCAGCAATGGCGATCATTTGTCGCTAAAAGTCAACAATCGTTGCTTATTTTGCTTTTCCCTAAAAATTACCATGAGACATCAAGCTACATAGAACTATGATCGACAAACATGATATTGTCTTGAAAACAGTCAGAAAACATTGGAACTAGAATGAATATGAGATAATGCGATCATGTAAACAAGTGCTTTTGTCCATATTAATCCTCCAGTACCAAATACCCAAGCAAAACTCGAACCAGATGCGAAAAAGGTAAACTTAAAGACATTAATTTATGACATATTGTCTATTGTCATGATTGTATTCTCTACTTATTTTAATTTCAAATACAGTCAAACCTGCTTTAGTGACCACCCGCCTACAAAGACCACCTCTCTACAAAGACCACATTTTTTTGTTTCCCTTGAAAATGGTTTCTCATTGAAACATGTATTAAAGGAACCTGTCTAAAAAATACACACACTCAATTCTTCAAAGTTCATGAAAATTTTTGTGAAATGTCATGCACGCAATATGATACAAATCATATAACCTGGGCAAAGGCATGGGGAAATCAAGTTTAAGGGGATAAGAAGGAAAATTAATGGGATTAAACTATATAAAGCAATTGATAAATAGTGAGGACATGACGTCACAAACTGATACCCAAATTGGCAATTTGTGTAGTGATTTCCATTGTTCCATAGTTTTACATACTTTTTCAAAATTTCATAACTTTCTTATTAATTATCCGATTTTGCTCAAACTTTTTTTGATTGGTTTGTCTGATTTTTCTGTTTCTATTGAAAGTAAGTTTTCTTTGGAGTGGACTTGGACTTTAAGTTAAGTTGTATGAAAGCAGAAAAATAACGAACAGAATGGCATAAGTTTGAAATGAATCGGACCAATATAGTAAGGAAGTTATGAATGTTTGAAATATGAGATCACTAAGTCTTTGCGAATCTCAAATTGGTAGTTTTGTCAGTGGATTGTGACGTAGGACGAGGACTACTCTCCTATTTGCCGTGTACAAAAATATCATGAATATCTGTTTTTCTCGTAAGTTCCTTCTCCCTTGGGGCACTACTCAAAATATATTGTAGATAGCATATTATTAAAGTCCTCTAAAAAAAAGTAAACCCTTAAATTTTAGTCATTTTATATGTTGGAACAAATGGGAAAGTAGTCTGCGCTACATTACATTGACATTACTGCTTCAGCCAACTTGAAGTGCCCATAGGCCCCATACGTATAATGATTACAACTTTCAAAAATTCATAACTTTCTTATATTTAGTCAGATTTATTTGAAATTTTCATCAGTTTGCTTGATTTGCTCTGATATTTCTGCTTTCTTTTAGAGTACTTGTCTATTTGGGTTGGATTTCCCTTTAAGTCTCCAGCGGTAAGACAATAACAAGCACAATTTAAGACCAAGCTAAGACGTGTTGATGGTGCACATGCACGATGGTAAATGGGGCGTGTCTAGTTGAGAACGGGTACATCCTATATTATGTCTACCCCGGAACTGCCCCGGCAAGTACGCATCAGCTCGATCGGACGTCAGGGAAACTTTCAAGCATTTAACAACGCACATACCAGTATCAACAAGACCAAAGAAGAAAAATAAAACTCACATAATCCGGGCCACTTGGTCAATCACAACAGCAAGAATGATGTAGGTAATGATATTACGAGCTGTTAACCCCATCATAACAATATTTGGAAGACAACCATCAGCTTCAAAGTTTACAGAAGAATGCAGACAAGCTTAGAGGAGGAACTAGATGCGCGCGCAGATGTTGATTCATTCACTGCACAGTTACTAGTCTAGTTCTGGACCCTTGTCCAGTGGTGGCGCGATCCCGAGTGATTGCGCGATCCCCGAGAACCGGTCCGGAAAGCGTTATTTTTTCGGCGGCACAGTGAAAGCCAAAGCAGCTGTGATAAAGTTTGTTGACCTGTGCAAAAGTCTCGCGAAATCTCGCAAATCGCGGGACACGAAATATATGAGGTTTATCCCATTTCCGGGTGGCGTCATTTTTTCTGCGGCACAGATTGGGGCTTTTTAAAAAAGAGGTCTGGATTTAACCTAACCTAACCTAACCTAACCTAACCCTAACCTAACCTAAATTTTCCCATAGGCTCAACACGCACCTAACCCCAATCTGTGCAGAAAAATAACGCTTCCGGGCATGGGTGTCGATCACGGGGGGTGGGGAATATATCCCCCAATATTTCAGGTGGGGGATGGCCTGTACAATCATCCCCCAATAATTCACCATCAAAAAAAAAATGAAGAGAAAAATTAATGATGAGAGCCCGATGAGAGTAGTTAATGGGAATTACTCGCAAGATGACCATCAATATACACATTTTGCTATCTCATTTTCATAATACATATATAAATAGAAAACAAAGTAAATGAGACAACCGTATATGAGACAAGAATAAATTGAATTCTCGCTCATACGGCTTCATCAGGAATTGATGAATTTATTCAATTTATTCAATCAACAGCATCATAGAAATGCAGCGCGCCAAATGCAGAGCCGCAGCGTTAAAAAGCAACGAGCTAAATGTTAAGCGCGAAGCGCAAAAGTGCAAAAAGAAGTAGAGGATGGGAGAGAGATAATGAGAGACAGAGAGGATAATAACCCAGGTAGCAAGCCCATGTGGGACCCACATGGGTCCCATATTCTCCGAAACATGGGCCCCATATGGAAAACCATCTGGGGCCCTAAGGCATCTGCACCCAAGAAGCATATGGGACCCATATGGGTAAACCCATATAAGACAGATGGGACCCAGATGGGACCCATACCAAACTGGGCCCAAATGGGTATGCCCAGCTTAATCCCATCTGGTACCCATATTGGTTAACCCAGATTTATCCCATGTGGGTTAACCCAGATTTTCCCCATGTGTTACCCATATGGGCATATTCATATTCTACCTATATGTGTACGCCCAGCTCATTCCCATCTGGGACCCATAAGGGCTGGCCCAGATAGATCCCATATGCGTTACTAAATATTGGCCCCATATGGGATACATATATGGATTCCATTTAATAGCCCAGATGGCAAAAGTGACCCAGATTATCCCCATATGGGTCCCATATGGGCTTGCTACCTGGGAACAAAGGGGAAGAAACGGGCAGAAGAAAAAAGGAAGGGGGAAGAGAAAAGGAAGAAAGACAAGAGAAAGAGGGCATATATATTCCAGCATTTCCTTCAGGGAACTGATGTGAATGGGCGATGAAAAAAAAGTTGACTTTAAAGTAACCTACAATGAAATATTGCTCATGTTTATTTCTTACAATGTCAAAATTACTTTACGGGATCCCCCTCCCTAAAAAGCTTAGGCATGGGTGATGGTAGGTATGAGGTTAATGCATGATCAGGACTTATAGTAGTTGAGTGGATGGAAAAGAAGTGAGAAACAAGCTGAAGAAAGACGGTTTTGTCCAAATGGCAGCATGTAGGAGACGAAACTTTCAGTTTGTTCCCTGATTCATACTCAGTATCTATTTTGTTTTATTGATTTCATCCATTTCTTTGTTTATTTATATCTTTACATGTAAAACATTTGAAGCTTTTTTCCGAAAGGAGCAAAATCTTTTGATAGCAAATGGAGATAATGATATACATTTTCCTCTATTTACCTTGAACAAAATTATTAACCTAAATTACGAGAGAAATTATGAACACATGCATCTTTTACTAACAATTTTCCATAGACACCTGAACAAAATCGGGTAAACAAAGAGTTCTTTCTTAAGTTACACACATGGATCTAGTGCCTCTTGAAAATAAGCTCTTTGTATGTACATAAACAAGCAATACAACAGAATACTCCAGTTCAATATTTTGGAGAAAGATTATTATGTCACAACTTATTTTTGTTTTATTGAAAAGCTGATGTAGGCCTATGTATTTTATTCAAACGTAACAGGCATTAGATAGTTAAGGTGTTTTTGAAGGTTAGAATGTTATTAAGTTTGAAGTTTTGATTATAACACCCTTTCAATAATAATGCACCTTCTAAGACTGGTTATAGATTTTGGAAAAAAATAGTGCTCTGGTCAGGACCTTAGGGGAATATTATGCTTATATTTTAGAGCGTATCTGGTATGATAAGTATATCTGGGTGAAGAAGGAGATAATGGAAGTTTGTTGTTTGGTAGTTGGAACGTAAGTTTTATATTATGTTTTTAAGAAACAGACAGTTTGTATGAGATCAGGAGTGGAAATTTTCTGTCATTTTGAGAACCAAATTTTGCATCAGTGATATTCTGTTTCATTGAGTTGAGTTTCCCGCAGAGAGGATTCAGTTGGTTTAATTAAAGAAGGAAGAGAGTCAAATGAAGAACCAAAAGCAATATGTTTTTCATTTACTAATGAGAACTATGTTGTTTTGAGATCTCCTTACACAGAATATTGGAATGGGTTTTCACGATGAATATTGTTTGGAGACATCAATATTCATAAAATGTATGTTTCAATCACCAGGAAATAAAGAATTTTCTGTCTACATGAACCTTTCCTGGTTGCTTATTAATGCATTTGCCCACTGGTAATACTTTCACAAGTTGATATCCCTCACCATTGGATTTTTTTGTGGTAATGTCTAAATTTCGTTTAAAAATAGATGATATCAGTCTGGTAGGCCTACACTGCAGGCAAGAGTCAGGACTAACATTTAGCATGTTATTAATTTTATTACCACTCTTATATTCTCTGAAATGTTATCTTTATTAAGGGTGACTTGAAAAAGTTAATAACTTGGAAGGGAGGGTGCAACCTGCCACACGCTTCTACCTCTTGGTTGCTTTGATCCATTGCCGAAAATATTTTGGCACCTATCATCCCCAACCACGGATACAAATCGACACCCCTGCTTCCGGGTGCTGTGTAAATTCGGTCAGTGTGCCTAATTATCGCGGGCGTTGCGGTCTGACTGTTTCTGAATTCTGTAAACTTTGAAGCTGATGGTTGTCTTCCAAATATTGTTATCATGGGGTTAACAGCTCGTAATATCATTACCTACATCATTATTGCTGTAGTGATTGACCAAGTGGCCCGGATTATGTGAGTTTTTTCCCTTCTTTGGTCGTGTTGATACTGGTATGTGCGTTGTTAAATGCTTGAAAGTTTTCCGCTGGTAAACCCCACAGTTTCCCTGACCGATCGAGCTGATGCTTACTTGCCGGGGCAGTTCCTGGGTAGAAATCTATAGGATGTACCCATTCTCAAGTAGACACGCCCCTTTACAATCGTGCATGTGACAACATACATCATTACATGTATATATAGACTATACTGTTGCTACCCATACTGAAACTAGAAAGATCGAAGTAGAATGTGCATCAACAAAGGATACATAAATGGAAATGAAGAAGATTCTAGTCTCTATTCACGGACTAAATTTTGTCTTAGTATTTAAACATTGTCTTTCTTTTCAATTTTCTATTATGTTCATTGGTTTTGGAGAAAAAAATTAGGAAGTGCTTATGGAAAATGACAATGGAATTCTGATTAATTGGACTTAATCAAATTTATATATATATAAATGTATTGTGTTAGATAGGCAGATGTTCTCATATATTATATTATGATTTGGAAAAGGGGATGATTCTGATTGAAATGAAGAGCTGATGTTACGTGATATTTGAAGAAAATGAGATAAATAACATAAAATATAGTCATATATGAAGCCAACTATCTTGACTTCATTTTTTTTCTCCAATATTTTTTTCAAAAACAGATATAATCTGGGATTTCATAAGACAATGTACACACATCATCCTGGGATCTGCAGAGCACTACCAGGCATTGGTAAATAGAGAATTCATCTTCAATTCATCTTCAATTCATCTTCAATTCATCTTTTTGTTTTGGTATATCACATTTGAATAGTATCACCTGTGAAATAAATTACATTTAATGAAGTCATGGAATTGATTTCTTATAGATTGTTTGACAATAGGTTTTGATACGATAGACTTTAGATTATATGATTGAATAACTTTCCTCTAACACTATAGACCTACTGTGTGATGGAGATAGATACAGGTGCAGACAAAGAGTTTAAAAGCTTTCTTGTTTTCCATATCTATGCAAAAGGCATTATATATATATAATATGTGTGTGTGTGTGTGAAAGAAAAGATATTGGTTTGACCCATGTATAATCACTCCCTTCTCTATCTTTTCCCACTTTTTATTTAATGTTGAAATTAGTATTTTGTTTTATTTTGTAATATACCATAAAGAAAATGGCTCTGAGGATATTGTGACTTCCTCCAATGGACTTGCATTCATATCATCTGTAAGTAAATATGAAGAGCATAAGTCTTATTATATCATTATTATTATGATTACTATTATTACAATCATTATTGAGCTCAGTATACTTGCAAACTTACGATTATGATTCTTAAAACTAGAAGGAGATAGACCAATATAAATGCACATAATTCATGAAAATACAACCTCATTATTGCAATTGAAAATTATATATGGTCTATCTAGACAAAAAAATGATTAGAGGAAGGTAGAAAATACAGAAGAGTTTAAAGTTCAGTTAATAAGTTATCTCTTTATCTAGGATTTGAGCTCAGATCAATTGTCTGTAGATTATCAGCTGAACTATTCTTGTATTTGGGTATTTACTTTCATTGCACCTTGTTTTATTGATGTAGAGATATACATGTATATGTGCATGATATATAGTCAGTTGTCAGTTGTAGCATGTAACAGAGTGTCTGAACTATGAAGACTTCATGGTATTGCACTCATGGTCTACTGTACTATAGCTTCTCTTATTTGATAAAGCCGGAGATTGCCTTGAGGTTTGTATGGCATCCTGTATAAGTGTCAAAATAATACTGGTGTTACTAAGCGCAAAATAGTCTGTAGATTATCCATCCTTGAGCAGTCTTTACACTGTGATAAGCCAGTCAAATGTAATCAACACGGCCTTCTGTGTTCTGATTGTAAAGATGGTTTCACACTGATTGTCAAGCTATACGATCAGAGTACCGTAGGTTATATTATTTGATTTTGATTTGATTTGATTTGATTGTTTTATTGTCCAGATGAATGGAAATTCGTTTTTCACATGGTTACAAAGTATGTACATCAAGCATAAGTCAATTGAACAACTTCAATTACACATTACTCATTAATCACCGAGTAAGTTATATTAATAATTTAAACTAATTATTTATAGAATCAACACTAAATTCAAAAACAATAAATCATGCTTTTAAATTTTGACTATATGATCACATGATCTCATTAGTGACTGCATATTTAATTTCAATATTCATATATAAATAATATTAATCGCTTTAAATATTATAATAAACCTGGTATCAAAATACAGTTAAGGTACCCCCCCTTCCCATTACCTTTAGAAATCGTCTCATCTTATTACTTTACTATTGAACATGTGGATGGAATCAGGGACAAACGAGTTTCTAAAGCGAACCCCTTGGTACGTTGGACACAAAGGCGGACACCAGATCTATTGAAGCTAAAATGACTGAACAAAGGATCATATGGGTTGGATCTTTCATAATACGCATGACCTTAGCTAGTGAACCATCACCATACAACTTTTCAATTTTGGCAGTGCGATACCAATGATTCTCTGAGCTATTTTCCGTGGTCTGTCTAGCGCTTTCTTACTGTCACATGTTAGGTTGTCATGAAAACAAATAAAATTAAACAAGAGAATGTACTGGATGATCGTCTTATAAAAGAACACAAGAAGAGTATTATCTAAGTGCATTTTCTTGAGTTGTCTCAAAAAATATAATCTCTGGTTAGCTTTCTTTTGTGTGGCATGTATATTGCTTGACCAATCCAGACTGTTATGGTAGCAGGTAGTACCCACGTATTTAGTTCTACTACATCATCATGTATATGATGTATGGTGAGAGGTACATGGTCATCTGGTACGTTCTTACGGAAGTCTACAATCATTTCCTTAGTTTTTGATACATTGAGTTGCAAGAAATGTGAGTCACACCATTTCACAAAAGAATCAAGCACTGCGAAATAACAGTTGGCATCACCGAAGACGTATCCTGTGATGACTGTGTCATCAGCGTACTTGATGATAGTACAATTGGCTTCCGTGCTAACACAATCGCTTATGAATACCCTGATGAGAAGTGTAATTGTTTAACATGTTGTCTGCCATCTTTTTGTGATTCATTATTTACTGACGATTGTAGAGAAAGAAAACCAAAACGAGGATAGACTAAAAAAGCTATTTTAAGGTAACGCGCGTTAACCCTGAAAAGCAAGCGATAGCAAGAACAATTTAGCCAAACCTCACAGATGAAAAACACTTCTCTTTATCAAGAATTTGAAGAAAAGTTTAACGTTAGAGGCCTTCGTTTTTTACACCTTAATATGAGGGCTATCCTAAACAAGATATCGATATTAGAATTCTTAAAAAAAGAAAAAGGCCATCTATTATTGCTTTAACTGAAACATGGTAAATAATTCCATAAATGATGAAGAAATTGAAATAGACAGATATAAAATCATACGCCAAGATCGATTCTCTGGCTCTGGAGGTGGTGCATGTTTCTATATCAGAAATGATATTGCATTCAATATTATTGATGCTATAAGTACTGGAGATACGGAATCCCTATGGATTTATTTGATTAGACCAAAACCAAAACCAATTGTTGTTGGCGTTCTGTATTGACCTCCGAAAAACAATTTGTTTATTGAGAAATTGTCCAATATTCTTGATATATTAAAGAAGGATGACGACATTATTCTTTTAGGAGACATGAATATTTGTCTTTTTCACAAATCGCCACTGGCAAAAATATATTGACTTGTTGAGTCTTTACGAGTTTAGTCAACTCTTTAAAGAGACAACGCGCGTTACACCTACATGTTCTTCTCTACTGGATCATGTTAGTTGTAGCAAAGAAAGCAAAATAAGTCAAAGTAGTGTCATTGATCTTGGTATTAGCGACCATTCTTTACTTTCTGTACACGGAAAAATATTAGACTGCCTATAGGTCATCACAGGATCACAATGATATCAGATCCATGAAAAATATACAGAAGAGACTTTCAATCTTCAACTATCTGTTGTTGATTGGTCAGGAATAACTGACTGTACAGATGTAAATGGGGCATGGTCAATATTTCAACATGTTTTTATCTCAACTTTGAATATGATAGCGCCACTGAAACGGATAAGAATAAAACAAATATCAGAAAATTGGGTGACTAAAGATATTCTTTTCCTAATTCAAGAGAGAAATATAGTATACAAAAAAAATGAGGAAAATAGCAAAACATGAGACGCTCTATAAAGATACAGGGTATTAAGAAATATGGTCCAAAGAGAGGTGAAAAAGGCTAAACTCGATTACTTACAAAACAAGATAGTAAGCAAATAATTGCCGTTGGTGAAGGTGATGGGACAAACTATCACTTCTGAGGCGATCTGGATGTAGCTATCTTTCCGTCTTTTCCGAAGCGAAGCTGAGGAAAGATAGCGTATACATTCAGATCGCCGAGGAAGTGATAGTTTGCCATCGCCTGAAACCAAAGGTGATTATTTGCTTTTATTCCACATCGGAAACATTTCACTTCTTCCGTCATTTTAGAGCACCAAGTCATCAATATTAACAGCTAGCAAACGGTGTACGATACGTACAGTGCATGCAGTACTTACATACGTACGTACGTACGTATACGCAACTTATACAATCTTCGGTGAAAGTGCGCTGCACTGTGTAGATAGTACTACTATCTTCAGTGAAAGTGCGTTGTACTGTGTGGATAGTAGTACTATCTACACAGTGTAACAACTTTCTTTCCCCATCAATGATGGGCGAACTATCTTTCATCACGTGATTTACTTTTGACCAATCGTAGAGCAAGATTCTTAGTATGTG